>CM056380.1:106040869-106113369 GCA_029718625.1 Synaphobranchus kaupii
AGCTGGCATGCCACCATAGCGAGCGGCGAATGCATCTTGCGTTTCCACACCTAAAGGTAATTGAATGTCTGGAGCACTACTTTTTTTGGGTTGAAAGAAAAGCGATTTTTTCCTCAGTAGATAATGACTGGGTACAGGATATGAGCCCACAGAGGATCTTGACATTGTAAGGCGGATCTCAGTGATGTAAAAATGTGAAGCTGGGGTTCTTGTGTCGCACATTTTGTTTCTCTTCCCCTTCCTGGCTGTCCGAGTGTCTCATCAAGTAGGCTGTGAAAGGGGTCTTGCAAATGTGCTTTTTTCTGTCCTAAGCTGGTTGAAGAGAGCCAAGGCTTATCATTTCATGACCTGGAAATGTAAAATGATCAGGCAGTAGGGTACAGATTCCATCCCTCTTCAGGAGCTTGTTTTCTACTCTGCAACCTTTCCTACTCTCTCAACTTTCTTAATAGCACAGGGCCCAAAATTTCAGACCTGATTTTAGTGGGAATTGTTCAACTCAGATGAGATTTTCAGAGGAGATGGCACACTGGAAAAATACTTTTTTTTCTTTTCTTTACTTCTGAATTCGTCAGCAGCCCACCGCTCTCCCCTCAATGCCTCATCACCCCCGGCAACAGGGAGATGACAATCTGATCTGACAAATTATGAAGCAAGTGGCGCAAAGCAAATTTTCTGGTCTCCTGTCTCTTCGAATTATGCATTTTTGTCGTTTTTGTTCCAACAATGAATATGGTTAACTCTGAAGAGAGTTAACCATTCTAAGTGTATGGCTGAACTGAGCTGTCGTACACTCACCGTGCTGCCATACACACACTCACCGCGCTGCCATACACACACTCACCGCGCTGCCATACACACACTCACCGCGCTGCCATACACACACTCACGGTGCTGCCATACACACACTCACCGCGCTGCCATACACACACTCACCGCGCTGCCATACACACACTCACCGTGCTGCCATACACACACTCACGGTGCTGCCATACACACACTCACCGTGCTGCCATACACACACTCACCGCGCTGCCATACACACACTCACTGTGCTGCCATACACACACTCACGGTGCTGCCATACACACACTCACGGTGCTGCCATACACACACTCACGGTGCTGCCATACACACACTCACTGTGCTGCCATACACACACTCACTGTGCTGCCATACACACACTCACGGTGCTGCCATACACACACTCACCGTGCTGCCATACACACACTCACTGTGCTGCCATACACACACTCACTGTGCTGCTGTAAAATTGTTAAAGAACAACAAACTACTGCACCATGGGTTGCACAGTGAGTCAGTGACACTTAAATCTGCGTACAGTGGATGGTAACTAAAGAGCAATTGAAATTCACCGGTAAACCTGGACCTATTTGTAATATCCTAAATGCCATACACAAAGCAGAATATTCTGCTTTGCTTTTTAAAAGGATAGTTCGGAATTTTGGACATAATGTCTCAATTACGACTTACCCATGATGTAGTTGATTGATGGAAACCATTTTCAGCTAATTCCATGCTGTCCCTTCTTTTGGACATACACACGTTGCTAATGTTAGCGCAACTCTAAGGTAACCCGTAGCATCCACTACCAAACGCACTTAAACACTCCACAGTGTACCAAAAGCAAATAAAATACGACAACAGTCTATCGGGGGAGCAATACTTTATGTTACCTACGAATGTAGTGCCGGCACTGGTCGACTACAACAACAAAGAAGAGTAACAAGTTGCAATGGCCACGTTCGCTCCGCCGCCGTACTTCCGCAGAGAATATTAGGTCGGCACAAAGTAAAGGATTCAACGATAGTTTGACTTCAAAAATGATGGTATAAACACTCAAAATAACCCCGATAGACTGTCGTCATATTTTATTTGCTTTGGGTGCAATGTGGAGTGTTTAAGTGCATTTGGAAGTGGATGCTACCGGTTGCCATAGAGTTGCGCTAGCATTAGCAACGTGTGTATGTCCAAAAGAAGGGACAGCATGGCATTAGCTGAAAATGGTTTCCATCAATCAACTACATGTCTAAAATTCCGAATTATCCCTTTAACCAATTGAAAATCAGGTCTCTCCCATTGCCGCAGTCACTCTGCAGCCCCCCAGCTGAGCTGCGCAGTCACTCTGCAGCCCCCCAGCTGAGCTGCGCAGTCACTCTGCAGCCCCCCAGCTGAGCTGCGCAGTCACTCTGCAGCCCCCCAGCTGAGCTGCGCAGTCACTCTGCAGCCCCCCAGCTGAGCTGCGCAGTCACTCTGCAGTCTCCCAGCTGAGCTGCGCAGTCACTCTGCAGCCCCCCAGCTGAGCTGCGCAGTCACTCTGCAGTCCACCAGCTGAGCTGCGCAGTCACTCTGCAGTCTCCCAGCTGAGCTGCGCAGTCACTCTGCAGTCTCCCAGCTGAGCTGCGCAGTCACTCTGCAGCCCCCCAGCTGAGCTGCACAGTCACCTCACCAGAAGACTGCACACATATAAGAGCAGGTGCCCCTCCCTCTGTCCAGTTATGCTGTTCTATGGGGTTACAGTCACACGGGTGGGATTTAGACCATGAGGTGTAAATGAGCGCAATGAGTGTGTGCCTACCTCCCATTACCACAGAGGTCTACCATCCCCAGGGGTCTACCATTACCACAGAGGTCTACCATCCCCAGGGGGCTACCATTACCACAGCGATCTACCATCCCCAGGGGTCTACCATTACCACAGAGGTCTACCATCCCCAGGGGTCTACCATTACCACAGAGGTCTACCATCCCCAGGGGTCTACCATTACCACAGAGGTCTACCATCCCCAGGGGGCTACCATTACCACAGAGGTCTACCATCCCCAGGGGTCTACCATTACCACAGAGGTCTACCATCCCCAGGGGGCTACCATTACCCCAGATGTCTACCACCCCCAGGGGTCTACCATTAACCCAGGGGGGCTGGAGCCTATCCCAACATGCATTGGGAGAGTTGCAGGAATACACTCTGGACAGTTTGTCAATCCATCGCAGGGTACACATACCATTCACTCGCACACTCATACCTATGGGCAATTTAGAGTCTCAAATTAGCCTAACCTGCATGTCTTTGGACTGTGGGAGGAAACCGGAGTACCCGGAGGAAACCCACGCAGACACGGGGAGAACATGCAAACTCCACACAGAAAGGCCCTCGGCTGGGATTCAAACTTGGTACCTTCTTACTGTGAGGCAACAGTGCTAACCACTGCACCACCGTCCTGCCACGTTCCAACATCCCAAAACCAAATATTACCCATAAGCCTGTGGAAAGATGTAATTTTCAAATATCGTATAATTCTCAGAAGTTACCCCGGTCACTAAAGGACTTAATGTTGATGTAGCGTGACAGCTGCTTGGTTAAGCTTCTAAATTTGGAGACTACTTTAGTCCATCCCATTTCATATCATCTGATTTGGAGGTTTGTCTAGGCCAGGGGAGTCCAATCTTACCCGAAAAGGGCCGGTGTGGGTGCAGGCTTTTGTTCTAGCCCAGCACTATGACACCTGATGTTACTTATCAAGGTCTTGATTGAAGAGCACGATTAGTTAATTAGTAGAATCAGGTGTTGTAGTGCTGGGCTAAAACAAAAACCTGCACCCACACCGGCCCTTTCCGGATGAGATTGGACACCCCTGGTCTAGGCGGTGCATTGCTTTTGACATTTGTGACTAATTTCTGTTCAAATATCTTGGTCAGTTCAACACTTGGCATCACGCTGACTCATCGCTGTCATTCAGAACCAGCACATTTTTCTAACGAGCCACAATAGGAGCATGCGATTAACGGTGTAATTGTTTCAAAGTAGGGAGCCTCTTCAAATTACACTCAAACAAATGAGCATAAAGGCTACCATTGTTTTACAGCAAAGCAGAATATTTAAGTGTATGGCATTTAGGTTATTACAAATAGGTCCAGGTTTACCGGTGAATTTCAATTGTTCTTTAGTTACCATCCACTGTACACAGATTTAAGTGTCACTGACTCACTGTGCTGCTGTAAAATTGTTAAAGAACAACGAACTACTGCTGCGACCCATGGGTAAAATTTCAATATTTAGATCCAGGATTCAGAACATTTTGAGATGGGTAGGCATACCAGCATCCATAAGCCTGGTTCTGCTCTACTGTGGGTTAGATAGGTCCAGAGGTCCATAAGCCTCCAGAGAGGGGTACAGATAGAGATGGGGTCAGACAGGGGGAAAGCAGAGAGGGGTACAGATAGAGATGGGGTCAGACAGGGGGAAAACAGAGAGGGGTACAGATAGAGATGGGGTCAGACAGGGGGAAAGCAGAGAGGGGTACAGATAGAGATGGGGTCAGACAGGGGGAAAGCAGAGAGGGGTACAGATAGAGATGGGGTCAGACAGAAGGAAAGCAGAGAGGGGTACAGATAGAGATGGGGTCAGACAGAAGGAAAGCAGAGAGGGGTACAGATAGAGATGGGGTCAGACAGGGGGAAAGCAGAGAGGGGTACAGGTAGAGATGGGGTCAGACAGGGGGAAAGCAGAGAGGGGTACAGATAGAGATGGGGTCAGACAGGGGGAAAGCAGAGAGGGGTACAGGTAGAGATGGGGTCAGACAGGGGGAAAGCAGAGAGGGGTACAGATAGAGATGGGGTCAGACAGAAGGAAAGCAGAGAGGGGTACAGATAGAGATGGGGTCAGACAGGGGGAAAGCAGAGAGGGGTACTGATAGAGATGGGGTCAGACAGGGGGAGAGCAGAGAGGGGTACAGATAGAGATGGGGTCAGACAGGGGGAAAGCAGAGAGGGGTACAGGTAGAGATGGGGTCAGGCAGGGGGAAGCAGAGAGAGGTACAGATAGAGATGGGGTCAGACGGGGGGAAAGCAGAGAGGGGTACAGGTAGAGATGGGGTCAGACAGGGGGAAGCAGTGAGGGGTACAGATAGAGATGGGGTCAGACAGGGGGAAAGCAGAGAGGGGTACAGATAGAGATGGGGGCTGCAGCGGCATGTAGCATGCCAGGAAGCTTTATAAATTTAGAAAATTGAAGGCTATTAAATTATTTTTAACTGCAAAAAAACCACGCACATAAATATAGCTTTGCACAAGTAGTTTTTTATTATTAACTGCATATATTATAAGTTACATTCATTCAAAAAGGAAACAAAGAAATGTATTTCATATAAACGGTTGAAATAATGTATCTTAGCAACACCTCTCTAAAAACAATTAGCCTTTTGCTAAAATGACTGTTTTCCTGAATCGATCTCACTGCGAGAGATGTACTAAATCAAAATGCATTACGTGTGTATGATGACCAAAGAGAGATTTGGATGCCAGATTCTTATCTGTGAGTGGCTGAAATTATCCTGGGTTTAATGAACAGCAGTATGTACGTACGGTATGTGCAGCTTTTTGACGCATCAGTAATCAACAGATCCTGCACCTTGTTTGCTTTGAGAAGGGTGGAGAATTTGACTTTATTTTGATAGGCAGGGGATCAGACAGATAATTTCTCTATTTTTCTAATTGGAAAATGAAGAAGTCACTTCTCTAATCCCGGAGGAAGCAGCTACTCCTGTCCTCACGGCAGCTTTGATTGAACATATTGGCTGATGGAATATGTGATGTGGCAATGTTTGGAAGAATGCTTTTATTTCTAAAAAGTGGCTTTTATGGCTTACAAACATTTATAATTTATAGAACATAATAGGCAAACATTTTTCATTTTCCTCTAAGTTTTACTTATTTGGTATGGCCTGTGGACATAAAGGTACATAAATAATTTCATATAAAATTATTCTGATTTACAAAATAAACTGACTTCTATTATGTGGTGATCCAATCTTGCAGCACTTAAATTCTTCATATGAGTATACATGTATGTATTGATATAATTCTACGTGAATACAAACTAATTATATGCATAATTGTGGATCTTTATGTGTCTTCATCTCAATAATACAATATGATTGTACTATGCCCGGTATTCTAGTGCTCAATTCAATGCATTTATTGAACCATTTACAGCAGACTAGCCTCTCCACAGCCAACACACAATATGTACAATTTCAACTTTAACTAAAGTATATATGTACAATGTAAACATTTACTTTGTATATAAGAGCCAGGTTTTTCACACATTTGTTGATTTCTGTTTTGGTTTTAATACTGACGTTTTTAGCTAAATGGTCTTTAAACGGCGAATGAATAATGAAGAGTGATGGTGGGATTCTTTTCAGGCAGAGTTTTCCTCAGAGCGTCTGTAAAATAAAGATATGACAAACAGAAGATTTTACATCATTGTTCAGGAACAGCCGGACCAAATGTGAACATGTCACGTGTAGAATGTCACGTGTAGAATGTGCTGTTTTCTGCATGACGGCCTGCCTGTGCTTCCTGCCTGTAGGAGATGATGAGTCTTGTGGGCTAATTAGCCTGTTCTCCTGATTATGTGCTCTTATGATCTCAAGTTCTTTCTTTGATACAAGTGCAGTAAAATGACTCGTGATCATAATTTTGTGCAGCGTGTATTTGACCAATAAGAGCAGAGAGAATTACAAAAGTCAGAGAGAGTCAGATTGGGAAAGGCCTGTTGGGATTGGTTGCTTCATCATGCGTCATAGTTCTTCTCCATGGTAACTGCTGTCTAATGACAGAAAGGTGTGTTGAGTCAGTGCCAGGTTTGACTCATTTATACCTGCAGGTTATGTCATGGATGAGACTAGTGGTGACTGTACTATACTATAATATGATGTGGGGCCTACCAATGGAAGATGACTGAGGAGTTCGTCCACACTGACATCATCATAGCTCTCTGGAAAGGGGGGGGTCATTTCTGGGGGGCTCCTCCTTCAAATTTGAAGGGTCTTCTTGGCTGCCGGAGAAAAAATATTGAAGACATCAAACTGTAAATTAGGAACAAATAATATTATAATGGAACAGAGAGACAGAGATGCAGGGTCTGCTGATGGTTGACTTTCACTCAACTGTTAATTCATTCATTACTGCAGGTGATTAGTTAATTACTGCAGGTGATTAGTTAACTCTTTGGTGTATCTGAACTAGTTTCTGATAAAAAAAAAACAGGTTCTAAGACTTCATTGAATATTCATGATTATTTTTATTTGATGCTGTTATTTCATTCCAATACATATGAATTGATTTTAATATGTAGGTATGTAACAGATCCAGAGTGCCGCTAACTTCCTAGGTTTGTTTTTTGTATGCTTGTTTGCTTTTTTTTTTACATACATTACGTTTATTCAGCTGAATATGTACAGAGGCCATTCAGAAAAGTGCCTTTCTCAAGGGTACAACGACAGTGCATGCAAATCTAACCAAGAAGTTACAAGCCCATTTCCCAAAACATTACTGTACACTCCCACCCCAGTTTCTTTCTGGAAAGAGTGCTGTGGGTAAACTACGAAACAGGATTACGGAGTTAGCTGGATAACTGCACGGAGTAAAACCCAGAACCCTCCCAAATCTGGAACATGGACTGAAGTAAAACAAGCTGTTACAGTTTTTACTCAGTGCAGTTATCCAGCTAACTCAGTAATCCTGCTTCTCTTACTCAGTGCAGTTATCCAGCTAACTCAGTAATCCTCCTTTGTAGTCATCAGGCTCATACCTGCGCTTTCCTGTGAGCACAGAGTTCAGATACTTCTTCCAGAGCCCACCCTCATCATACCCCCAAACACAGCCAGAGCCCACCCTCATCATACCCCCAAACACATCCAGAGCCCATCCTCATCATACCCCCAAACACATCCAGAGCCCACCCTCATCATACCCCCAAACACATCCAGAGCCCACCCTCATCATACCTGCGCTTTCCTGTGAGCACAGAGTTCAGATACTTCTTCACAGCCATTTGTTTCCGGAAGCGACTGTAGTTATCTGTAAAAATGGCGTCCGAATGACGCTTCACTGGCATCTGTTCTTCCATAAACTCATTGCTAGAATTACACAGAGAAAAGATTTAACATCGCAATAATTTCATTTCTATTAAAATGACGTACATTCCAATGCACCCAGTGCTTTGTCCCAATTTATCAAAAATAAAAGTGTAGGCTCCCATTACATGTTTTGATTGATTTGGAGATTTGTGATTATTTGAGTGACTGAGCTCTAAAATCCCAAAATGATTTGCGTAAGGCAAGTAAAAACGGAAAGAAATGTTGGTCAGTTTGTGTGAACTGGGCTGATTGAACAAGACCTTAATGTTTTCATTAGTACTTAAGTCCCAATTAAGAATAGGCATTTGCAAACATTTTGGTCAATGTATGGCGTATACATATCTAGGGAATTCATTGTTTTGTTGCAATACTCCTCTCACGCGCCTCTCACGATCGATGAAATGGCGTAGCCTAGCCTACTTATACAATATAACAATACCAAGCTCTCCATTCCTTCATTAACCCGGTTATCATCGGCAATATTTAGAAAAATCGCAAAATTATTGAAAAGATACAGTCATTCAATGAACGTACAATCTCTTCAAAATTCAGTTGTTGCGTTTGGGAATGGAGTTCTGACCTGTTCAAAACAAATCTATCAAACCAAACTACTTGTCTAAAAAAGCCGTTGCTGTTAGATATTGGCTACAATGTCTGATAGAAAACTAATAATACACTGAAATACTTTCTCACTGCATTTTCTCGTGCCTCAATTAAATAAGCAGAATAGGGAGAACTGCGCGTTCGGTTGTAGCAGTTTTATTTTTAAACATACATCAAACAAACAATCCCATATAAGCCCAAGTTTACCTCACTCTTTTGCCAATTAAAGATTCCAGGTACCGCCTGGCGGATAGCTGCCCAAGAAGTTTGCTATATCCGCTTGTGAAAAGACCGTCCGCGTGTCTTGTAGGTCTGCAAAAAATACATTTCAACAAATAAAGACTTTGAAAATACAATGAAATTCGCATGCAATTGAATACATTCAAATGTAAATAAGGTCCGATAACAACTGCTGTAGATCGGGTTTGCAACATTTGTAGGCTATTCGTAGCGGCACATTTCACAGACACAGAATTATTTTATCTTTCATTAATGTTCATACGAACCGAATCACTAACGAGACGCTAAGAAATATAAATAACTACTGCATATGGAAGTATTTAGATTAAACCCTTACCTTGCTGCTGCTGCGTTTGAAAAATCGTAGTAAAGTTTGTAGTTCTCTGGAAGTGAATCTGAGGGACTCTTTGTCCAGTCGTTCTCGTTATCGCTTTCAAGCTTACCCAACCTGTGGATCAACAATAATTAGATAATTGTAACAAAATATTTAATTACCAATACTTAGTAAAACATTTTTAAATAGAAATAATTCAGAGCGTGTTTACTGTTATTCAGCTGGAGAAACATTTCTGAAACATCTCTGAAGATGCGTAACCTATTTCTGGAATGGAATAGGCTATCCGTCAGTTATTCTGACTTTACAAAAGTGAAAACCCTACTTACTTTGTGTACAGCAATAGATCAGTTATTTAAAAACAAGGGTTCAATTAATTAAAAAACATATTATAAGTTTGTCTGAAATATAAATGTACTGTTATTGAATACTCAAATGTGATTAATATCAATCCTTTATCTTTGAGTAGCTATCTGTAGTTCGTCGCAAAATTTGAGCAAATTTGAGATCCCCAACGGCACAGAAAATCCTCCGGCAAAGGCTCGCGTAAAATTATATCCAGATTATTGTACGCTTTCTATGATGTCGTGAGCTTCTATCAATACAGGACACATTCGGAAAAAGCAATTGAGTGTAAATAATCAAAAATCACATCATCTAGGCTAATTTCGAATACTTTCAAAGAGAGAGAACGTAAATAAATGTAATATACATACGTTTGCATTTGGCAAAAACTGTTTAGAAAGACACTATATGATAGACACGACACATTGTATCTTTAATATGTCCTCAGGTGTTGGAATTTGCATTGTTCAATCTAATTACGCAAAGGTAGCTCTTGTCGGAAACGGTACCAGTATATTTGTGTATCACACACTGAGAGAGATCATACCTCATAGATGGATACGGTAGACTCAGGGTCCGGGTATACAACACGCTGCACAAAGCTATCAGGAGAAGAAGCTGGGAGCCGTTCCTTGGTAACATCGCTTTTAATCTGCGCGAGAGCGGAATGTGTTAATCCCCAGTTGTTTCTGATTTTCAATCTTCACTCTGAGAATATCTAAAGAATTTTATTCTTGAGAGAATATCTAAAGAAAAATTGCTACACAGGAATGAAAACAAGTATCTCTGTTATCTCTTTCAGTGATACCGAGAGCAGATAACATATCATCAGCTGCCCACATAGCTTTTCATGTGACATGGTTATGTATCACGTATTATTTCATGTTTCATTGAGAAAATCTTACATTATTCCAAAAACATGTACGATACAAACCGGCTAAATTATCACTAGTTTGCTACAAATACTGAAAGTAGCGGAGTATCAGAAACAGAGTTCACTCAATATGAAGGCAACGTTATCAGCCGCTTACGCTAGTAAACATTCGTCCCAGGTGTAACCAGACATACCTTTTTAGAGTAACGGATCTTTCATATTTATTTTAATTTGAAAAAGAAAACTATCTGGATGACATTAAGCTTAAATGTATAAAAAGAAACAGATGAGTATCCTGACTAACAAAACACAACGCGCCACAAACTCGTTGTACTCACGTGCGTTTAAATATTGTGTCTTTGACTGGAGCTGTCCGTGGGGCTGATAGCTGGGTTTTATTCGGCAGGTGATGGCTGAAGTATCCCCGGAAGGCAAGGGCGCAGTCCGATCAATGTCACTCCCGCTTGTCCAGTCAGTTTCTCTTAGGTTTTGCGCTCCTGTGACTCGTTTTATACATCCCAATACTTTTCATTGCACAGGAAGGCAACCAGATTCGATAATAGCTAATACGTCATTACATTCCCCATTGGGACGCGTGCCTTCGTCAACGGTTGTTGGCAGCCCTCGTCTGATGAACCAACCCTATGGTGGAATTAAGTTTTACGCAGATAAAGTGGCACATTTTATGTGATGCATAATGTTGATCCATTTTGTGGTTGCCTGTACCCTAGAATCATAACAACAGCTGCAGGTTATATGCAGGAAACCTATGATAGCTACTTTTGGAGCATTATCGAATCAAAACAGCTGGCATTATGTGGACAGTTTCACAACTGGAATGTGGTGGAAATTATTGGACATGAACACAGGTAAATTATGTAGACTATTATAGCACGTTGATTTGTGCACGGGAATCTTAGTGATAACTGAAAACTATAACAGCAGACATGCTATCAAAGAAATGTCATCTCTGAGAAAGTTATTCATTTACCAACCAACCGAAGGTTACACATATACAGAACGATGTTGTCTGGACTGGAGTGGTAGAAGAAAAATAACACGATGAGATAAAGGACCTGAAACATCTCAACAAAGTTTCACAGAGAACGGTCAGTTTTCATTTTCTGTAAATATATAAAGAAATTCCAAATGCCATTTGCTTTATGATATAATGCACTCATTGGGAATGTTTTTGATTAATCAGTAAATGTCCTTATTCACCATGTTAAATATAAAGGATGGCCCATGATGTGCATTACATGCCAAAGGTTCCTGTGAGACCAATGACCCACTTGTTGATATAACTGTGGGACCTTATTCATTCAACATGGAGTCAGAGCCCAGGTTCTCATTGAAATGCTCAGGTACGTCAGGTAAGGGGAGCTTTAAATAAAATATAACATGCTTATGTTTTTGTTCGGGGTCAGATTTCCCCCCCAAAAGCTTCAGTCTTTATGTATCACCCAGCCCTGTAATTCCTCATCAGAGTAAAGACTATAGGCCATTATGGGCTTTTGAGAAAGGTGCTGTTGGGTTTCAGTTCATCTTCACTGACACAACATGCTGCTGTGGATTCAAGTGTTTCTGAGTGGAATAATTCTATTCACACATGTTAGTCAGTCTCTGTCCAATGGCACTAATTACACTTTTACTCTCAACTCCATCTTCTGCGCAAGGCAGCTCTGTAGTTTCTGCGCAAGGCAGCTCTGTAGTTTCTGTGAAAGGCAGCTCTGTAGTTTCTGTGAAAGGCAGCTCTGTAGTTTCCGCGCAAGGCAGCTCTGTAGTTTCTGCGCAAGGCAGCTCTGTAGTTTCTGCGCAAGGCAGCTCTGTAGTTTCTGCGCAAGGCAGCTCTGTAGTTTCTGCGCAAGGCAGCTCTGTAGTTTCTGCGCAAGGCAGCTCTGTAGTTTCTGCGCAAGGCAGCTCTGTAGTTTCTGTGAAAGGCAGCTCTGTAGTTTCTGCGCAAGGCAGCTCTGTTTCTGCGCAAGGCAGCTCTGTAGTTTCTGCGCAAGGCAGCTCTGTAGGCAGGCTTCACACCTGAGGAGATTATTTAGACAGTAGCGTGTAGACCAGCTGTGTAGTGTAACAAACAGCAGTTTTGTATAATGCTTAAGTATCTGTGCTTTTAATTCAGAGGTTTCTGGTTCAATTCCCAGATGGAACACTGTTGTTGCACTCATCAAAGAGGTACCTGAATTGCATCAGTAAATTTTGACATGGCAGGGTTGTAAATTACATTTATTTGTCAAAAAGATATATACAAATAAATGCCGGATTTATCATTCTTTACATGTGTGTGGTGTTAAAAATGTGAAAGGTTTAAAATCTGGGTGTATTTCCAGTTTTTAGGAAGTGATAAAACCTGACAAGAACTTTAAAGCTCAATATTTTATAAATGAAGCAATGGTGTATAGTCCCTGTAATTCTCAAGTCTCCAGCTGTATACATTGATTATATGTACAAAAGGTCCGCTGTAAATCACTTTCAATAAGCCTGTGTGCTGCTATAAATACCACTGAACCAGTAGCACGAAGGCCTACTAATATACTGATCCCAAAAGCAACATTGCAGTGGTAGCTGTTATAACATGCTGACAGGTATATATATTTTTTCATACATAGAAATATGAGTAACTATACACAATATTAATATAGAGTTATGCTGATAATACAATTCAAACAAATATTAGCAAGTTTTCATCTTTTAATTATCTTTATCACAACATATAGATCAGGCTGTGGTGAGCTTAACATCGGCCTGGATCCCCGTATCACGTATACAGACCATCAACCCACTCTGAGCTCAGTCACATAGATAATGCAATCATGCCAAAAATTAAATGGATTATGTGCAAACTACTGGGAAACATGCTGGCTTAATTGACAGCGATGATTTAAAACAGAGTCTGTCAAGGGCCCCATGTCCAGGAAATGTTTGCATTATTTTGACAGAACATGGGGGAAATAGGAATTCCCGGTGGGGACGGAGAACGGTTAGGGTCAGGCGGTCACCTTCCCAGGGATTTCCAGAGCTCTATCCTGTCGATGGAAGTCGTTCTCTGTGAGATCATTATTTCTGCGTTCGTCGAGGTCTCAACTGTCAATTATGCCAGTTACAGGAGCGTCTGCTTCCATTTTCTGTCGTGTCCCCGCTGTGGGCATCGCTGGCATCGGCGTGCGTTACCCCATCCAGCGCTGAACCCCTGCGTCAGTCACACACTAATCACAGAAAGACTGGCAGTGACTCACTGTCTCTGACGAAACTTAAGGTCCATTCCTTCCCTAGACATCCTAAGGACTCTGAACATTCTCACACAGAGGCACAGGAGGAACTGACGTGGTACAAGGCAAACCAATTAACTTGACAAATTGATAAAGCACCATTAGGACAGAATAAAGTCAGTTGGGAGTTTGGGAGACGCCCAGTGTGAGTCAGGAATTTGTACGTGCCCCCCCCTCCCCAAACACCTTGGTATTCAGACCTTAACACCTTTCTAATGATTTCAGCCAGCATTGCTTTCCTGCTGAAAGATCCAAGAAGCCAATTGAGATTAATGAAAGCCATATAAGGAAATGACCTAGCTGATTGCTAGAGGCAGCGGATCTGTATCCTATAAATCAAGATGGAAAAAAGAAAGATCTCCTTTGTTAAAACTGTGTGTTAAAAAGAAATCTTACATCAACTGGATAAGGGGGTCGGTACTGAAAAATATACCCCAGGACAGAACATCTGCTCTGTGTATCATAAAGATAGGACTCATATACATTATGAAATTATAATATTTATGATTATGAAAAGGATAGTTCAGCAAGAACTTTCACCAGAAAAGATCTTTTCAAAATAGAATTATGTCAAACATAATGTATCTTGAGGTTATATTTGCCCTACTCTTCACTGTGTAGGATTCTTCAAAAATAATTGTGTTGTGATGTAAATTAACCAACAAAATATTACTTACTTGAGAAAATTACTTCTGTACACACAGAGTAAATTTTTTTTATGAACATGTACATGTTTCCCTGCAATTTAGAAATGAAACAAAATAGAATCTTGCTGCATGTCAGAGAAGAACTGGCCTATCTTTCTGTCACATGACCAACTCCATTGGACCAATTAAACAGCTTCTTACTGCATCATCACTAATGCTGAAAATGCATCTGTAAAATACATTATCCTCAATAATTATTTCAGAGTCAGAGAGAGAAGCACGACACACATCATCCAGGGCTCCAAACCAGAGAACAGCAGGGATCACAGCCAATCACATTACAGGATACAGTTCTGGACCACTAATAAAATTGTGTTTTACATTTCCTTCAATGCTAACAAGATAAATAGTGCATTTAAGATATGTTACTCAAATCTCTGACTGACTGGAGCTCTCTAATGGACACAGACGTGGGACATGGAATAATGGCAAAGTGATCCACAGAGGAAAATTCCCTCCAGCCCAAGAAACATTCCTTTACTTTTCCTCCCGATGATACACTTATAAAATATACTATTTAATAAGAGGTTTTACTTTAAGAGTGCGCGCAAGTAAATTAGATGATGGATTCATAGGAAATTATTTTATTTGAAGTAGTCAGATCAGCTAACTGTGTTAAACACTGAGGGGTCTTAAAATATTACACTAAATAGCAAGACACAAGTTGCACCTAATGGACACAGAGGGCTTAAGCATATACACTTTGGGAAAGTGTGTGGTTGGGTTAAGGTTAGAGGTGGTTGGGTTAGGGTTAGAGGTGGTTGGGTTAGGGTTTAGAGGTGGTTGGGTTATGGTTAGGGTTAGAGGTGGTTGGGTTAGGGTTAGAGGTGGTTGGGTTAGGGTTAGGGTTAGAGGTGGTTGGGTTAGGGTTAGAGGTGGTTGGGTTAACGTTAGACGTGGTTGGGTTAGGGTTAGAGGTGGTTGGGTTAGGGTTAGAGGTGGTTTGGTTAGGGTTAGAGGTGGTTGGGTTAGGGTTAGAGGTGGTTGGTTTAGGGTTAGAGGTGGTTGGCCATAAAATGTGTGGTTTTTAAAGCCCTTTCTAACGGCCAAACGAATGGTGTTCCATTTTCTCCATCCACCAAACATCTTTGAATTTTCCTGCAATTCTTTTAAAACGTTTTTTCTAAATAGCATAAATTAGTACCAATGTTTAATTCCATATATGTATAGAATGTTTTACAAAAATGTGTATTATACAGTATGTACAGAATAGATATAATTAGATATAATATACGTATATAGTTATAGCTAGATTGGATGTAATAGTTACTCAGAGTATTGAACAAGATTTATTTTCATTTTGCACATTCATTTTGTCTTTTCAACAGTAAAGGTTAAACAGCACTACCATCTGCCATTCAATAACTGTGGTGTGAATAAAACACACACACACACACACAATTTTGTCTTTTCAGCAGTAAAGGTTAAACAGCACTACCATCTACCATTCAATAACTGTGGTGTGAATAAACACACACACACACACACACACACACACACACACACACACACACACACACACACACACACACACACACACACACACACACACACACACACACACACACACACACACACACACACACACACTATTTCAGCTGCTTTTTAATATGTTTTAAAATGAAGTTGCTTGTTGAGTGTTGCTCAAATATTTATGGTCAGTATGTTCTACTGTCTATCTTTGAACCGTTGGAGAAAAAATGTCACGGGTCCAAATGGCAAGAATTGTTTTCTTGATTGCATTGCAATGTCTGGACTATAGGGAATATATTTTATTCAATAATTGGTGGAAAACACATGCTGCTGCTACTTCAGTGTGACGCAAACGCAGATGAAAACAGTGGAGTATTGAAAACCAGTCAGAGAGACAGCAGCCATATGTGCACAAGGAGGCAACAATATGGGAACTTAATAAAGTGAAATAAGAGCCAGAAACACATTTATTCAGCTTTGGGACAGAGGAGAATATTGGAGGACAGGACAACCTTGTTTACTGCATCTGCTCTGGGTGTGAGAGCTCTTCACACCCATTGAATTGGATTGGTAATGATCGCACACATCTCTCCACTGGTGAGATACAAGGGGCTGACGGGAGATTAACTGAGGCTAGTCCTCAGGTTCAGTACTTCCATTTACCAATGAAAAAAATGCATGTGTTTATTTATTTATTTATTTCGGCATGCATATAGTCACACTTCATCACAATTTCTGTAATATGCCCTGAACATAATATGCCCTGAAGTACTTCCATTTACCAATGAAAAAAATGCATGTGTTCATCTTTTATTTTTGTTTTGTGCTGAAATTCAAATGAGAAGATCTCCCTTGAGAAAGAGATTTTATTCTGAAGAAGGTTCATAAAAAATAATAATAATGAACAAACTAATCAGCTAGACCTTTGCATTTTCCCAGACTGGGTTCAGAGGAGCATGTTCCATTCATCAAAATGATAATTTATAGCAAGGGTGGCATAGCACGCACAATTACAAATGTTAACGGTAAGTTGGTGAATACAATATGTACAGTACTGATCACTTCATATGTGCAATCAAATATCTATTTTGCATGGTGTTCGTGATTTACTTATTGGTTTTCCCGTTTTCCTTTTTCTTAAAATTATTGTAAAGAGCGCAAAATTAATTTCAGGCATTATAAGAGACCCTACATCTCCATTTTCCTCACCGCACCTTCAGGGCTTTACAGCCAGACATGGAAACCATTACAAACAAGCATCGGATACAGTGCCACATTACATCATACATTACATTATGCAGACTGTCATGGTTCTCAGCCTTCTCTTCCTTAAGCGGCCGCTTCTCCGTCGAGCACTCGTGTAGTGTCCTCTTTCTTTGGTTTCCATTATCCGTTCTGTGGTTTTGCTTGTCCTGCTACTCAGTGTTTTCACCTGCGCCGCATTTCCGCTCCTTATTTAAACCTTGCGTCTTTTTTGTTCGGTGCTTCCATATTGTCTTTGCTATATTGACAAGGAGGTCGGTAAGGTATGGGATTCGGTCGCTGCATTTCTGGTTCGTACGAATAGGAAACGCAGCAAGTCCGGTTTAGAGTTAGGAGAAAGATTTATTTTTGTTTTTTTCTTTCCTTTCTCTCTTCATCCGTTATACTCTCCTACCTGTTACCTTTTTGTTCAGCTCATTCTCACCTCTGACCTCCTGTATTCGCTCCTCATTTAAGAGTGTGAGGTTATTTTGTTATTAATTACTCGCTATTCTCGAGTTCGCCCTCATTTGGGGTTGCTTTATTTTGGCTTACGCCGGGAGGTTTTTTCCCACTGTTTATTTTGCCCTTTTCCTGTGCAGCTATGTCTGCTTTTGTGGTGTAGGTTTTATTATCAACACTTTTAAAATCCCTGGCGGTCGCGCTTGGTCCTCCGACTCAGCCACTCCCTGACAGAATATGGAAGCCTCTAGGGCGGTACCAGCAACAACGCCAGATCTGAGTACAATCCTCACGGCTCAGGGGGCAGCCATCTCCGCCCATGAGGAGGGCATTAGGGCCCTTCAGGCCTCCGTTCAGACCCTCCACACCCAGCAGGTGCAGTTCTCTAGTCAGCTTCGCTACCAGGGTGACAGTCAGACTTAGCAGACAGCATCCGCGCCCTGACCCTCACCATCACCCCCCCCCCCCCCCCAGTCACACAAGCACCCCCTGATTCCACCGCTATCCCCATTCCACCGGATCTCAGGGAGCCTAACTTGAGTTCCAGCTTCGCTATGGAGGGGAACCCTGGAAGTGTAGGGGGTTCCTTACGCAATGCTAGATTTTTTTTAAAGCGCAGCCCTCCCACTTCTCTACCCAGGAGGCTCGGGTTGCGCTCGTCCTCTCACTTCTCACAGGCACTGCTCTCGCCTGGGCGGACCCCTTAATAAGGGCTAATTCCCCTGTTATGTCCACCACGGAGAGGCTGATGGAGGAGATGGCGTCAGTCTTTGACCATGACGTCTCCGGTCAGGAGGCGGCCATGGGACTGACCCGTCTCCGTCAGGGCACTGACACGGTGGCGACATTCTCCATCGCGTTTCGAGCACTGGCAGCGGAGACTGGGTGGTCCGATGGGCCACTTAGCTCCCTTTTCCTTAACGCACTTTCCGATCTCGTTAAGCACGCGCTGTCAGTGCTCGAGCTGCCCGCCTCGTTCGGTGCTCTGGTTTCCACAGCCATCCGGGTGGACAACCGCATTAGAGAGAGAGAGAGAGGAACTCACAGAGGAATGCAGGGTTCGGCCGTCACATTACTTACCGCTTCCTGCGGCCACTCCATTTTTTTCATTTTCGGAGGAGCCCATGCAGGTAGATGGGGTGGCAGTACGCCACCAGGCTGAGGGACGCCAGGTGCCGATATATAGACGAGCGGGGCATGTCAGAGACCAATGTCCCAAACTAGCGAGAAAAGGGGAGTCTCGCTAGGGGGATCGAGGCCCCTGGTGAGACCAAACAAGACCTCTCCTCGTACCCAATTAGTAGTGCAGCTGAGTTGGAGTAGGCACTCCACCAGCTGCATCGCGTTTATTGATTCCGAGTCGGTCGAGTCTCTTATGGACATCAAGTGGGCTAGGGAGCAGGGCATTCCCTCACTTCCCCTCCTCTCCCCACGGCTAGTAATGGCACTCGACGGCCACCATTTGGGCAAGGGGACCATCCGGCGGGTCACCAGCTTCCTAAATCTGGCTGTCTCATTCCTTGGCCATACGGAGTGGATTCAGTTTATTTTGGTAGACTCACCCACATAACCTCTTGTTCTGGGCCATTCATGGCTGGCTCAGCACAAGCCTCACATTAACTGGGGGGCAGAGGGGATGGTTATTCTCCAGTGGGGTCCCCAGTGCAGACACCACTGCTCTAAGAGTAGACCGCTCATGTCTGGAGGTCCACTTCGCCCTTCCCCCCGATTCCGGTTCAGACAGCGAGCAGGAGGATGGGAGGTCTCTCCTTGGGGCTCACGATCCAGTGGCGCCGTCTCATGATGCCAGGGAGAGTCTTTCCTGGGACTCATTTGCTGACGGGCTCAGTGGGTGGGGGGAGGAGACTCCCCATTCTGAGATTGACTGGGACAACCCACTTAATTCCCTCTCAGACTGTGAGAGCACTCAGGTGGGCGGGGCTCTCAACTTTCCGTTGCCGGCTAATGTTCCTCAGCAGTATACAGATCTTGCTGAGGTCTTTAGCAAGCAACGCGCCACCTCTCTGCCTCCTCATAGGCTGTATGACTGCGCCACCTCTCTGCCTCCTCATAGGCTGTATGACTGCGCCACCTCTGTGCCTCCTCATAGGCTGTATGACTGCGCCACCTCTCTGCCTCCTCATAGGCTGTATGACTGCGCCACCTCTGTGCCTCCTCATAGGCTGTATGACTGCACCACCTCTCTGCCTCCTCATAGGCTGTATGACTGCGCCACCTCTCTGCCTCCTCATAGGCCGTATGACTGCGCCACCTCTCTGCCTCCTCATAGGCCGTATGACTGCGCCACCTCTCTGCCTCCTCATAGGCCGTATGACTGCGCCACCTCTCTGCCTCCTCATAGGCTGTATGACTGCGCCACCTCTCTGCCTCCTCATAGGCTGTATGACTGCGCCACCTCTCTGCCTCCTCATAGGCTGTATGACTGCGCCACCTCTCTGCCTCCTCATAGGCTGTATGACTGCGCCACCTCTCTGCCTCCTCATAGGCCGTATGACTGCGCCACCTCTCTGCCTCCTCATAGGCTGTATGACTGCGCCATCGACTTATATCCGGGCACGGTTCCTCCTAGGGGGGGCGCTGTACTCCTTGTCGGGTCCTGAGAGTGCCGCGATGAGGCAATACATTGAAGAGTCCCTAGCCAACGGCTTTATTAGACCCTCCACCTCGCCGGCAGGGGCAGGGTTCTTCTTTGTAAAGAAAAAAGACGGTAGTCTCAGGCCGTGCATTGACTACAGGGGACTCAATGACATCACGTTATCCCCTCCCCCTGATGAAATTGACATTTGAACGCCTCCAGGGGCCGTCTATTTTTTCAAAACTGGACCTGCGCAGCGCCTACAACCTCGTTCGCATTCGCGAGGGTGACTAATGGAAAACGGCGTTTAACACCCACTCTGGACACTACGAATGCCAGGTGATGCCGTTCGGGCTCACTAGCACCCCCAGTTTTTCAAGCGCTAGTGAACGATGTCCTTAGGGAGATGTTGGAGAGATCGGTCTTTGTCTACCTCGATGACATTTAAATTTTTTCTCCTGATCTTTCCCCTCACCTCCACGTCAGGCAGGTTCTTAAGGCGCTGCTCAAAGCTCAGCTTTTTGTGAAGGCAGAGAAGTGTGTTTTCCACACTAACTCCGTTTCTTTCCTGGGGTTCATTGTGGCAGATGGCAAGGTTCAAATGGACCCAGAGAAAGTCTCGGCCGTTAAGAACTGGCCCACTCTGTCTTCCCTTAAGCAGGTACAACATTTTTTAGGCTTCACAAATGATAGGAGGTTTATACGCAATTTCAGTGTGGTAGCCGCGCCTATTACGGCGCTCACTAAAAAGGACATGCAGACCATTACAAACAAGCATCGGATACAGTGCCACATTAGCTACCATCAGCTACCTCAACATCTCACAATGTCACCGTATTCCACAATGAAGGCACAATGTCACCATATTCCACAATGAAGGCACAATGTCACCACATTCCACAATGAAGGCACAATGTCACCATATTCCACAATGAAGGCACAATGTCACCACATTCCACAATGAAGGCACAATGTCACCACATTCCACAATGAAGGCACAATGTCACCATATTCCACAATGAAGGCACAATGTCACCACATTCCACAATGAAGGCACAATGTCACCACATTCCACAATGAAGGCACAATGTCACCACATTCCACAATGAAGGCACAATGTCACCATATTCCACAATGAAGGCACAATGTCACCATATTCCACAATCGAAGGCACAATGTCACCATATTCCACAATGAAGGCACAATGTCACCATATTCCACAATGAAGGCACAATGTCACCATATTCCACAATGAAGGCACAATGTCACCATATTCCACAATGAAGGCACAATGTCACCACATTCCACAATGAAGGCACAATGTCACCACATTCCACAATGAAGGCACAATGTCACCACATTCCACAATGAAGGCACAATGTCTGTAACGTTCCGTTCCCATCCTGTCCGTTTTCCGTATTTTGCCCTTTCCCTCCGTGTCATGTTTGACTTCCATTGTCCGTGTTTTTTCCCTTGCTGCAGACTGGGCGTGTTCCCTCCGTTTGTTTCACTTCATTTCCCCACTCCTGCCTCAGCCTATGTCCTCCTTCCATTTCGGCATGCATTCCTCACACTTCGCTCTGTTCAATCACCCACGCATACATTTGCACGCTTTCCTGATTGATACCAATTACACTCCCTATTTAACCCACCTGGCTGTCTGCTATCCAGTGCCAGTTCGTTAACGTTGTTTCGTTTGTATCCTGGTCATGTTATTCCCTTGTCTAGTTTGCTTGCACGGTTGGGTTTGGTATTTAGTGTTCGTTCACCCTGCTTTATCGTGCAAACCATTTTTCAACAGTTTGGTTCTGTCCTCGGTGCTTAAGGCACACTGCCAACTGCTGATTATTTAGTCTGTCCTGTTTTGGTGCGGTCCTACCTGCCGCGCCTTATCTGCCTTGTTAACCACTGCTCTGTTGTTGTCTGCAGTCTGCAGTTGTTCGCTATTCCCTGTTTGTGTTGCGGTACCCCCGCTTCCCCACCTGACGTTGTGCCCGCAGCGGGGCGTTCTGCTCCTCCATTCTACAGCTGTTACTGCGTCCGGCCGTGGCAACCGCCAGTGTTACGGTTCCGGTTGCACCTGCTGCTGTTTGCACTGCTGCCTCAACCGGGCCAACCCGAGGTCCCGCTGCACTGTCCTGCCCTGCCGTATCTGCCGCTACCCCTTCCTCTGCATCAACTACCCGGTTACCTGTTATTAACACCCCGGTTTCCCCTTCTCTAACTTCATGCATAACCATAACCGGCTTGTCCCGTCTGTCCCATCTGTCCAGATCCACCAAGTCCAGTTGCGGTTTGGAACGTTGTGCCCGCAGCGGGGCGTTCTGCTCCTCCATTCTACGACCCGCGAAGTCCAGTTCCGGCTTGGAACGACTCCTGGGGTGATCCGTCTAGTTCAGTCCCGGTGTGGGATACTCCAGAGAGACCCGCACAGTCAGTTCCGGTTTGGAACATTCAGTGTTCCAGTCTAGTCCAGTTCTGGTTTACCCAATCCAGTTCCTGTCCAGTCCAGTTCCGGTTTGAACATCCAGGGTTCCAGTACCAAGTCCAGTTCCGGTTTGGAACAACCCAGTGTTCCAGTTTAGTCCAGTTCCGGTGTGTCCCGATCCAGTTCCCGTCCAGTCCAGTTCCGGGTTTGAGGAACATCCAGGGTTCCAGTACAAAGTCCAGTTCTGGTTTGGAACATCCTGTGTTCCAGTGCAAGTCCAGTTCGGTTTGGAACATCCAGTGTTCCAGTCAAGTCCAGCTCCGGCTTGGAGCAAACTTAAGTCCCGGAGATTCTCCGGACTTAATTATTCTGTGTATATTCTGTGTACAGCTTGGGACTGCCCCAAGCTATAATAAACAACCATTTTCCTGTACCTCTGCCTCCTTGTCGTTGCACTTGGGTCCAGCCCGTATTCAGGTTCATGACAATGTCACCACATTCCACAATGAAGGCACAATGTCCACCATATTCCACTGAAGGCACAATGTCACCATATTCCACAATCGAAGGCACAATGTCACCATATTCACAATGAAGGCACAATGTCACCATATTCCACAATGAAGGCACAATGTCACCATATTCCACAATGAAGGCACAATGTCACCATATTCCACAATGAAGGCACAATGTCACCACATTCCACAATGAAGGCACAATGTCACCACATTCCACAATGAAGGCACAATGTCACCACATTCCACAATGAAGGCACAATGTCTGTAACGTTCCGTTCCCATCCTGTCCCGTTTTCCGTATTTTGCCCTTTCCCTCCGTGTCATGTTTGACTTCCATTGTCCGTGTTTTTTCCTTGCTGCAGACTGGGCGTGTTCCCTCCGTTTGTTTCACTTCATTTCCCCACTCCTGCCTCAGCCTATGTCCTCCCTTCCATTTCGGCATGCATTCCTCACACTTCGCTCTGTTCAATCACCCACGCATACATTTGCACGCTTTCCTGATTGATACCAATTACACTCCCTATTTAACCCACCTGCTGTCCTGCTATCCAGTGCCAGTTCGTTAACGTTGTTTCGTTTTGTATCCTGGTCATGTTATTACCCTTGTCTAGTTTGCTTGCACGGTTGGGTTCGGTATTTAGTGTTTGTTCACCCTGCTTTATCGTGCAAACCATTTTTCAACAGTTTGGTTCTGTCTCGGTGCTTAAGGCACACTGCCAACTGCTGATTGTTAGTCTGTCCTGTTTGGTGCGGTCCTACCTGCCGCTGCCTTATCTGCCTTGTTAACCACTGCTCTGTTGTTGTCTGCCAGTCTGCAGTTAGTCGCTATTCCCTGTTTGTGTTGCGGTACCCCCAGCTTCCCACCTGACGTGTTGTGCCCGCAGCGGGGCGTTCTGCTCCTCCATTCTACAGCTGTTACTGCGTCCGGCCGTGGCAACCGCCAGTGTTACGGTTCCGGTTGCACCTGCTGCTGTTTGCACTGCTGCCCTCAACCGGGCCAACCCGAGGTCCGCTCTCTGCACTGTCCTGCCCTGCCGTATCTGCCGCAACCCTTCCTCTGCATCAACTACCCGGTTACCTGTTATTAACACCCCGGTTTCCCCTTCTCTAACTTCATGCATAACCATAACCGGCTTGTCCCGTCTGTCCCATTCTGTCCAGATCCCACCAAGTCCAGTTGCGGTTTGGAACGTTGTGCCCGCAGCGGGGCGTTCTGCTCCTCCATTCTACGACCCGCGAAGTCCAGTTCCGGCTTGGAACGACTCCTGGGGGATCCGTCTAGTTCAGTCCCGGTGTGGGATACTCCAGAGAGACCCGCACAGTCCAGTTCCGGTTTGGAACATTCCAGTGTTCCAGTCTAGTCCAGTTCCGGTTTACCCAATCCAGTTCCTGTCCAGTCCCAGTTTTCCGGTTTGGAACATCCAGGGTTCCAGTACCAAGTCCAGTTCCGGTTTGTGAACAACCCAGTGTTCCAGTTTAGTCCAGTTCCGGTGTGTCCCCGATCCAGTTCCCGTCCAGTCCAGTTCCGGTTTGGAACATCCAGGGTTCCAGTACAAAGTCCAGTTCTGGTTTGGAACTTCCTGTGTTCCAGTGCAAGTCCAGTTCCGGTTTGGAACATCCAGTGTTCCAGTCAAAGTCCAGCTCCGGCTTGGAGCAAACTTAAGTCCCGGAGATTCTCCGGACTTAATTATTCTGTGTATATTCTGTGTACAGCTTGGGACTGCCCCAAGCTATAATAAACAACCTTTTCCTGTACCTCTGCCTCCTTGTCCGTTGCACTTGGGTCCAGCCCGTATTCAGGTTCCATGACAATGTCACCACATTCCACAATGAAGGCACAATGTCACCATATTCCACTGAAGGCACAATGTCACCATATTCCACAATCGAAGGCACAATGTCACCATATTCCACAATGAAGGCACAATGTCACCATATTCCACAATGAAGGCACAATGTCACCATATTCCACAATGAAGGCACAATGTCACCATATTCCACAATGAAGGCACAATGTCACCACATTCCACAATGAAGGCACAATGTCACCACATTCCACAATGAAGGCACAATGTCTGTAACGTTCCGTTCCCATCCTGTCCGTTTTCCGTATTTTGCCCTTTCCCTCCGTGTCATGTTTGACTTCCATTGTCCGTGTTTTTTCCCTTGCTGCAGACTGGGCGTGTTCCCTCCGTTTGTTTCACTTCATTTCCCCACTCCTGCCTCAGCCTATGTCCTCCTTCCATTTCGGCATGCATTCCTCACACTTCGCTCTGTTCAATCACCCACACATACATTTGCACGCTTTCCTGATTGATACCAATTACACTCCCTATTTAACCCACCTGCTGTCTGCTATCCAGTGCCAGTTCGTTAACGTTGTTTCGTTTGTATCCTGGTCATGTTATTCCCTTGTCTAGTTTGCTTGCACGGTTGGGTTTGGTATTTAGTGTTCGTTCACCCTGCTTTATCGTGCAAACCATTTTTCAACAGTTTGGTTCTGTCTCGGTGCTTAAGGCACACTGCCAACTGCTGATTATTTAGTCTGTCCTGTTTGGTGCGGTCCTACCTGCCGCGCCGTATCTGCCTTGCTAACCACTGCTCTGTTGTTGTCTGCCAGTCTGCAGTTGTTCGCTATTCCCTGTTTGTGTTGCGGTACCCCCGCTTCCCACCTGACGTTGTGCCCGCAGCGGGGCGTTCTGCTCCTCCATTCTACAGCTGTTACTGCGTCCGGCCGTGGCAACCGCCAGTGTTACGGTTCCGGTTGCACCTGCTGCTGTTTGCACTGCTGCCTCAACCGGGCCAACCCGAGGTCCGCTGCACTGTCCTGCCCTGCCGTATCTGCCGCTACCCCTTCCTCTGCATCAACTACCCGGTTACCTGTTATTAACACCCCGGTTTCCCCTTCTCAAACTTCATGCATAACCATAACCGGCTTGTCCCGTCTGTCCCGTCTGTCCAGATCCACCAAGTCCAGTTGCGGTTTGGAACGTTGTGCCCGCAGCGGGGCGTTCTGCTCCTCCATTCTACGACCCGCGAAGTCCAGTTCCGGCTTGGAACGACTCCTGGGTGATCCGTCTAGTTCAGTCCCGGTGTGGGATACTCCAGAGAGACCCGCACAGTCCAGTTCCGGTTTGGAACATTCCAGTGTTCCAGTCTAGTCCAGTTCCGGTTTACCCAATCCAGTTCCTGTCCAGTCCAGTTCCGGTTTGGAACATCCAGGGTTCCAGTACCAAGTCCAGTTCCGGTTTGGAACAACCCAGTGTTCCAGTTTAGTCCAGTTCCGGTGTGTCCCGATCCAGTTCCCGTCCAGTCCAGTTCCGGTTTGGAACATCCAGGGTTCCAGTACAAAGTCCAGTTCTGGTTTGGAACATCCTGTGTTCCAGTGCAAGTCCAGTTCCGGTTTGGAACATCCAGTGTTCCAGTCAAGTCCAGCTCCGGCTTGGAGCAAACTTAAGTCCCGGAGATTCTCCGGACTTAATTATTCTGTGTATATTCTGTGTACAGCTTGGGACTGCCCCAAGCTATAATAAACAACCTTTTCCTGTACCTCTGCCTCCTTGTCGTTGCACTTGGGTCCAGCCCGTATTCAGGTTCATGACAATGTCACCACATTCCACAATGAAGGCACAATGTCACCATATTCCACTGAAGGCACAATGTCACCATATTCCACTGAAGGCACAATGTCATCATATTCCACTGAAGGTGTGCAATAATGTTGATGAATAAAACTGCCGTTAAATGATTAAATATGTGTTTTTCTCTGAATGGATGCATAAGGATAATATTTTGGTACAACTGCTACCATAGTTACAAATAATGGCACAGCTAAATCCATTGCTTCCTCCAACATCCACTTAAACCCTGCATTTGTTGGCTGACCAAAACAATAGGTTGTATGACAATAAAAAACAGCGGGAAATGGAACGGCAAAGTTCACTTACTGCTCCTGCACATTCCATTCATCTGTGCCGGTGATCACACTCATTCCTGAATAATGTGAAAACTCCCAGGAAGCTCACTAGCGCAATTTCCAAGACGTACTGGCGAAAGACCAACCTGGTGTGGAAAAAAAGCATCTACAAACTTTTATTTTGAATTTGAACTCATTTCCCCAGGATTTGCTTTATGTGTGTACTGAATTATTATTTCAGCTGCATATTTTACATCACACTAGCCTACATGATAACATTCACATCATATTTGCGTACATTACATTCACATCATATTAGCCTAAATTACATTCACATCATATTAGCCTACATTACATTCACATTACATTAGCCTACATTACATTCACATTACTCTAGCCTACATTACATTCACATTACACTAGCCTACATTACATTCACATTACATTAGCCTACATTACATTCACATTACATTAGCCTACATTACAATTACAGGAATACAAAAGTGTGATATCACCAAGAAGGCACAGGAAGCCCATTTATAATCAATAAGTGCAAAGCAATCTGTTTTTTTTCTGTTTTCTTCTTTTTTTATTTCCTGAATTGCCATTGATGGGTGACACCCTGCATACAGGGGGTGGACAAATTATCGAAAACACTTACAAAAACTGAATATCTAGTAACTAATAACTAGTAGGCCCACCCTTTGCCTTCAAAACAGTTTCAATCCTTCTAGGAATGTTGTCATACAATTTCTGATCTGTGTGTAGTGGGATATTGGCCCATTGTTCAAGAAGGACAGTCTCCAGTTCTTTGAGGGATGAAGGAGGTGGAAATCTAGACACACCTGCAATTCGAGCACCAACTATTTGGCCCCTTTGGAACCCTGTTAGTATCCTCATCTTGCTTTGGAGACTTACCTCGCAAAGTGCTGCTGATGAGACCTTGTTTAAGTGGACACATGCTGCTAATTAGCATTCAAATTAATAGGAATCATTAATGTGTGTGTAGATGCTTTTGTAATTGTGGTTTAGATGCTTCAAAGTTAAAGCCATTTTTCATGTTTCCAATATTTTGTCCACCCCCTGTATAAGCCCTTTTTGAGTTTTCCTCCCCACCATTTTTGTCTGTGCAAACTGAATAAATAACTTAATTGGGGGCTGCTGGGAGGCTCATTCAGTTGAGGCACCACATTGTGGTGCAGGGATGAGCCCCACGCTCTGGGCTCAAATCCAGATCGTGCCAGTGCCGACTGTGGCCGGTAGCCCCTCAGGGGGGAGACGCACAATTGACATTTGCGTTGCCCAGGGTATGGGTGGGATCAGTCAAGCCCGCTGATCATGGACAAGCCCATGGCCTGCATGCAGCTGCATAGGGTGGTCTTCCTTGGTGCATAGGGAGACACAGGTGGTGTAGCCACGTGTTTCAAAGGAAAGCCGTGGGTTTGCACTGAGGTAAGATACCCGTGTCTCCAGTTTCATGAATGCGGTTTGGGGAGACAACCGGACATTCCAAATTGGGGTGGGAATTGGATATAGACAGCCCCATGTTGGGTGCCAATTTATTTAAAAATAAATGACTGAATTCAAAATAACTGTATTCGCACACAGGGATCCCACTGAAATTTGTTTTTTACTTCCCATGACTTCATGAAAACATTTTAAGGATTCTTGGTATGATTTAAAAAAAAAATTTTTTTCGGAGTGAGGGGGTGGGGGTTAAATGGCTGCTCGATCCACAGAATCACCAGCATGGCTAGTGTTCGAATCCCAATCGAATCGTTTCATTGAGTCATACGTCGATTTCCCTCGCTTACTGCCTCTCACCCTCTGTTGATTGGTCGTATTATTGCAATAGAGGTTCACGGGATATCAAGATGGCCGCGGCCGTTTGAAAACGGTGATATTTACTTATATATCTTTAAATCGTTAAATTTCCCAGGCTGTGATTGTTTTATGTTTTAAATGATCGAGTACGTTAAGTGACAGCAAGAGAACGACCCCACAAGACAAGGACTCCGAGAGCCAGCCATAGACTATTCGTTATTAACAGGTTTGTACGGTACCATCTCGCAATAGCTAAACTAGCTAGTTAGCAATACTTGTAGTTAGCTAATATATGCTAACTATCGGTTTGCATCATGACTGACAAACACGTAATCTAGGCTACTAACTAGCTAGCAAGCTACACTGTATTTCTAATAAATATAACCTCACTTATTAGCTAACCCAGCAATGCATGCACATGCATCTCACCTTCCCTACCAAGCCTACAGCTAGCTAACGTTAGCTGTCTTTTTTAAGTTTGAGATTTGAGCGTACAGCTAGCCAAGTTATATTGTCATTGATGCAACTGATGGAAGTGCTGTGCCGACTATATAGTCGCGTAGCTAGCTTGTTATGTAACGTCAGCTAACGAGTTTACTGGCAGAAGCGAAACTGTCAGCAAGTTGCTGCGTGAATGTGTGAACAGTACTAACGTTATCGTGCACCGGGCGGACTGTGTGTGTGCGCGCTGCCTGACACCCGACGCACGCGCAGCTGCACGAGCCTAGCTTGGTAACGTTATATTAGAACATTAAATGCAAGCGGCTAACTTTCTAACGTTATCTATCTATTATTTATGTGTAGCTAGCTAGCCATCTATCTAGTAAAATTGTATGCTCTTTTCTGTTGACACCCATTTCTTTGTCATCGCCTCCGTCTCCACATCATCTTCATTTCATTATAGGCTAACTGGCTAGCTAGCTAGTAAAATAACATTGAACACAGCACGCCAGATGCAATTGTGAGTCAACGTAATTTTAACAAAGCTATTCACACGCGTCTATTTTTGGCAACACATCTGAACAGGATGTGCTTTTAAATCTAACGCTGACAGTCCGTAATTAGTGCTGTTGCCTCTTGCATCGCCTTCCGTTTAATACATTTTCCTTCTTTTCCCCCACAGAAATAATGCTGATATCTGGAACTCATGTCGAACGTCTATGAAGAGAGAGCCACAATGATAGCCGCAGGGGAATTGCAGCCCTTTGTTCCGTTCGGCCGTGAGCACTGCAAGAACCACCCGAATGCCGTCAACCTGCAGCTGCGCCAGCTGCAGCCGGCCTCAGAGCTCTGGTCCTCGGACGGGGCGGCCGGGCTGGTGGGGTCACTCCAAGAAGTTACACTGCAGGAGAGAGAGAAGGTAACCGCAGAAGCGTCTTCCCTTCTCTTCTGTTTTTTAAAATCTTGTCTTTAAACTCAGATTTTGGAATTTGCTGTACCTTTTAAACGTGACATTCCTTAGAGTGGATGATAATATTGTCTGTTTCTATGACAGATTTTTATTGGCACAAGTAAGGAAGTAGATATCATTTCTACTTTAGGGGGGACAACAAACAGAGCATTTTCTATTTTTTATTTTTAATTTTTATTTTTTGGTAGGGACACTAACAGTAACACCCAATAAAACAGGATAATATTGGGGGGGGCGGGCAATTTGATGTTTTCCCAAAGTTGGGAGGGCCACACCCCCTTTCCTGCTGGCCCAATGAGGTCCCGGGCGATCAATAGGGTCAAAGTGTGGGCTTGGGGTGCCGGGCAGGTACGGTCGAAGCATCGGTGAAGCCCATAGGGGGCTGTGGGAAAGTGGGAAGCACTGGAACTCTCTGCTGGTATTAACAAGGCTGTGGAAATGCAGCTAACGACTCTCTGTAGCGCCCGGGCTAGCCAGCGGAGGATGGGCCCCCCCTCTGTAGCGCACAAGCCAGCCAGCAGAGGATGGGTTCCCCCTCTGTAGCCGGGATCCTCCTGATTTCTTCCCATTAAGTTTTTTCTGGCCACCGTTTCTGTGTTTTTCTTCCTACTGGGGAGTTTTTACCTCACTTGCCCACTTTTTGGGCCTGTTTTTTGCCCAATTTGCTGTCTGTTTCTCTGTAAAGTGTCTTTGTGACAGTGTCTCTGTACAAATAAAAGCGAACTGAATCTTTGTCCCCAGGAGTGGTGGCACCTGAGGAAAGGTGCTGGAGGAGACAGTGATGAAGCCGAGTTTGAGGAGGAGCTCTACGTGGCAGGAAACATGGTGATCTGGAGCCGAGGAAGCAGGAGCCAAGCCTCGTACGTGTACAAGGCCTTTACCGTGGACAGCCCCGTCCTGCAGGTAGGAACGGAACCTGCCAGAAGAGCAGCCTGTTCACTGTGACAAAAAGAGCAGCCTGTTCACTGTGACACAAAGGGCAGCCTGTTCACTGTGACAAAAAGAGCAGCCTGTTCACTGTGACAAAAAGAGCAGCCTGTTCACTGTGACACAAAGAGCAGCCTGTTCACTGTGACACAAAGAGCAGCCTGTTCACTGTGACAAAAAGAGCAGCCTGTTCACTGTGACTGAAAGAGCACCCTGTTCACTGTGACAAAACAGAGCAGCCTGTTTGTTCACTGTGACTGAAAGAGCAGCCTGTTCACCGTGACAAAAAGAGCAGCCTGTTCACTGTGACTGAAAGAGCAGCCTGTTCACTGTTTTTAATGGAGTCTATCTGTGTGAGACAGGCATATCACCCTGAACCTTGATCGTACTGTTGTACTGTGTTTATAATAAAATGTAACATTTAATTTTTCTGCTTGTTTAACTTGTTTTTCAGGCTTTGTGGTGTAACTTTGCTGTGCCCCAGAACAAAAAGGATGGTCAGTATTCTTTTAAAATATGTTTTTAAAACAGCCAGGTACTTTATGTCAATACATTAAAACTAGCAGCTGTTTAGTGCAAAGTGAAATGTCTGGAGTTGACTTTTCAGAGCAGGAAGTTGTGGAGCAGACGGTGTGCATCGTCCAGAGCACCTGTGTAAATGTTCACAGCGTGAGCGGGAAGGACTTCATCTCCCCTCTGCCTTTTCAGGTGAGACCGTCCTTCAGGTGACAGGTGTGGTGATCATGGGGACAGCTCAGGTGCCATCCGTCTGGGGGGGTGCCAAACGAAGGGGGGGAATCCATGCGTTGCTTTAACCCCCGTCCCCCTGACCCGGTTCACAATCGTTACCTACCCCCCCAGTCCTGCTGCTACCCACCCCGTGTGCTATCTTGCCAAGGGTGGAAGAAAGTCTTGAGCTGTCCCTGGTAGCTATGGGGACAGTTTGGACACAGAGGAACTGTCGCCTGTTTCAAAGATGGCGGCACAATTTCCCTCTTGCTCACTCAAAGCCATTTGTCTGTTAAAGAATAGAATAGAATAACTTATTTTCCCGTATGGGAACTTACATTACATTCATTTAGCAGACGCTTTCATCCAAAGCGACGTACAATAAGTGCATACAGAGACGTCATCAAGATCACTACAGACTTCAGTTGTAGCCCCAGCAACAACAAAAAGAAGACAGAGACAGTGGGGCAGACCCACAGCACACAAACAAACATATCAAATATCATTTCATTAATCAAGTGAATTAAAGTGGAATACAGCCATGCTGCCATGATTAAAAATAGCCCCCGCTGTCCTGAGATGTCCAGTGTCATTAAGCAGTCCAACACACAAACTGCGCCTCCGCGATTTTCCTCCATACACACAGTGTTGCGGTCTCTGTACACCGTTGAAACGGATCCACCGAACTGCGTCAACCTTCCCAGTCGTCGCCTCACTCCTCCCCCGCATCATCTTCTCCTCCATTCCCTGGTTGCCTTTTGAAGATTTCCTGCACTCCCGGTGAAGACCGATGGTAAACTTTGCTGCTGCAGAGCCAACGGACATTCCCGAGCATATGTTGCGAATGCGTCTCCATGGTGACGACCACAAACAAAATTATTCCGGCGAGACAATTCGCCAATATCATAAAAACAAGCAAAAATTTCCAGCCCGCCTCCCCGCACCACAACAGACACACAGCGCATGAAAAAACAAAAGACAAAAGCCCGACACAACAAAATACATTCAAATTAACAGACACGAACACGAGAGAGAGCTGGACTACATGTCACCATTACAGCGCCACGTGACGTGACATTATGGCTGTGTCTCAATTGCGAGGCTGCGACCTACGAAGGCTGCATTTCAGGACCGCATACGTCAGAAGTACTGTCCCATTACGAAGACTCCTTGAAATGCGGCCTCGAAATGCAGCCTACTTTTGGCCGATTTTGAAGGATACATCGGTGTATCCTTCGCAGCCTTAGATATCCCACAATTCTTTGCGCAGTTTGCCCGAAAGACAGTCGATACGGAAAATGGCTGACGAGAGCAGCGATCTGGTGTTTAAATGTAAGTTTGTGTAAACCTTTTTTAAATTTTAGCTATCGGTAATCATGTCGTTACCTGTTGGCTAAAACGTATATTACCTCGAATAAATTTTCCATTTTTATATTTCAGTATTTATTTTTTTATTTTACTCGCGGTTTTATTTTTTTGTGAGTCTCTCACTGGCTTAAGTTCTCACGCGCTGGTTGTTTAGGTCCGAGGAGGTTGTGGGCGGGAACTCCGTGACGTAAACGTGAATTCTTCGTAGACTGTCCCATTTCAGCTGCTGTTCAAAAGCCAGCCCAGCCCAGCCCTCTCTACAAAGGACTGTCCTATGGAGGATGCGGCTACTATAGGTCGCAGCCTCGCAATTGAGACACAGCCTGTATATTAAAATATAAGAGTGCAGTATAACCATGTTTGCTTATATAATCATGTTTGTTGAAGAATATGAGACTTTTATCCAGAGTGTGTTTAGAGACTGTGCTTGCAGCCTGTGATGGTTCAGTAGATGATTTTTTGATAATAATGTACTAATATTTTCTCAGGGAAACACTTTGTGTGTGTATATAACATACTTGTCACTAAACCTTTATGCCACATTGTGTAATTTGGGAATGCAAGGCTATTTGGCCTGATGTACATGTCTGTCCCAGAACAGCAGTAATGGCAGGTTTGGCTCATTGATGGGTGAAAAGAGAATCCTTTAGAATGAAAAATACTTTAATGTGCACACTAATTAACTATTTTGGCAGGACTGAATTTTTTATTTGTGGCATAGTTTTTTATTTATTCTATCATTTCTCATTTTTTAGTTTTGTCATATTATATACTGTCACTCTGAGCACATATCACAGGCAGATTAGAGGTTGGAGATTGACTTTTTCTGCAAGATTTAATCAAGATTTAACCAGTTGTGTGTTTCTGCAGGTTTCCACTCTGTGGCCGACTAAGTTTGGGCTTCTTTTTGAGCGCAAGAACCCGGCATCTGATGTGCCAATGAGCCCCCCCAGGTACCCCCCCCCCCCCCCCTTCCCCCCCGCTTTAAGTGCCTTTCTCTGAGGGCTGTTTCACACCTGCCTTGTTTGGTTCGATTGAATCGAACTCTGGTTCGTTTTCCTCCTTGCTGCGGTTCGTTTGGGCAGGTGTGAACACACCAATCTTACTCGGGTGCGCACCAAAAGCGGACCAAACAAGCGGACCGAGACCTTGTTGAAGAGGTGGTCTCGGTACGCTTCCAAGCGAACTCTGGTGCGGTTTGTTTGTGGTGAGAACGTGATCCGACCTCGGTCCGAGCCAACTGCAGAAAGCACTACGCATTTTTGGTCTAGACGGGCTCCCGTAGCCAGCTATGCTGTGCATTATGGGATGAGGAAGATGAGCATTTCCTCTTTTGCAACAACAACAACATGCGAGCATAACGAATCTGAGTAATCGCGGACAAATGTGGAGTCGTGAGGAGGTGCAGTGCTTGAGGAGGTGCAGTGCTTCATAGAGATTTAGTCGGATGTGGAGTCGTGAGGAGGTGCAGTGCTTCATAGAGATTTAGTCGGATGTGGAGTCGTGAGGAGGTGTAGTGCTTCATAGAGATTTAGTCGGATGAATATATAAGCTCACAACTTTCGACAACACACAAGAACAGCGAAATCTTCTCACTCTTTAGCAATCAGCTCAGGGAAAGGGGGATTCAGAGGTCTGTTGCACAGTGCCGCATAAAGGCGAAGAAACTTCGTCAGCAGTACATTCAAGTGCGCGATGTAGTAACCGATGACCAACGCCAAAATCAACCCGCGCAGTTGTCTCTCCATTGTGAAATCACAGCGAAATTACAACTAATGCGTTGTCTGCTCTTCTACTTCCCGGAGTTTCTTTCGAGTTTTCCCGCATGGAAATTCTGACGAATTGGAGAGTTCAGGAACTACGTTATTGCTCCCGCCCCAGACACATCTGACCAATGAGTGAAATGAACGTTCTCACGTGGCTTGTGCGGCTGCATTTTGGTTCGCTTCACCAACTCATCAACTGATTCGGACCAGAGCAAACGAATAGGTGTGAAAGGGAACCAAACCGGCTGCAAAACAAAACAATGTTTCATTCTTACATCTGGTGCGAACTAAGGAAGTGGACTAGAAGCAGACTATCAGGTGTGAAACGGCCCTGAGAATAGAAAACAAGGGAAAATTTCAGGTTTTCTGTTCCCTGAAACCCTTTTACCATGTAGGAAGGTAGCGTTGCTTCTGGAATGTTCTACATTAAAGGAAAACGGTCTCAGTGGGCAGAAATTATCATTTTTTCCCCCTTTTTAACAAACTTAAGTGTTCATTAAGCAACAGGGTGAAGATTTATAAATAGCTAAATAGCTAATAGCTTGACAGGCCATGTAGTCGAGGCAGACAATCTGGAGGTTTTCAAGACCAGGCTTGATATGGAGCTCAATACTATCTAGATTGTAGGTGCTAGGTCTCCCTTTAGTGGTAAGAAAATGCCGAATATTGTTGGGCTGAATGGCCTGTTCTCATCATTATGTTATGTTATGAGAACTGTTACTTTTATTATGAAAACTTAAAATCTCAACTGAATAAAATGATGTAGAATGTAACTATATAAAAAATGCTGATTTTGATGACGCAAGATCATTGGGGAAAGTGCATGTGGTGGAGGGATTGTTGTATGTTTGTGAGCCATTGCAAATGGGTGTAAAAACTGTGATAATGAAAATAATCATGTTGGTGACTGAAAACGTTGATATGAATTGTGTCTGATGAGTACTGAACTGTTTCCTGTTTCCTGTTTTCTCAGAGAGCCTCTGCCCACCGTCTTTAGCATGCTGCACCCTCTGGATGAAATCGCCCCCGTAGTCTGCAGGTCCACAGGTGGGACCTTCAGTTCATTACCCTAACCCTTACTGCTCATAACCCTTACTGCGCATAACCCTTACTGCACATAACCCTTACTGCACATAACCCTTACTGCACATAACCCTTACTGCTCATAACCCTTACTGCACATAACCCTTACTGCTCATAACCCTTACTGCTCATAACCCTTACTGCTCATAACCCTTACTGCTCATAACCCTTACTGCTCATAACCCTTACTGCTCATAACCCTTACTGCTCATAACCCTTAATGCTCATAACCCTTACTGCTCATAACCCTTACTGCTCATAACCCTTACTGCTCATAACCCTTACTGCACATAACCCTTACTGCTCATAACCCTTACTGCTCATAACCCTTACTGCTCATAACCCTTAATGCTCATAACCCTTAATGCTCATAACCCTTACTGCTCATAACCCTTACTGCACATAACCCTTACTGCTCATAACCCTTACTGCTCATAACCCTTACTGCTCATAACCCTTAATGCTCATAACCCTTACTGCTCATAACCCTTACTGCTCATAACCCTTACTGCTCATAACCCTTACTGCACATAACCCTTACTGCTCATAACCCTTACTGCTCATAACCCTTACTGCTCATAACCCTTAATGCTCATAACCCTTACTGCTCATAACCCTTACTGCTCATAACCCTTACTGCTCATAACCCTTACTGCTCATAACCCTTAATGCTCATAACCCTTACTGCTCATAACCCTTACTGCTCATAACCCTTACTGCACATAACCCTTACTGCTCATAACCCTTGCTGCTCATAACCCTTAATGCTCATAACCCTTACTGCTCATAACCCTTACTGCTCATAACCCTTACTGCACATAACCCTTACTGCACATAACCCTTACTGCTCATAACCCTTACTGCTCATAACCCTTACTGCACATAACCCTTACTGCTCATAACCCTTACTGCACATAACCCTTACTGCACATAACCCTTACTGCTCACAACCCTTACTGCTCACAACCCTTACTGCACATAACCCTTACTGCTCATAACCCTTACTGCTCATAACCCTTACTGCTCATAACCCTTACTGCACATAACCCTTACTGCTCATAACCCTTACTGCACATAACCCTTACTGCTCATAACCCTTACTGCACATAACCCTTACTGCTCATAACCCTTACTGCACATAACCCTTACTGCTCATAACCCTTACTGCACATAACCCTTACTGCACATAACCCTTACTGCGCTATGAGCCTGACCCTTACCCTTACTGCGCTATGAGCCTGACTCTTACCCTTACTGCGCTATGAGCCTGACCCTTACTGCGCTATGAGCCTGACCCTAACCCTCACTGCGCTATGAGCCTGACCCTAACCCTTACTGCGCTATGAGCCTGACCCTTACTGCGCTATGAGCCTGACCCTTACCCTTACTGCGCTATGAGCCTGACCCTTACTGCGCTATGAGCCTGACCCTTACTGCGCTATGAGCCTGACCCTTACTGCGCTATGAGCCTGACCCTTACTGCGCTATGAGCCTGACCCTAACCCTTACTGCGCTATGAGCCTGACCCTAACCCTTACTGCGCTATGAGCCTGACCCTTACTGCGCTATGAGCCTAACCCTGACCCTTACTGCGCTATGAGCCTGACCCTTACTGCGCTATGAGCCTAACCCTTACTGCACTATGACCCTAACCCTTACTGCGCTATGAGCCTGACCCTTACTGCGCTATGAACCTGACCCTTACTGCGCTATGAGCCTGACCCTTACTGCGCTATGAGCCTGACCCTTACTGCGCTATGAGCCTGACCCTTACTGCGCTATGAGCCTGACCCTTACTGAGCTATGAGCCTAACCCTTACCCTTACTGCGCTATGAGCCTGACCCTTACTGCGCTATGAGCCTGACCCTTACTGCGCTATGAGCCTGACCCTTACTGCGCTATGAGCCTAACCCTTACTGCACTATGACCCTAACCCTTACTGCGCTATGAGCCTGACCCTTACTGCGCTATGAACCTGACCCTTACTGCGCTATGAGCCTGACCCTTACTGCGCTATGAGCCTGACCCTTACTGCGCTATGAGCCTGACCCTTACTGCGCTATGAGCCTGACCCTTACTGAGCTATGAGCCTAACCCTTACCCTTACTGCGCTATGAGCCTGACCCTTACTGCGCTATGAGCCTGACCCTTACTGCGCTATGAGCCTGACCCTTACTGCGCTATGAGCCTGACCCTTACTGCGCTATGAGCCTGACCCTTACTGCACTATGAGCCTGACCCTTACTGCGCTATGAGCCTGACCCTTACCCTTACTGCGCTATGAGCCTGACCCTTACTGCGCTATGAGCCTGACCCTTACTGCACTATGAGCCTGACCCTTACTGCGCTATGAGCCTGACCCTTACTGCGCTATGAGCCTGACCCTTACTGCGCTATGAGCCTGACCCTTACTGCGCTATGAGCCTGACCCTTACTGCGCTATGAGCCTGACCCTTACTGCGCTATGAGCCTGACCCTTACTGCACTATGAGCCTGACCCTTACTGCGCTATGAGCCTGACCCTTACTGCGCTATGAGCCTGACCCTTACTGCGCTATGACCCTTACCCTTACTGCGCTATGACCCTGACCCTTACTGCGCTATGAGCCTGACCCTTACTGCGCTATGAGCCTGACCCTTACTGCGCTATGACCCTGACCCTTACTGCGCTATGACCCTTACCCTTACTGCGCTATGAGCCTAACCCTTACTGCGCTATGAGCCTGACCCTTACTGCGCTATGAGCCTAACCCTTACTGCGCTATGAGCCTGACCCTTACCCTTACTGCGCTATGAGCCTGACCCTTACCCTTACTGCGCTATGAGCCTGACCCTTACCCTTACTGCGCTATGAGCCTGACCCTTACTGCACTATGACCCTGACCCTTACTGCGCTATGAGCCTGACCCTTACTGCGCTATGAGCCTGACCCTTACCCTTACTGCGCTATGACCCTTACCCTTACTGCGCTATGAGCCTGACCCTTACTGCGCTATGAGCCTGACCCTTACTGCGCTATGACCCTGACCCTTACTGCGCTATGAGCCTGACCCTTACTGCGCTATGAGCCTGACCCTTACTGCGCTATGACCCTGACCCTTACTGCGCTATGACCCTTACCCTTACTGCGCTATGAGCCTAACCCTTACTGCGCTATGAGCCTGACCCTTACTGCGCTATGAGCCTAACCCTTACTGCGCTATGAGCCTGACCCTTACCCTTACTGCGCTATGAGCCTGACCCTTACCCTTACTGCGCTATGAGCCTGACCCTTACCCTTACTGCGCTATGAGCCTGACCCTTACTGCACTATGACCCTGACCCTTACTGCGCTATGAGCCTGACCCTTACTGCGCTATGAGCCTGACCCTTACCCTTACTGCGCTATGACCCTTACCCTTACTGCGCTATGAGCCTGACCCTTACTGCGCTATGAGCCTGACCCTTACTGCGCTATGACCCTGACCCTTACTGCGCTATGAGCCTGACCCTTACTGCGCTATGAGCCTAACCCTTACTGCGCTATGAGCCTGACCCTTACTGCGCTATGACCCTGACCCTTACCCTTACTGCGCTATGACCCTTACCCTTACTGCGCTATGAGCCTGACCCTTACTGCGCTATGAGCCTGACCCTTACTGCGCTATGACCCTGACCCTTACTGCGCTATGAGCCTGACCCTTACTGCGCTATGAGCCTAACCCTTACTGCGCTATGAGCCTGACCCTTACTGCGCTATGAGCCTGACCCTTACCCTTACTGCGCTATGACCCTTACCCTTACTGCGCTATGAGCCTGACCCTTACTGCGCTATGAGCCTGACCCTTACTGCACTATGAGCCTGACCCTTACTGCGCTATGAGCCTGACCCTTACTGCGCTATGACCCTGACCCTTACTGCGCTATGAGCCTGACCCTTACTGCGCTATGACCCTGACCCTTACTGCGCTATGAGCCTGACCCTTACTGCGCTATGAGCCTGACCCTTACTGCGCTATGACCCTTACCCTTACTGCGCTATGAGCCTGACCCTTACTGCGCTATGACCCTGACCCTTACTGCGCTATGACCCTGACCCTTACTGCGCTATGACCCTTACCCTTACTGCGCTATGAGCCTGACCCTTACTGCGCTATGACCCTGACCCTTACTGCGCTATGAGCCTGACCCTTACTGCGCTATGAGCCTGACCCTTACCCTTACTGCGCTATGACCCTTACCCTTACTGCGCTATGAGCCTGACCCTTACTGCGCTATGAGCCTGACCCTTACTGCACTATGACCCTTACCCTTACTGCGCTATGAGCCTGACCCTTACTGCGCTATGAGCCTGACCCTTACTGCACTATGAGCCTGACCCTTACTGCGCTATGAGCCTGACCCTTACCCTTACCCTTACTGCGCTATGACCCTGACCCTTACTGCGCTATGAGCCTGACCCTTACCCTTACTGCGCTATGAGCCTGACCCTTACTGCGCTATGAGCCTGACCCTTACTGCGCTATGAGCCTGACCCTTACTGCGCTATGAGCCTGACCTGCCTACTCATAACCTTACTGCACTATGAGCCTGACCAGGCTGCTCATATCCTTACTGCGCTATGAGCCTGACCAGGCTGCTCATAACCTTACAGTACTGTGAGCCTGACCGGGCTGCTCATTACCTTACAGTACTATGAGCCTGACCAGGCTGCTCATAACCTTATTGTGTCTATGAGCCTGACCAGGCTGCTCATAATCTTACTGCACTATGACCCTGACCAGGCTGCTCATAACCTTACAGTACTGTGAGCCTGATCAGGCTGCCATTAACCTTATAGTACTGTTAGCCTGACCAAGCTAATTGGGGCTTATGATACTCTGAGAAACTCATGAATGACAGCTGATGTCTTTGTCTCATAAAATACCTTTTATTGTGGTTTAATCTACAAGTGAACCGGTTTTGGTTTAGGCAGCTATTTAGATAATTATAATTGAGCCCAGGTCTTCCCTTCCCCTGTTCTAAGCTTACAGTTCCCATATTACCTGTAGGAATGGGGCCCTGACGCACTCTCAGCTTAGCGCCGGCTCTGTGGGTCCCCATATTACCTGTAGGAATGGAGCCCTGACGCACTCTCAGCTTAGCGCCGGCTCTGTGGGTCCCCATATTACCTGTAGGAATGGGGCCCTTACATGCGCTAAGCTTACAGTTCCCATATTACTTGTAGGAATGGGGCCCTGACGCACTCTCAGCTTAGCGCCGGCTCTGTGGGTCCCCATATTACCTGTAGGAATGGGGCCCTGACGCACTCTCAGCTTAGCGCCGGCTCTGTGGGTCCCCATATTACCTGTAGGAATGGGGCCCTCACATGCTCTAAGCCAGGGGTGTCCAATCTTACCCGAAAAGGGCCGGTGTGGGTGCAGGCTTTTGCTCTAGCCCAGCACTATGACACCTGATTCTACTTATCAAGGTCTTGATTGAAGAGCACGATTAGTTAATTAGTTGAATCAGGTGTTGTAGTGCTGGGCTAAAACAAAAACCTGCACCCACACCGGCCCTTTCCGGATAAGATTGGACACCCCTGCTCTAAGCATAGCGGCGGCTCTGTACGACTCACCGCGTTTCCTCGCTGTTTTCCCACAGGCCTTTTCGAAGCTTCCCGCGTGCAGTACGTCTCGGACAGCACCCTGAGGATCATCTTCTCCAGCTGCGAGCCGTCCATCATCATGACCTACGACACGGTGCAGTGCACGCACACGGTCTGGGTGCTGCGCAAGGTCACCAGCGAGGTGGGTCTGTACCGAGCCCGCTACGGCCCGCTTCGGCCCGGCTCAGCCCGCTTCGGCCCGGCTCAGCCCGGCTCAGTTCCGCAGGTCTCCAGGGAAGGGCGACTATTTGGGGATCGTCACTTTCTGCTTTCGTGAAGCAGTAAAATCTCATTTTAGGTTTATCCCGACCCAATGCAGTGCTAATACATTATGTGATTGGTATCTATTCAGCTGATGTAATTAATGTTCTCTTGTTGCTGTTCGTATCACAGGAAGGGCTTTTCTAGTGAAGACTAATTACAATGAAAACTAAGATGGATTCACAACATGCTTGGTGTTGATGGCTTGCATTGAAATTAGTCAAACAGGAGATTTTAGTTTTTAGTTATTTATTTGTTAGATTTTTAGTTTTCCCCTCACTGCAGTGACTCACTGAATCTCTGTTCCCCTCACTGCACCGACTCACTGAATCTCTGTTCCCCTCACTGCACTGACTCACTGAATCTGTTCCCCTCACTGCACCGACTCACTGTGCATCTCTGTTCCCTCACTCCACTGACTCACTGAATCTCTATTCCCTCACTGCACTGACTCACTGTGCATCTCTGTTCCCTCACCCCTAACCCAAACAGGAGCAGTCGATGGTGTTGAAGTGCCCAGAGCAGGTGGCCACACCCCAGAACTTGATGGCCCCCAGCTTCCTCAACACCCACCTCCGCAACGTCTCTAAGATAGACTCCCCAGCCTCGCCCTTCCACAGCTACTCTCTGCACGCCCAGAACAGGATGACCTCGTCCCCTGGGCTGCACTCCCGCACCCACTCCCCAACTATATCCAACATGGCCGCCCTCAGGTCAGCCCACTCCCCAACTATATCCAACATGGCCGCCCTCAGGTCAGCCCACTCCCCAACTATATCCAACATGGCCGCCCTCAGGTCAGCCCACTCCCCAACTATATCCAACATGGCCGCCCTCAGGTCAGCCCACTCCCCAACTATATCCAACATGGCCGCCCTCAGGTCAGCCCACTCCCCAACTATATCCAACATGGCCGCCCTCAGGTCAGCCCACTCCCCAACTATATCCAACATGGCTGCCCTCAGGTCAGCCCACTCCCCAACTGTATCCAACATGGCCGCCCTCAGGTCAGCCCACTCCCCAACTATATCCAACATGGCTGCCCTCAGGTCAGCCCACTCCCCAACTATATCCAACATGGCCGCCCTCAGGTCAGCCCACTCCCCAACTATATCCAACATGGCCGCCCTCAGGTCAGCCCACTCCCCAACTATATCCAACATGGCCGCCCTCAGGTCAGCCCACTCCCCAACTATATCCAACATGGCCGCCCTCAGGTCAGCCCACTCCCCAACTATATCCAACATGGCCGCCCTCAGGTCAGCCCACTCCTGATATGATTGGATATGAATCTGTTCCTAATGTGTCTTGGGTGCATTTACACCTGCATTTTTACGTGGATAATCCCAATCCTGATGCTGTAGACGCATGAAACGACCAGGTGTAAATGGGGTAATCATTCAGGTGTAGTGTGTAAAAGCGTAGACTCCCTTTTTGTGACCCGGGCGTGTGTCTCTGTTCTCAGCCGCGCCCACTCCCCAGGCATGGCCACGCCCTCCTTCTCCGGGACGCAGCGCTTTAACATGTCCTGCCACTCCCCCCTCTCCCGAGGCCACAGCCTCCTGGTCTCGCCCAACAGCACGCTCAACGACTCTGTGGCGCTGCCCGAGATGGAGCCCATCGTCCCCGAGCTCTGCATCGAGCAACTGTGGGCCGAGAGCTCCTCCAGCCACAGGTTAGCCCCGCCCACTTCCTGCTCTTCAACACAGATTCTACACACTAACCAGATACTCCAGTCCTGCCCTCCTTCTGTTCCCTCTGCATCTTAACTGCCCGATGCTTCGGCTGCTCTATTACAGCGCTCAACATCCAAGCCATGCTGTCTTTAGTCGAGTCTCTGAATGTTGCAGGTCCTAAAGTAAGGACAAAGAACCTTCCAGACTGTGCCGTATTACCTGTCGGGGGTGAAGGACCCCTGTCTTTATTCCTGTATATCTGGTGGGTTTGAAGGACCCATGTCTTTATTCCTGTATATCTGGTGGGTTTGAAGGACCCGTGTCTTTATTCCTGTATATCTGGTGGGTTTGAAGGACCCCTGTCTTTATTCCTGTATATCTGGTGGGTTTGAAGGACCCTTGTCTTTATTCCTGTATATCTGGTGGGTTTGAAGGACCCGTGTCTTTATTCCTGTATATCTGGTGGGTTTGAAGGACCCTTGTCTTTATTCCTGTATATCTGGTGGGTTTGAAGTACCCATGTCTTTATTCCTGTATATCTGGTGGGTTTGAAGGACCCATGTCTTTATTCCTGTATATCTGGTGGGTTTGAAGGACCCATGTCTTTATTCCTGTATATCTGGTGGGTTTGAAGGACCCATGTCTTTATTCCTGTATATTTGATGGGTTTGAAGGACCCGTGTCTTTATTCCTGTATATCTGGTGGGTTTGAAGGACCCGTGTCTTTATTCCTGTATATCTGGTGGGTTTGAAGGACCCATGTCTTTATTCCTGTATATCTGGTGGGTTTGAAGGACCCTTGTCTTTATTCCTGTATATCTGGTGGGTTTGAAGGACCCATGTCTTTATTCCTGTATATCTGGTGGGTTTGAAGGACCCATGTCTTTATTCCTGTATATCTGGTGGGTTTGAAGGACCCATGTCTTTATTCCTGTATATCTGGTCCAGTTAAAAAATTTACTTTCATGAACACTGCAATCATACACAAAGCACAGTGATTGGTTGAAATCAGTGAGCCATAGCATATGTCCCTCCATCATCAATTTGGTGCTCTTTGAGATTCAAATCTAAACACTAGATCCACAATTCTTTGTGATTGGAACATGGGAAATGGAACATGAATTTTGGCTAGATAGCTAGCTAACATCAGACCATCAGAAACGTGGGCGGATGAAAAATATTCAAAAACTTTTTGTCAATAGAGAAACCATCACAATGCATTTTAACCTGTTATAGTCCAAAACTCAGCCCTGTCTTAAGTGGGATTGACAACTACAATAAAAACAAGTTGAATATTTGTTTATTGACAAGAAAGCCTCTGAATCTGATTGGCTTGCTATTAAATATTTTCTACCTCTGTTGATTCTTCCTCTTAGTCTTCTCTCTGTCTTTTCGTAGTAAAGTAATTTTTTAAAAGGTAGATCCTGTTGTATGACGTAGAAGCCGAAGGAGTCGGGCAAGGCCAGACAAAGGGTTAGGGTTAGGGTTAGGGTTAGGGTTAGGGTTAGGGGTTAGGGGTTAGGGTTAGGGTTTTTCTCTACAGCAGAGCCTGCACTGAAGGGAAGCTATATTTCGGTGTGGGAAACGGGGGGAACACAGCAAGTTGCGTTTTGTTACATCGTGCTGATATCTCCCTTGAATAACGTCAGTATTATCTTCCACGAGATAATATTTTGTTACGAAATAAAGTTTTTCAATACATGAACTAGGGTATATTATTTTGTTTTTATTTTCAGGTTAGCTCGCGAGATAACATTAGTTGTAAAAAGAATTATAATAATAATGTAGGCTATCTTTTAACCTTGTTACGTTAGCTGATGATAAATTAATATTGTAACACAGTCAAGAGCTTGGCTAGCTTAATGCTGAAACAATATGCATCCATTATAGTTTACCACAGAAGGTTTAACTTTCACAAACAACTCGCTCGGAGATGCAGCCTCTGTGTGCGCCGGTGGGTTTTGTGTGTAAGCAGTGGGGGGGGGGGGGGAACACTGCGGTAAGGTGATGATTACAGTGAGGTGATGATTACAGTGAGCTCATGATTACAATGATGTCATGATTACAGTGAGGTGATGATTACGGTGAGGTGATTACACTGATGTCATGATTACGGTGAGGTGATTACACTGATGATTACAGTTATGTGATGATTATGAGGTGATGATTACAGTGATGTCATGATTACAGTGAGGTGATGATTATGAGGTGATGATTACAGTGAGCTCATGATTACAGTTATGTGATGATTATGAGGTGATGATTACAGTGAGGTCATGATTACGGTGAGGTGATTACTCTGATGTCATGATTACGGTGAGGATGCTTACAGTGATGTCATGATTACAGTTATGTGATGATTATGAGGTGATGATTACGGTGAGGTCATGATTATGAGGTCATGATTACGGTGAGGTCATGATTACAGTGAGGTGGTCATTATGAGATCATGATTACGGTGAGGTGATGATTATGAGGTCATGATTACGGTGAGGTCATGATTACAGTGAGGTGGTCATTGTGAGATCATGATTATGGTGAGGTGATGATTATGAGGTCATGATTACAGTGAGGTGGTCATTATGAGATCATGATTACGGTGAGGTGATGATTATGAGGTCATGATTACGGTGAGGTGGTAATTGTGAGATCATGATTACGGTGAGGTGATGATTATGAGGTCATGATTACGGTGAGTTCATGATTACAGTGAGGTGGTCATTATGAGATCATGATTATGGTGAGGTGATTATGAGGTCATGATTACAGTGAGGTGATGATTATGAGGTGATGATTACGGTGAGGTGATGATTACAGTGAGGTGGTCATTATGAGATCATGATTACGGTGAGGTGATGATTATGAGGTCATGATTACGGTGAGGTGGTCATTGTGAGATCATGATTACGGTGAGGTGATGATTATGAGGTCATGATTACAGTGAGGTGGTCATTATGAGATCATGATTACGGTGAGGTCATGATTACGGTGAGGTGATTACAGTGAGGTGATGATTATGATGTCATGATTACAGTGAGGTGATGATTACAGTGAGGTCATAATTACAGTGAGGTGATGATTATGAGGTGATGATTACAGTGAGGTGATTATTACGGTGATGTCATGATTACAGTGAGGTGATGATTACAGTGATGTCTTGATTACAGTGCAGTGATGATTATGAGGTGATGATTACGGTGAGGTCATGATTACAGTTCCCGGTTCCACAGGGAGAAGAGCTGCCAGGCCTCCAAGGTGTTCCTGACGTCAGATCTATGTGAGACCAACTTCCTGTGCTTCCTGGTGGAGTCCCATCAGCAGCTCAGGTGAACAGGGGTACCTGTACCGGTGTGAGACAGGGGTATCTGTACCTGTGTGAGAGAGGGGTACCTGTACCTGTATGAGAGAGGGGTATCTGTACCTGTGTGAGAGAGAGGTATCTGTACCTGTGTGAGAGAGGGGTACCTGTACCTGTGTGAGTGAGGGGTACCTGTATCTGCGTGAGACAGGGGTACCTGTACCTGCGTGAGACAGGGGTACCTGTACCTTTGTGAGAGAGGAGTATCTGTACCTATTTGAGTGAGGGGTACCTTTACCTGTGTGAGAGAGGGGTACCTGTCTGACACAGGTGTACCTGTACCTGTGTGAGAGAGGGGTACCTTTACCAGTGTGAGAGAGGGGTACCTGTATCTGTGTGAGGTACCCGCCCCAATTTATGTTAGCATACGTACCTGTTGTACTGCAGGTTTGTGAAGTTCATTGTGCTGCAGGTGTGTGAAGTTCATTGTGCTGCAGGTGTGTGAAGTTCATCGAAAGCAACGACCAGACCCAGCTGATATTCGTCTCTGTCACCATCATTCCCGCCAAAGACGCTGCCCCGCTGGAGGTAAGGCTTCATTTCCTGGAAGAGAGGTCGATGGCAGGAAGTAGGTTGCATGAAAATATGAATCCAATGAATATACCTCACCTGAGAGCTTCTCAAGTGTTCAGTTAATAAAGATTGTTAATAATGTGCCAAAGTGATTGATTGCTGTACTTGTTGATCTTTAATTAGCTGCAGATTGAAAGGAATTGCTTTGTGAAATGGAATGGCTGATCCTGGTTCAGTTTTGTTTTTGGAATAGCTGTAATCTTGTGTTTACCAAGGTTGCTTATATTTAATAAATTTTTCCTGTTTTTGCCGCAGAACATAGATGCCATGTTGGTGTTGGAAGCCAATGGAAGTGTTGTTTTATACACCGGAGTCTCTAGGGTAAATTCATTCAGGAAAAATTATTTATTTTTGATTAGCATATGGTGATGCTCTTGCATAACATAACATAACTTAAAGGTTGTATCAGCGATTTTGGGTGACGTCACTTCTGAAGCGAAATCCCAAACAAACATACTTATGAATAATTATGTTATGTTTTAAAAAATAGTGTTCAAGCATCCAGAATTATAACCACGTTAATAACGTTTGTAAGAAACCAAACCGTTTGTAAATCCGTCAAGATTTCAGCGAGATAAGAGTATTAGCGTTTGTGCAGATCATTGTGATTGGTTGGAATACTGTTTATTTTGGTTTTGAGTGGTTGGTAGTACCATTTGTTTTTGTGTACGATCTCGGAGCATAGGCTGCCTACAGAGACGCGGTTTTTTGACGGCCTGCTTATGGGGCGGGCAGCTAGCGGATCGTGAGGAAAAATCAGATGAATGTGATCATTTATGTTTCCACCCAAAATCGCTGATACAACCTTTAATCACTAGAACAGGTCATTCAACCCAACAATGCTCTCCACTTCCTTACCACGACAGGACACCTAGCGCTCCCCTACAAACAGGATAGTATCCAGCACCATATCAAGCCCAGGGCCCTATCTTACACCCGAGATCAAGCCCCCAGAGCCTCTACCACATTACCTGGGAAGCTATTCCACACAGTGACTACTCTGTGTGAAGAAGTACTTCCTGATATCCTAATTTACCTTTTGGCTAATTTCCATCTATGCCCCCTCGTTCTACTAACAGAACTCAACCTGAATAATCTCCTGTAGTTCACTTTATTAATCCCTTTTATTAATTTAAAAGCTTCTATCAAATCACCCCCAAGTCTCCTTTTATTAAGCTTAAAGAGATGAAGTATCCTAAGTCTTTCCTCATAACTTTTGTCTTTTATGCCAGGAACCAACTTAATTGCCCTTCTTTGTACTTTTTCCAGAGCCTCTTGTTTTACTCTAATTGAAATCAATCACAAAAAGCAATTTTTGTTGCTGAAATTTTATAATTTGTTCATTATGCTAAGAGAATGGCTGAGGTATTTTATCATTTGTTCATTATGCTAAGAGAATCGCTAAGGTATTTTATAATTTGTTCATTATGCTAAGAGAATGGCTGAGGTATTTTATCATTTGTTCATTATGCTAAGAGAATCGCTAAGGTATTTTATAATTTGTTCATTATGCTAATAGAATGGCTGAGGTATTTTATCATTTGTTCATTATGCTAATAGAATGGCTGAGGTTTTTTTATAATTTGTTCATTATGCTAATAGAATGGCTGAGGTATTTTATCATTTGTTCATTATGCTAAGAGAATGGCTGAGGTATTTTATCATTTGTTCATTATGCTAATAGAATGGCTGAGGTATTTTATCATTTGTTCATTATGCTAAGAGAATGGCTGAGGTATTTTATCATTTGTTCATTATGCTAAGAGAATGGCTGAGGTATTTTATCATTTGTTCATTATGCTAAGAGAATGGCTGAGGTATTTTATCATTTGTTCATTATGCTAATAGAATGACTGAGGTATTTTATAATTTGTTCATTATGCTAAGAGAATGGATAATGTGCTGAAGCTTGTGACCGTAACCTGCGGCCGTGTTTGGTCCATTATTGCTGTAGCATTAACAAGGCTCACCTGTATACATTCAGAGCTCACCTGTGTACATTCAGAGCTCACCTGTGTACATTCAGAGCTCACCTGTGCACATTCAGAGCTCACCTGTGCACAATCAGAGCTCACCTGTGTACATTCAGAGCTCACCTGTTTACATTCAGAGCTCACCTGTGCACAGTCAGAGCTCACCTGTGCACAATCAGAGCTCACCTGTGCACAATCAGAGCTCACCTGTGCACAATCAGAGCTCACCTGTGTACATTCAGAGCTCACCTGTGCACATTCAGAGCTCACCTGTGCACATTCACACAGGATAAGCGTTTTCTCTTGTCCTTCCTCATGCAGGTGAGCAAGGTGTTTGTTCCGGGGGTTCTGGCTCCTTTTCTCAGCCTGTCCACCCCAATGCCGCACCCCAGCACCCCTGTGGAGAGTGTCAGCACCCCCGCCAGGGCAGTGGGGAGACTCATCAGCTGCCTGGATGAGGTGTGCTCTGTGTTTGTGTGTCATAATCAATATGCCTTCGGTTCACTGTCTTCTTATATCTACAAAGTAAAATTTAATGATACAAAACAAAAGATGAATTCAAGGGCTGCTCTCCAGGCATATAAACAAAAAGCACATGAATTATTCGTCAAAATTATATTTAATTCCACAAGCGAATGTACCGCTGCAAAAACACATTATATAAATAATCCTTGTGGAGGAAGTACTGAAAAGGGGGTTGAATATTTGTGACGGACATTTTTTTTTTCATTTGTTTATGCAGCAGTAGATTTGTCTGAGGAATAAAATTGAATTTTGGGAAAGATGAAGATTGAAGTATGGAGCATTGTGTGACTGTACCCCTGGGCCTAGCCATAGTAATCACACTCATCTGCAGGTTTATCCTTCTGATTCATAATTCATGTTCATGGGAAAGTATATTCTGAATAATAAGATGTTGCTGTTGAGTCTGAATTTCCTCCCATATCCACTCCCTGCACATGCAAGTGGAAAATCTCTCACTTTTTCAATTTGCCAGCTATGAAATCAGTGTGAACGGATGGTAAATATCCACTAAACAAAATAAACTGACATTACGTAATTTCATGTGTCTAAATGGCATCCATGCCAAAATCCATGTGTTATTTTTAGGTGGGATATTGATGGGATAAAATATACCTTAAGAACATGTAAAAATGTTAATGCACTTTTTGTGCCAATATTTGCAGTATTAATAGGATGTGAGATATTTGCGGTTTTAATAGGATGTGAGATATTTGCGGTTTTAATAGGATGTGAATCCCGGAGTTTATGTTCACTAGCACTCTGCGTCATTCTTTATTTTTAGAAATCATGAGTGGGCTTGCGGACAGGCGTCAGGCATCCAAACGGCCTCACGGCAATGTTTATTTGACTTGTGAAATGGTAGCCAATGAAAATGAGACCCCCCCCCCCCCCTTCCTTTCCTCTGATTGGCCAGGTGGTGATGCCCTCTCCCGTGTCAGAACTGCGCAGCTCAGTGAAGCACCATGAGACTTCATCCTGGCTGGAGGACTGTACCTTCCAACACACAGTGCCTTACATACACACACTCAGAGACCCTGTAAACAACAGAGTCACCCTGGTGAGTGTGTGTGTGTGTGTGTGTGTGTGTGTGTGTGTGTGTGTGTGTGTGTGTGTGTGTGTGTGTGTGTGTGTGTGTGTGTGTGTGTGTGTGTGTGTGTGTGTGTGTGTGTGTGTGTGTGTGTGTGTGTGAGGACTCTACCTTCCAACACACAGTGCCTTACATACACACACTCAGAGACCCTGTAAACAACAGAGTCACCCTGGTGAGTGTGTGTGTGTGTGTAAGGACTCTACCTTCCAACACACAGTGCCTTACATACACACACTCAGAGACCCTGTAAACAACAGAGTCACCCTGGTGAGTGTGTGTGTGTGTGTGTAAGGACTCTACCTTCCAACACACAGTGCCTTACATACACACACTCAGAGACCCTGTAAACAACAGAGTCACCCTGGTGAGTGAGTGTGTGTGTGTTTGTGTGTTTATGTGCATCTGTAAGGACTGTACCTTCCAACACACAGTACCTTACATACAGTTGAAGTCGGAAGTTGAAGTCATTAAAACTTTTTTTTAACCACTCCACAGATTTCATGTTAGCAAACTATAGTGTTGGAAGACACAAGTAATTTTTCCAACAATTAGATTATTTCACTTTTAATTCACTATCACAATTCCAGTGGCTCAGAAGTTTTCATACCCTAAGTTGACTGTGCCTTTAAACAGCTTGGAAAATTCCAGAAAATGATGTCATAGCTTTAGAAACTTCTGATAGGCTAATTGACATTATTTGAGTCAATTGGAGGTGTTCCTGTGGATGCATTTTAAGGCCTACCTTCAAACTCAGTGCCTCTTTGCTTGACATCATGGGAAAATCAAAAGAAATCAGCCAAGACCTCAAAGAAAATTGTGGACCTCCACAAGTCTGGTTCATCCTTGGGAGCAATTTCCAAATGCCTGAAGGTACCACCTTTCGTCTGTACAAACAATAGTATGCAAGTATAAACACCATGGGACCACGCAGCCGTCATACCGCTCAGGAAGGAGACGCGTTCTGTCTCCTAGAGATGAATGTGCTTTGGTCTGAAAAGTGCAAATCAATCCCAGAACAACAGTAAAGGACCTTGTGAAGATGCTGGAGGGAACAGGTACAAAAGTATCTATAACCACAGTAAAACGAGTCCTATATCGACATAACCTGAAAGGCTGCTCGGCAAGGAAGAAGCCACTACTCCAAAACCGCCATAAAAAAAGCCAGACTACAGTTTGCAACTGCACATGGGGACAAAGATCTTTTTGGAGAAATGTCCTCTGGTCTGATGAAACAAAAATTTAACTCTGGCCATAATGACCATCGTTATGTTTGGAGGAAAAAGGGTGAGGCTTGCAAGCCGAAGAACACCATCCCAACCGTGAAGCACAGGGGTGGCAGCATCATGTTGTGGGGGTGCTTTGCTGCAGGAGGGACTGGTGCACTTCATAAAATAGATGGCATCATGAGGAGCAACATCTCAAGACATCAGCCAGGAAGTTAAAGCTTAGTCGCAAATGGCTTTTCCAAATGGACAATGACCCAAAGCATACTTCCAAAGTTGTGGCAAAATGGCTTAAGGACAACAAAGTCAAGGTATTGGAGTGGCCATCACAAAGTCCTGACCGCAGAACTGAAAAAGCGTGTGCAAGCAAGGAGGCCTACACACCTGATTCAGGTACACCAGTTCTGTCAGGAGGAATGGGCCAAAATTACAGCAACTTATTGTGAGAAGCTTGTGAAAGGCTACCCGAAACATTTTACCCAAGTTAAACAATTTAAAGGCAATGCTACCAAATACTAACAGAGTGTATGTAAACTTCTGACCCACTGAGAATGTGATGAAAGAAATAAAAGCTGAAATAAATCATTCATTCTACTGTTATTCTGACATTTCACATTCTTAAAATAAAGTTGACCTAAGACAGCAAAGTTTTACTAGGATTAAATGTCAGGAATTGTGAAAAACTGAGTTTAAATGGATTTGGCTATGGTGTATGTAAACTTTCGACTTCAACTGTACACTCAGAGTCACCCTGGTGAGTGTGTGTCTGTGTGTGTTTGTTTGTTGTAAGGAATTAAGGACTGTACCTTCCAACAAACAGTGCCTTATATACACACACTCGGAGACCTTGTAATCAACAGAGTCACCCTAGTGAGTGAGAGTGAGTGAGAGTGAGTGAGTGAGTGAGTGAGAGTGAGTGAGTGAGTGAGTGAGTGAGTGAGTGAGTGAGTGAGTGAGTGAGTGAGTGAGTGAGTGAGTGAGTGAGTGGGTGGGTGGGTGGGTGGGTGGGTGGGTGGGTGGGTGGGTGGGTGAGTGAGTGAGTGAGTGAGTGAGTGAGTGAGTGAGTGAGTGAGTGAGTGAGTGAGTGAGTGAGTGAGTGAGTGAGTGAGTGAGTGAGTGAGTGAGTGAGTGAGTGAGTGAGTGTGCTGGGTTTGTGTGTGGTCAGTCAGTGCTGGGGTGTGTGTGTGTGTGTGTGTGTGTGTGTGTGTGTGTGTGTGTGTGTGTGTGTGTGTGTGGTCAGTCAGTGCTGGGGTGTCTGTATGTGTGTGTGTGGTCAGTCAGTGCTGGGGTGTGTGTGTGTGTGTGTGTGTGAGTCTGTGTCAGTGCTGGGGTGTGTGTGTGTGTGTGTGGTCAGTCAGTGCTGGGGTGTGTGTGTGTGTGTGTGTGTGTGTGGTCAGTCAGTGCTGGGGTGTGTGTGTGTGTGTGTGGTCAGTCAGTGCTGGGGTGTGTGTGTGTGGTCAGTCAGTGCTGGGGTGTGTGTGTGTGTGTGTGTGTGGTCAGTCAGTGCTGGGGTGTGTGTGTGTGTGTGTGGTCAGTCAGTGCTGGGGTGTGTGTGTGTGTGTGTGTGAGTCTGTGTCAGTGCTGGGGTGTGTGTGTGTGTGGTCAGTCAGTGCTGGGGTGTGTGTGTGTGTGGTCAGTCAGTGCTGGGGTGTGTGTGTGTGTGTGGTCAGTCAGTGCTGGGGTGTGTGTGTGTGTGTGTGTGGTCAGTCAGTGCTGGGGTGTGTGTGTGTGTGTGTGTGTGTGTGTGTGTGTGTGTGTGAGTCTGTGTCAGTGCTGGGGTGTGTGTGTGTGTGTGTGTGTGTGTGTGTGTGTGTGTGTGAGTCTGTGTCAGTGCTGGGGTGTGTGTGTGTGTGGTCAGTCAGTGCTGGGGGGTGTGTGTGTGTGTGTGTGGTCAGTCAGTGCTGGGGTGTGTGTGTGTGTGTGTGTGAGTCTGTGTCAGTGCTGGGGTGTGTGTGTGTGTGGTCAGTCAGTGCTGGGGTGTGTGTGTGTGTGTGGTCAGTCAGTGCTGGGGTGTGTGTGTGTGTGTGTGTAGTCAGTCAGTGCTGGGGTGTGTGTGTGTGTGTGTGTGTGTGTGTGTGAGTCTGTGTCAGTGCTGGGGTGTGTGTGTGTGTGTGGTCAGTCAGTGCTGGGGTGTGTGTGTGTGTGTGTGTAGTCAGTCAGTGCTGGGGTGTGTGTGTGTGAGTCTGTGTCAGTGCTGGGGTGTGTGTGTGTGTGTGGTCAGTCAGTGCTGGGGTGTGTGTGTGTGTGTGTGTGTAGTCAGTCAGTGCTGGGGTGTGTGTGTGTGTGTGTGTGTGTGTGAGTCTGTGTCAGTGCTGGGGTGTGTGTGTGTGTGTGTGGTCAGTCAGTGCTGGGGTGTGTGTGTGTGTGTATGGCAGCTGTGACTGTACAGACCGTATGACCGTACGGAGCAGCTGTGACTGTACAGACCGTATGACCGTACGGAGCAGCTGTGACTGTACAGACCGTATGACCGTACGGAGCAGCTGTGACTGTACAGACCGTATGACCGTACGGAGCAGCTGTGACTGTACAGACCGTATGACCGTACGGAGCAGCTGTGACTGTACAGACCGTATGACCGTACGGAGCAGCTGTGACTGTACAGACCGTATGACTGTACGGAGCAGCTGTGACTACAGACCGTATGACCGTACGGAGCAGCTGTGACTGTACAGACCGTATGACCGTACGGAGCAGCTGTGACTGTACAGACCGTATGACCGTACGGAGCAGCTGTGACTGTACAGACCGTATGACTGTACGGAGCAGCTGTGACTGTACAGACCGTATGACCGTACGGAGCAGCTGTGACTGTACAGACCGTATGACCGTACGGAGCAGCTGTGACTGTACAGACCGTATGACCGTACGGAGCAGCTGTGACTGTACAGACCGTATGACCGTACGGAGCAGCTGTGACTGTACAGACCGTATGACCGTACGGAGCAGCTGTGACTGTACAGACCGTATGACCGTACGGAGCAGCTGTGACTGTACAGACCGTATGACCGTACGGAGCAGCTGTGACTGTACAGACCGTATGACTGTACGGAGCAGCTGTGACTGTACAGACCGTATGACCGTACGGAGCAGCTGTGACTGTACAGACCGTATGACCGTACGGAGCAGCTGTGACTGTACAGACCGTATGACTGTACGGAGCAGCTGTAAATGACTTTTTCTGAGGATGATATTTCTATAAGAATAATGACACTTATTTGACTTTCTTTCTGTTTAGGAGCTGAGCAATGGCGCCATGCTTAGGATAAGCATTCCTGAAATAGCCACATCAGAACTGGGTAAGGTTAATACGCTGCACAGCGTGGAGGTGCTCGTTCGTTTGACAGGACGAGCGTGTGATAGAGGAGGCGGAGCTGTCCGTTTGTTTTATTATTCCTGCACGTTGGCCTGCGCCTCGGTCGTGTCAGCGAAACAGTCCGACCGCATCGTTCGTGACGTCTAGCCAAACGGCTATGCCTCCCCCCCCCCCCTCCTCCTCCCTCATCTCTCAGCACTCGCTCGCCTGGGCCGCAATAGAGCTGCTTCATAGCGGGACGCGTGACGCAGTGTTTTTAATTTTTCCTTATTTTTGGCGGATAATGACGGAAATGGGTCCCCAGCTCCACACCAGCACCCTCTCGTGCGCGGCCATTACCTCATTAAGCCGGCGGAGTCAGCAGGTGCATCCCAGCCGCTGAGAGAGGAAAGGCCATTACGAACGCAGCGGCCAGATGCGCCGCTGAACCCCGCCTGTTCGCCCCCCAGGAGATCGATACGGCTAAAAGCCGCCGACTGTTATTAAAGCCATCAAGACACGGGTCTAACACGCGTCTAACACGTACAGTTTGCACTGCTCACAAAGATCCTCTAAAAAGAGTCTATCCTTTAGCCATTTACGCTATGCTGTATTTATGTTATCAGATTTATTTTTATTTGGTCATGTGACCAAACGGCCCCAAACCATTTAACTGAGCTTCTTGTTGCATCCTGATTACATATTTTTAATGAATTTATTTGAACACATAAATTACTTATTTGTTTAGTGTCATATCCAAGCTTGATTCATGGTTAAAACGGTTAAATGGTTATCCAACACTTAAAATGTATTTATTTGATTAAATTAGTTAATTATTATCAAAGATATCAATTATCAATTAAATCGCCAAATTCATTGATAGGCAGAGCAGCCTGTTTGATCAACCTTTATCAAAATGTACAACTCACAACCAGATTAAAATGAAGAGATTTATTAAGTTACAAGTATTCAACGCCTTAACTAGATGAGGGTTCAACAACCTTAACAAACAATGAATGCTACAGACATGGACAGTCACAAAAGAAATGAATGAAAGACAATACCAGATCACAGCTTGTATATACAGTCAAGCCGGAAAGTCTCCCCACCCTTTCACCTTCTCCACGTTTTATTACGTTACAGACTTATACTACAATAGATTGCGTTCATTTTTTGCCTCAAACATCTACACACAACACCCCATAATGACAATGTGAAAAAAGTTTTTTTGAGATTTTAGCAAATTTATTAAAAATAAAAAAATAAAATTTCTCATTTACATAAGTATTCATACCCTTTGCTTTAACGTATTTTTAAAGTATCATATTTCATATTTGGTCACGTATCCTTTACATGCTGTTACTTCCTGAAGTCTGTGACCATCAACATCAAAAAACTGTCGATATCTTATTTTCAGGTACTGTTACAAGCGATACTATAACCTCTCTGCATTTGAATGGATCTCTATGGAAATTGGGGGGTGAGACTAGATTCAGCTGTAAATTACACTGGTACAGTATGGAACACATGGCTGGCTAAATGGCTGTAAGTTATCAAGGGTCTGAGCTATCAAACGAGCCCCAAACCATCACTCTGTTGCCAGATATGGAGTAGATGTGGATGGATCACTTTAAGGGTTGTTTCTCCTGACTTTTTTCCCCATAGAGTTCTATAGGAAAATGAGTCCGGAGAAATAACCCTTGCAGTGATCCATCCACATCTACTCCATATCTGGCAACAGAGTGATGGTTTGGGGCTTATGTAAATGAGAAATTTTATTTTTTTATTTTTAATAAATTTGCAAAAATTTAAAAAAAACTTTTTTCACATTGTCATTATGGGGTGTTGTGTGTAGAATTTTGAGGGAAAAAATTAATTTAATCAATTTTGGAATATGTCTGTAACGTAATAAAACGTAGAGAAGGTGAAAGGGGTGGGGAGACTTTCCGGCTTGACTGTATATATACACAGCTTGTCTCTCCCAAGGTAATTCCCAGAATGCACCAACAAGGTCCAAGAACCAACAAACCAAAGAATATTCAAAAGGTCCACGGATGAAATGTAAAATTCCAGACACCACAAACTCAGATTCCAACTGAAAACACCACAAACTCAGATTCCGACTGAAAAGTCAAGACAGGACCTCAGTTTTAAGTGGTTGGAAGAGCGGGAGGGGGTCCCTTTAGGCCCATGCATACTTAATGAATAATCAGGGGAGGGACAGTTTTGGCTGTTATTGAAATGTTTGTGAGCTAATATGTAGAGAGACTAGATCAGGCAATAATTACCTTAGTAAAAGGTACAAAGCCAGCAGTACCACTCTGGCTTCGGCTTTATTCTGGTATGGCCTGGCCCAGAATCTCCACGTAGTGCCCGTAGGTGTATTAACCAATTTTAGTGTATGGAATCCTAATAGTATGAGGTAGGTCAGCATGAGGTTTGTCATGCCACCCCTGTTGACACAGACAGACAGACAGACAGACAGACAGACAGACAGACAGACAGACACTTTTACACCTCTAATAGCCACCCCCATTGCCTGTTCTCTGTATTATCTCTAGGCTGCTCAGGGCTAGCCCTTTGAAGTTTCCTGGAGCCCAGGATGAGCCATATGGTCCATTAGAGGTCCTACAATTCGATAGTGTCATATCAAAGCTTGATTCATGCGTTGGATGCTGTAATATCAGGGTGTCTGAGCAGTGTCCTACTTGTTTGGATATGGCCGTATTTCTCCCGGAGAAACGTTTGAGACATACGGCTGATCCCAACCCCCCATTCTCAGAAGCAGGATCTTTGAGGGGAAAGTCAGCATGTTCTCCAAAATCTTAACTGTTTTTTTAGGTTACATCTTTAGTGATTTTCCTTTGCAAAAGGTGAGAGTGCAGTTTTATTAAGAGTCTAAATGAACGACGCTTGGTCCATGTTCCGTGTTCGCTCGCTGTCCCAGTGACTCCTGCGCCTGCCCCCTCGAGGCAGCTGGGCGCCCGACACCGTTTCCCCGCTCGCAGAGCGAGGCGAGTGGGGGGTGGGGCCGGTAAATTAGCGCGAGGGGAAGGAAATGTGTTCAGCCTCCCTCGTTAGTACCTTAATTAGGCAGGCCCAGCTCTCAGACCTCCCGTCTCCTGCCTGCTCCCGATTACCGCCGTCTGCTCCGCGGCCAGGCTAACGCAATCACGCTAACGAGCCCAAGCCTCTCAGGACCTCTGCAGCTGTACTTACTCAACCCTGAGGATGCTGTGCACCGCCTTTTACAGACATCTACTGTCCCATAGAAACACCTACACAGATAAATAACAATTATACCGTATGACTCAACCCTGAGGATGCTGTGCACCGCCTTTTACAGACATCAACTCTCCCATAGAAATACCTACACAGATAAATAACAATTATACCGTATGACTCAACCCTGAGGATGCTGTGCACCGCCTTTTACAGACATCAACTCTCCCATAGAAATACCTACACAGATAAATAACAATTATACCGTATGACTCAACCCTGAGGATGCTGTGCACCGCCTTTTACAGACATCAACTCTCCCATAGAAATACCTACACAGATAAATAACAATTATACCGTATGACTCAACCCTGAGGATGCTGTGCACCGCCTTTTACAGACATCAACTGTCCCATAGAAATACCTACACAGATAAATAACAATTATACCGTATGACTCAACCCTGAGGATGCTGTGCACCGCCTTTTACAGACATCAACTCTCCCATAGAAATACCTACACAGATAAATAACAATTATACCGTATGACTCAACCCTGAGGATGCTGTGCACCGCCTTTTACAGACATCAACTCTCCCATAGAAATACCTACACAGATAAATAACAATTATACCGTATGACTCAACCCTGAGGATGCTGTGCACCGCCTTTTACAGACATCAACTCTCCCATAGAAATACCTACACAGATAAATAACAATTATACTGTATGACACTCTGATATTACATATTATACTGTATGGCTCTGATATTACATATTATACTGTATGGCACTGATATTACATATTATACTGTATGGCACTGATATTACATAGTATACTGTATGGCACTGATATTACATATTATACTGTATGGCTCTGATATTACATATTATACTGTATGGCACTGATATTACATATTATACTGTATGGCACTGATATTACATATTATACTGTATGGCTCTGATATTACATATTATACTGTATGGCACTGATATTACATATTATACTGTATGGCACTGATATTACATATTATGCTGTATGGCTCTGATATTACATATACTGTATGACACTGATATTACATATTATACTGTATGACACTGATATTACATATACTGTATGGCACTGATATTACATATTATACTGTATGACACTGATATTACATATACAGTATGGCACTGATTTTACATATTATACTGTATGACTGATATTACATAAACTATATGGCACTGATATTACATTATACTGTATGGCACTGATATTACATTATACTGTATGGCACTGATATTACTTATTATACTGTATGACACTGATATTACATATACTGTATGACACTGATATTACATATACTGTATGGCGCTGATATTACATATTATACTGCATGACACTGATATTACATATTATACTGTATGGCACTGATATTACATATTATACTGTATGACACTGATATTACATATTATACAGTATGGCACTGATATTACAATATACTGTATGGCACTGATATTACTTATACTGTATGACACTGATATTACATATTATACTGTATGACACTGATATTACATATTATACTGTATGACACTGATATTACATATTATACAGTATGGCACTGATATTACAATATACTGTATGGCACTGATATTACTTATTATACTGTATGACACTGATATTACATATTATACTGTATGGCTCTGATATTACATATTATACTGTATGGCACTGATATTACATATTATACTGTATGACACTGATATTACATTATACTCACAGATACAGTTCCAGTCAAAAGTTTGGACACCTACTCCTCATTTTAGAATAGTAAAGATATCAAAACTATGAGAACACAAATTAAATTATACCAAAAAAACGTTAAACAAATCAAAAAAGTCTCAAAGTAGCCACCGTTTACCTTGATAATGGCTTTGCTCCTTCTTGCCATTCTCTCAACCAACTTCTGTGTTACTGTGGTAGTGTACATGATGTGTTCATATAATATACATGTACTGTGTACACCTTATTCCTGCTCACTTTGGTATTTATATGCTCTTTTATCCCTGTTTTTGTATTGTACTTTTATTTTATTGTTAAGCCGTTTGAGCTGTTTGTTTCCTTGTATTAAATGTTCTTTTTATATAAAATGTATCGTTATTATTGTTATTAATAATAATAATAATAATAATAATAATAATAATAATAATAATAATAATAATAATAATATGCAGATAGTGACTTTTACACAAACCCTTATCAGTTGAACTCTGTTGATTGGGATTCTGTGTGTTCGCCTCCATCTGCTCTGATGAGCAGCGCTGAAATCCAGGGGGATTGTGGGATTGTAACCTCCTGTGTTACACAGGCGGCGTCTCCTTTAGATCCGTTAGCATGCGCTCAGATCCGTGCTGGCTTCTGATGTCCCCTCATACAGTTACCACCGCTTACCGCGTTACCTTTAATGCTTTATGTACTCATACACCGCTTACCGCGTTACCTTTAATGCTTTATGTACTCATACAGTGCTTACCGCGTTACCTTTAATGCTTTATGTACTCATACAGCGCTTACCGTGTTACCTTTAATGCTTTATGTACTCATACAGCGCTTACCGCGTTACCTTTAATGCTTTATGTACTCATACACCGCTTACCGCGTTACCTTTAATGCTTTATGTACTCATACAGTGCTTACCGCGTTACCTTTAATGCTTTATGTACTCATACAGTGCTTACCGCGTTACCTTTAATGCTTTATGTACTCATACAGCGCTTACGGCGTTACCTTTAATGCTTTATGTACTCATACAGTGCTTACCGCGTTACCTTTAATGCTTTATGTACTCATACAGTGCTTACCGCGTTACCTTTAATGCTTTATGTACTCATATAGCGCTTACCGCGTTACCTTTAATGCTTTATGTACTCATACAGCGCTTACCGCGTTACCTTTAATGCTTTATGTACTCATACAGTGCTTACCGCGTTACCTTTAATGCTTTATGTACTCATACAGTGCTTACCGCGTTACCTTTAATGCTTTATGTACTCATACAGCGCTTACGGCGTTACCTTTAATGCTTTATGTACTCATACAGTGCTTACCGCGTTACCTTTAATGCTTTATGTACTCATACAGTGCTTACCGCGTTACCTTTAATGCTTTATGTACTCATACAGCGCTTACCGCGTTACCTTTAATGCTTTATGTACTCATACAGCGCTTACCGTGTTACCTTTAATGCTTTATGTACTCATACAGCGCTTACCGCGTTACCTTTAATGCTTTATGTACTCATACACCGCTTACCGCGTTACCTTTAATGCTTTATGTACTCATACAGTGCTTACCGCGTTACCTTTAATGCTTTATGTACTCATACAGTGCTTACCGCGTTACCTTTAATGCTTTATGTACTCATACAGCGCTTACGGCGTTACCTTTAATGCTTTATGTACTCATACAGTGCTTACCGCGTTACCTTTAATGCTTTATGTACTCATACAGTGCTTACCGCGTTACCTTTAATGCTTTATGTACTCATATAGCGCTTACCGCGTTACCTTTAATGCTTTATGTACTCATACAGCGCTTACCGCGTTACCTTTAATGCTTTATGTACTCATACAGTGCTTACCGCGTTACCTTTAATGCTTTATGTACTCATACAGTGCTTACCGCGTTACCTTTAATGCTTTATGTACTCATACAGCGCTTACCGCGTTACCTTTAATGCTTTATGTACTCATACAGTGCTTACCGCGTTACCTTTAATGCTTTATGTACTCATACAGCGCTTACCGCGTTACCTTTAATGCTTTATGTACTCATACAGTGCTTACCGCGTTACCTTTAATGCTTTATGTACTCATACAGCGCTTACCGCGTTACCTTTAATGCTTTATGTACTCATACAGTGCTTACCGCGTTACCTTTAATGCTTTATGTACTCATACAGCGCTTACCGCGTTACCTTTAATGCTTTATGAGGGTGATTTATACAGAGGAAAGGGACGTTCTGCCTTTAATGAAATGGCATTTAACCAGCTCTGCTTTGACCTTTCTTGGTTTGTTTGCCATTAATATTGTCGGGCGAGTTAATTGCAGGTCTGATTGTGTGTGACGGGGAAGGTATCACCATCCGAAATAATCGCAGCGTCTTTTCCCCTCTCTGCCACGTGGCCTCCCCGGGTTTGTCCCCTCCCCATGCAGTGAAGAAGTGCCTGCAGGCTGTGAAGTTCATTCTGCCCAAAGAGACGGCGGCCAAGGTGCTGATCAAGTGGTACAACATCTACAACGCGCCGGGCGGACCCAGCGCCCACCTGGAGTGGAGCCTGTTTGTCACCTGCTTCCTTACCCTCATGGGCTACAACACCGACAGACTGGCCTGGACTCGCAACGTGAGTCCCGCCTGCCAGCCGTGGGCTCACTCCCAGCCCTCTACACCTGCCATGCACACGCCCGCCACCAGGGGGCGCACATTACATTACATTCATTTAGCAGACGCTTTTATCCAAAGCGACGTACAATAAGTGCATACAGAGACGTCATCAAGATCACTACAGAACAGACAAGACAAAGCACATCCTTCCCATAATGTAGCAGCTATCCCTAGTAATGAACGTTGACTGTAGTTCACAGTAAGCTGTAGGTAAATCAGCTATACTACACTTCTATTCTAAATACTATTATAAACTATAACAGACAGGAAAACACATGGAACTGGTACCATGAGGTCCTAGGTTAGAATATCAGTCAAGGTGGAGTCTGAAGAGGTGTGTCTTCAGGCCTCGACGGAATGCAGGGAGGGTTCGAGTAGAACGTAGGGGAATGGGAAGTTCATTCCACCACTGAGGAGCGAAGGTGGAAAAGCTCCGCAGTCGGGACGAGCGAGAGCCGTTGACACGGAGGGGGGGAAATGCGAGTCGCCCTGCTGTAGAAGAGCGAAGTGGTCGAGCAGGAACATAGTTCTGGATTAAGTCCTGCAGGTAGGTGGGGCCTGTCCTATTGGCTGCAGTGTAGGCCAGGGTCAGAACTTTGAACCTGATCCTGGCTGCAACTGGCAACCAGTGGAGTGACCACAGCAGGGGGGTTACATGGGAAAATTTCGGGAAGTTGAACACAAGCCGGGCAGCTGCATTCTGGATCAGTTGAAGAGGCAGAATGGCGCAGGCCGGTAGGCTTGCGAGCAGGGAGTTGCAGTAGTCCAGGCGTGAGGTGACCATGGTCTGGACAAGAAGCTGGGTGGAGTAGGTGGTCAGGTACGGTCGAATCCTCCTGATGTTGTACAGGAGGAACCTGCAGGACCGTGCCGTCACCCTGATGTGCTCTTTGAAGTCCAGCCGGTCGTCCAGGACCACCCCCAGGTTCCTTGCAGAGAAGGAGGCAGCCGCTATGGTCCTGTCAACGGTGATGGAGAGGTCATGTAGTGGGGAGGTCTTGTACAGCATGAAGAGGAGCTCTCTCTTGTCAAGGTTGAGCTTCAGGTGATGGGTAGCCATCCACTCAGAGATGTCAGTCAGACAAGCAGATATCCTCTCCTTAACCTGTGGGGTAGAGGGAGGGAAAGAGAGGAAGAGTTGATTATCATCAGCATAGCTATGGTATGAGAAGCCATGTGAATTAATTACTGAACCAAGAGACTTAGTATACATAGAGAACAGCAGAGGACCCAGTACAGATCCCTGCGGGACTCCTGTAGACAGGGGATGGGGAGCAGAGACGGAACCCTTCCAGGATCTATCAGTGAGATACACAGACAGGTCAAGGAGAATCAGAACAGAGGAGAGGGAGGAGGCTCTAGCAGTGGCGAGTGCCTCTGTCACGGCCAGGAGAGCAGTTTCAGTGGAATGGCCGGTTCTGAAGCCGGACTGATGCGGGTCAAGCAGGTTGTTCTGGTGGAGAAAAACAGACAGTTGGTTAAGGACAGCACGTTCAATTGTTTTGGACAGGAAGGGCAAGAGAGATACAGGACGGTAGTTCCTGACATCAGAGGGATCCAAGCTAGGTTTTTTAAGGAGTGGGGTTACACGGGCAGTTTTAAAGGCAGCAGGAACATGGCCACTGATTAGGGAGGTGTTGATAATGGAGGACAGATATGGAAGGAGCTCAGCGGATATAGACTGGAGGACTGCTGAAGGTATGGGGGTCTAGTGGACAGGTGGTTGCGCGATGGTGCGTCACCAGCTGGAGCACATCTGAGTCCTCCAGAATCTTGAAGGACGACAGTGTAGCAATGGGTTCAGTATGGGGGATGTGGGGTGTCACCGGATGCGTGAAGGAGTTACGGATCGTGGCCACCTTCCCCTCAAAGTGGGTCAGGAAGTCATCTGCAGAGAGGGAGGAGGGTGAAGGGGGTGAAGGGGGTGGAGGGGGGGATGAGCAGGGAGGAGAAGGTGGAAAAGAGTTTACGTGGATTAGATACACATGCATCAATTTTAGACTGGAAAAATGAAGTTTTAGCTGATGTGGTTGCAGCTGTGAAGGCTGCCAGCTGAGTGTGGTAGGAGGCCAGGTCATCTGGGGATCTGGATTTCCTCCACTTTCTCTCAGCGGCTCGCAGCATGGTTCTGCTGGATCTGAGAGAATCCGTCAGCCATGGGGAGGGGGGTGATGGTCGAGCTGGTTTGGAGACAAGAGGACATAGTGAGTTGAGAGACTGAGAGAGGCATGAATTAAACACAGAGGTGGCAACATCAATAGGCATTTTAGCAAAGGTAGCAGGAGGAGGAAGTGCAGAGAGAGCAGAAGTAGTGGAGAGAGGAGTGTGAGGGTGCAGAGATTTCTCCTGAACATAACAATGGGTGGTTTGTTAGCGGAGTTGAGGGAGAGTGGGCAGGAGAGGGAAAATGAGATAAAGAAATGCACTCCCAGCCCTCTACACCTGCCATGCACACGCCCGCCACCAGGAGGCTCACTCCCAGCCGTCTACACCTGCCATGCACAAGCCCGCCACCAGGAGGCTCACTCCCAGCCCTCTACACCTGCCATGCACACCACCGCCACCAGGGGGCGCACTCCCAGCCCTCTACACCTGCCATGCACACCACCGCCACCAGGGGGCACACTCCCAGCCCTCTACACCTGCCATGCACACGCCCGCCACCAGGAGGCTCACTCCCAGCCCTCTACACCTGCCATGCACACGCCCGCCACCAGGGGGCGCACTCCCAGCCCTCTACACCCGCCATGCACACCACCGCCACCAGGGGGCGCACTCTCAGCCCTCTACACCCGCCATGCACACCACCGCCACCAGGGGGCGTACTCCCAGCCCTCTACACCCGCCATGCACACCACCGCCAACAGGGGGCACACTCCCAGCCCTCTACACCCGCCATGCACACCACCGCCACCAGGGGGCGCAATCCCAGCCCTCTACACCCGCCATGCACACCACCGCCACCAGGGGGCACACTCTCAGCCCTCTACACCCGCCATGCACACCACCGCCACCAGGGGGCACACTCCCAGCCCTCTACACCCGCCATGCACACCACCGCCACCAGGGGGCACACTCCCAGCCCTCTACACCTGCCATGCACACGCCCGCCACCAGGGGGCGCACTCCCAGCCCTCTACACCTGCCATGCACACGCCCGCCACCAGGGGGCACACTCCCAGCCCGCTACACCCGCCATGCACACCACCGCCACCAGGGGGCTCACTCCCAACCCTCTACACCTGCCATGCACACCACCGCCACCAGGGGGCGCAATCCCAGCCCTCTACACCCGCCATGCACACCACCGCCACCAGGGGGCGCACTACCAACCCTCTACACCCGCCATGCGCACTCAGGAATGACTGGTCCCATGCAGCTATGCACCTATTAATGCCTATCCCATGCAGATATGCACCTATTAATGCCTATCCCATGCAGCTATGCCCCTATTAATGCCTATCCCATGCAGTTGTGCCCCTATTAATGCCTATCCCATGCAGCTACGCCCCTATTAATGCCTATCCCATGCAGTTACGCCCCTATTAATGCCTATCTCATGCAGATATGCACCTATTAATGCCTATCCCATGCAGCTATGCCCCTATTAATGCCTATCCCATGCAGTTGTGCCCCTATTAATTCCTATCCCATGCAGCTACGCCCCTATTAATGCCTATCCCATGCAGTTACGCCCCTATTAATGCCTATCTCATGCAGCTATGTCCCTATTTATGCCTATCCCATGCAGCTATGCACCTATTAATGCCTATCCCATGCAGCTACGCCCCTATTAATGCCTATCCCATGCAGCTATGCACCTATTAATGCCTATCCCATGCAGCTACGCCCCTATTAATGCCTATCCCATGCAGCTATGCACCTATTAATGCCTATCACATGCATCTATGCACCTATTAATGCCTATCCCATGCAGCTACGCCCCTATTAATGCCTATCCAATGCAGCTATGCCCCTATTAATGCCTATCCCATGCAGCTACGCCCCTATTAATGCCTATCCCATGCAGCTATGCACCTATTAATGCCTATCCCATGCAGTTGTGCCCCTATTAATGCCTATCCCATGCAGCTATGTCCCTATTAATGCCTATCACATGCATCTATGCACCTATTAATGCCTATCCCATGCAGCTACGCCCCTATTAATGCCTATCCAATGCAGCTATGCCCCTATTAATGCCTATCCCATGCAGCTACGCCCCTATTAATGCCTATCCAATGCAGCTATGCCCCTATTAATGCCTATCCCATGCAGTTGTGCCCCTATTAATGCCTATCCCATGCAGCTACGCCCCTATTAATGCCTATCCCATGCAGTTACGCCCCTATTAATGCCTATCCCATGCAGCTATGCCCCTATTAATGCCTATCCCATGCAGCTACGCCCCTATTAATGCCTATCCCATGCAGCTATGCACCTATTAATGCCTATCCCATGCAGCTATGCACCTATTAATGCCTATCCCATGTAGCTACACAATTATTAATGCCTATCCCATGCAGCTATGCACCTATTAATGCCTATCCCATGCAGCTATGCACCTATTAATGCCTATCCCATGCAGCTATACACCTATTAATGCCTATCCCATGCAGCTACGCCCCTATTAATGCCTATCCAATGCAGCTATGCCCCTATTAATGCCTATCCCATACAGCTACGCCCCTATTAATGCCTATCCCATGCAGCTATGCCCCTATTAATGCCTATCCCATGAAGCTATGCCCCTATTAATGCCTATCCCATACAGCTACGCCCCTATTAATGCCTATCCCATGCAGCTACGCCCCTATTAATGCCTATCCCATGCAGCTACAAAACTATTAATGCCTATCCCATGCAGCTACACAACTATTAATGCCTATCCCATACAGCTACACAACTATTAATGCCTATCCCATGCAGCTATGCACCTAGTAGTGTGAGGTGTAGTGTAAAGTGTAGTGTGAGGTGTATTGTAAGGTGTAGTGTAAGGTGTAGTGTGAGGTGTAGCGTAAGGTGTAGTGTAAGGTGTAGCACGAGGTGTAGCGTGAGGTGTAGCGTGAGGTGTAGCGTGAGGTGTAGCGTAAGGTGTAGCGTAAGGTGAGGTGTAGTGTACGGTGTAGTGTGAGGTGTAGTGTAAGGTGTAGCGTGAGGTGTAGTGTAAGGTGTAATGTGAGGTGTAGTGCATGTGTGGCGTGAGGTGTAGCGTAAGGTGTAGTGTAAGGTGTAGTGTGAGATGTATTGTAAGGTGTAAGGTAAGGTGAGGTGTAGCGTAAGGTGTAGCGTGAGGTGTAGCGCATGTGTAGTGTGAGGTGTAGTGTAAGGTGTAGTGTGAGGTGTAGTGTAAGGTGTAGCGTAAGGTGTAGCGTGAGGTGTAGTGTAAGGTGTAGCGTAAGGTGTAGCGTGAGGTGTAGCGTGAGGTGTAGTGCATGTGTAGTGTGAGGTGTAGCGTAAGGTGTAGCGTGAGGTGTAGTGTAAGGTGTAGCGTGAGGTGTAGCGTAAGGTGTAGCGTGAGGTGTAGCGTACGGTGTAGCGTACGGTGTAGCGTGAGGTGTAGCGTGAGGTGTAGTGTGAGGTGTAGCGTAAGGTGTAGTGTGAGGTGTAGTGTGAGGTGTAGCGTAAGGTGTAGCGTGAGGTGTAGCGTAAGGTGTAGTGTGAGGTGTAGTGTGAGGTGTAGTGTGAGGTGTAGTGTGAGGTGTAGCGTAAGGTGTAGTGTGAGGTGTAGCGTGAGGTGTAGCGTAAGGTGTAGTGTGAGGTGTAGCGTAAGGTGTAGTGTGAGGTGTAGCGTGAGGTGTAGCGTGAGGTGTAGCGTAAGGTGTAGTGTAAGGTGTAGTGTGAGGTGTAGCGTAATGTGTAGCGTGAGGTGTAGCGTAAGGTGTAGTGTGAGGTGTAGTGTAAGGTGTAGCGTAATGTGTAGTGTAAGGTGTAGCTCGAGGTGTAGCGTGAGGTGTAGCGTAAGGTGTAGTGTAAGGTGTAATGTGAGGTGTAACATGAGGTGTAGTGTAAGGTGTAGCGTGAGGTGTAGCGTGAGGTGTAGTGTGAGGTGTAGCGTAATGTGTAGCGTGAGGTGTAGCGTGAGGTGTAGTGTGAGGTGTAGTGTGAGGTGTAGCGTGAGGTGTAGTGTAAGGTGTAGCGTGAGGTGTAGTGTGAGGTGTAGTGTAAGGTGTAGCGTGAGGTGTAGTGTAAGGTGTAGCGTGAGGTGTAGCGTACGGTGTAGCGTAAGGTGTAGCGTGAGGTGTAGTGTGAGGTGTAGTGTGAGGTGTAGCGTAAGGTGTAGTGTGAGGTGTAGTGTGAGGTGTAGCGTAAGGTGTAGCGTGAGGTGTAGCGTGAGGTGTAGCGTAAGGTGTAGTGTAAGGTGTAGTGTAAGGTGTAGTGTGAGGTGTAGCGCATGTGTAGTGTGAGGTGTAGTGTAAGGTGTAGTGTGAGGTGTAGTGTAAGGTGTAGCGTGAGGTGTAGTGTAAGGTGTAGCGTGAGGTGTAGTGCATGTGTAGTGTGAGGTGTAGCGTAAGGTGTAGTGTGAGGTGTAGTGTAAGGTGTAGCGTGAGGTGTAGTGTAAGGTGTAGCGTGAGGTGTAGCGTACGGTGTAACGTAAGGTGTAGCGTGAGGTGTAGTGTGAGGTGTAGTGTGAGGTGTAGCGTAAGGTGTAGCGTGAGGTGTAGCGTGAGGTGTAGCGTAAGGTGTAGTGTAAGGTGTAGTGTAAGGTGTAGTGTGAGGTGTAGTGTAAGGTGTAGCGCATGTGTAGTGTGAGGTGTAGTGTGAGGTGTAGTGTAAGGTGTAGCGTGAGGTGTAGTGTAAGGTGTAGCGTAAGGTGTAGCGTGAGGTGTAGCGTGAGGTGTAGTGCATGTGTAGTGTGAGGTGTAGCGTAAGGTGTAGTGTGAGGTGTAGTGTAAGGTGTAGCGTGAGGTGTAGTGTAAGGTGTTGCGTGAGGTGTAGCGTACGGTGTAGCGTAAGGTGTAGCGTGAGGTGTAGTGTGAGGTGTAGTGTGAGGTGTAGCGTAAGGTGTAGTGTGAGGTGTAGTGTGAGGTGTAGCGTAAGGTGTAGCGTAAGGTGTAGCGTGAGGTGTAGCGTGAGGTGTAGCGTAAGGTGTAGCGTAAGGTGTAGTGTGAGGTGTAGTGTAAGGTGTAGTGTGAGGTGTAGTGTGAGGTGTAGCGTGAGGTGTAGTGTAAGGTGTAGTGTGAGGTGTAGCGTGAGGTGTAGCGTAAGGTGTAGTGTGAGGTGTAGCGTAAGGTGTAGTGTGAGGTGTAGCGTGAGGTGTAGCGTGAGGTGTAGCGTAAGGTGTAGTGTAAGGTGTAGTGTGAGGTGTAGCGTAATGTGTAGCGTGAGGTGTAGTGAGGTGTAGTATGAGGTGTAGTGTAATGTGTAGCGTAAGGTGTAGTGTGAGGTGTAGTGTAAGGTGTAGTATGAGGTGTAGCGTAATGTGTAGCGTGTGGTGTAGCGTGAGGTGTAGCGTGAGGTGTAGCGTGAGGTGTAGCGTGAGGTGTAGTGTAAGGTGTAGTGTAAGGTGTAGCGTGAGGTGTAGTGTGAGGTGTAGTGTGAGGTGTAGCGTGTGGTGTAGCGTGTGGTGTAGCGTGAGGTGTAGCGTGAGGTGTAGCGTGAGGTGTAGCGTGAGGTGTAGCGTAAGGTGTAGCGTGTGGTGTAGCGTGTGGTGTAGCGTGAGGTGTAGCGTGAGGTGTAGCGTGAGGTGTAGCGTGAGGTGTAGCGTAAGGTGTAGCGTGAGGTGTAGCGTGAGGTGTAGTGTAAGGTGTAGTGTGAGGTGTAGCGTAAGGTGTAGCGTAAGGTGTAGCGTGAGGTGTAGCGTGAGGTGTAGTGTGAGGTGTAGTGTAAGGTGTAGCGTGAGGTGTAGCGTGAGGTGTAGTGTGAGGTGTAGCGTAATGTGTAGCGTGAGGTGTAGCGTGAGGTGTAGTGTGAGGTGTAGCGTGAGGTGTAGTGTAAGGTGTAGCGTAAGGTGTAGCGTGAGGTGTAGTGTGAGGTGTAGTGTAAGGTGTAGTGTAAGGTGTAGCGTGAGGTGTAGCGTAAGGTGTAGTGTGAGGTGTAGCGTAATGTGTAGCGTGAGGTGTAGTGAGGTGTAGTATGAGGTGTAGTGTAAGTTGTAGCGTAAGGTGTAGCGTGAGGTGTAGTGTAAGGTGTAGCGTGAGGTGTAGCGTGAGGTGTAGCGTGAGGTGTAGCGTAAGGTGTAGTGTAAGGTGTAGCGTGAGGTGTAGTGTGAGGTGTAGTGTGTGGTGTAGCGTGAGGTGTAGTGTGAGGTGTAGTGTGAGGTGTAGCGTGAAGTGTAGCGTGAGGTGTAGTGTGAGGTGTAGTGTAAGGTGTAGTGTGAGGTGTAGCGTAAGGTGTAGCGTGAGGTGTAGCGTGAGGTGTAGCATGAGGTGTAGTGTGAGGTGTAGTGTAAGGTGTAGTGTGAGGTGTAGCGTGAGGTGTAGTGTGAGGTGTAGTGTAAGGTGTAGCGTGAGGTGTAGCGTAAGGTGTAGCATGAGGTGTATGTAAGGTGTAGTGTAAGGTGTAGTGTAAGGTGTAGTGTGAGGTGTAGCGTAATGTGTAGTGTGAGGTGTAGCGTGAGGTGTAGCGTGAGGTGTAGTGTAAGGTGTAGTGTGAGGTGTAGCGTAAGGTGTAGCGTAAGGTGTAGCGTGAGGTGTAGCGTGAGGTGTAGCGTGAGGTGTAGCGTGAGGTGTAGCGTAAGGTGTAGCGTAAGGTGTAGCGTGAGGTGTAGCGTAAGGTGTAGCGTAAGGTGTAGCGTGAGGTGTAGCGTAAGGTGTAGCGTAAGGTGTAGCGTAAGGTGTAGTGTGAGGTGTAGCGTGAGGTGTAGCGTGAGGTGTAGTGTGAGGTGTAGCGTAATGTGTAGCGTGAGGTGTAGCGTGAGGTGTAGTGTGAGGTGTAGCGTGAGGTGTAGTGTAAGGTGTAGCGTAAGGTGTAGCGTGAGGTGTAGTGTGAGGTGTAGTGTAAGGTGTAGTGTAAGGTGTAGCGTGAGGTGTAGCGTAAGGTGTAGTGTGAGGTGTAGCGTAATGTGTAGCGTGAGGTGTAGTGAGGTGTAGTATGAGGTGTAGTGTAAGTTGTAGCGTAAGGTGTAGCGTGAGGTGTAGTGTAAGGTGTAGCGTGAGGTGTAGCGTGAGGTGTAGCGTGAGGTGTAGCGTAAGGTGTAGTGTAAGGTGTAGCGTGAGGTGTAGTGTGAGGTGTAGTGTGT
>CM056380.1:106118369-106128369 GCA_029718625.1 Synaphobranchus kaupii
CTCGCTTTTTGGGGGTTCAGGCCTGGTTTTTGGGGGTTCAGGCCTGGTTTTTGCCGTTTTTCTTTTTGCTCCCACTGTAAATTGTCTTTGTGACTTTGTGACGCTATGCAAATAAAATACAAATCAAACTCAGCTGAATTGAATGTGCGGAAGGATCGATTGTTCAGGGAAACCTGTGTACCCATCAAGGTCTAGGCCTGGAGACATGCTACAAAAAGTCTGCAGATAAGAGCAGGTGTATTTTTCTGCGTGAAAAACGGCATTCCCACGAACAAACGCTGTTTGTCAAACGGTGTCAAGCCTTAGTACCCCCCCCCCCCCCCCCCAGCAGCACACAATAAAAATGTGAAGTTGAGTTGAGGTGGTGAACTTGGAGGTGCTTCACTCAGCTGGTCACATGGGCTGCGTTACAGTCCGTCTCCCTGGAGATGATGAATCAAAGCCACTGAGTGTGTGGTCCACGCTTTCATTTTAAAGTTAGCCTCTGATTTTCCAGGATTAAACGTATCGATCATATTCAGATTAGAGTCATCATTAGAGTGTGTGTGTGAGTGTGTGTGTGGGGGGGTAATCTATAGCCCGTCCGGTCATTCTGATTTTCTCATTCTGTGGGTGCTAATTGTTTTTTCTCCCTCTCTTTAATAGGGACCTGCAGCTGGAGAACTATATCGATCTGTACTGGAGAGACTACCCCTCATTCATCAAAACGTTGAAGGAGGCCTGCGTGATCGACCAGGGTAAGTGCTGTGGGTCAATGACTGGGGTCTCCCCTGTCAGAGCCCCGACGTGTCCAACGCGCTTCTCTCCGGAGGATTCCGTGGTTTGTCATTGATTAGTGAGGTCACTCACAGGGTGTCTGCCCACCACTCCCTCCAGCTTCAGCTAACCTTCAGAATGAGCGTGTCTGCCGGGCTGTGGGTGGGTGGGCCGGCGGTGGTGCTGATGTCACAATCACTGCTGCTAGTGGAGTTCTAGAACACTGACTCATACTGAATGTGCGAACCATAGGGTGCGTCCCAATATTCTACACTCCACTCCCCCACTACCACTCCTCTCCTCCCTTCCTCCACTCCCCCACTACCACTCCTCTCCTACCCGGAAGTGTGCAAAACTGCCTGAACGTTTCCAGTACACGTATTTGCATGTACAGTATACAATGTACCTGACATAATCGTAATCAGCAACATTAGATTAAAACATAAAGATCGGTTTCCGGGACACGGAGGAGAGGAGGTGGTAGTGGAGGAAAGGAGGGAGCATTTTTCAAGTATTGGGACGCACCCATATAGTGTACATAGGAACTGGAGGGGCTGGGAGGGGCCAGACCATAGAGTTTATGTAGGAACTGGGCAGGGTGGAGGGGCCAGACCATAGAGTTTATGTAGGAACTGGAGAGGGTGGAGGGGCCAGACCATAGAGTTTATGTAGGAACTGGAGAGGGTGGAGGGGGAAGACCATAGAGTTTATGTAGGAACTGGAGAGGGTGGGAGGGGCCAGACCATAGAGTTTATGTAGGAACTGGAGAGGGTGGGAGGGGCCAGGTAGTGAAGCCAGGATGTAACGGGAAACCGCCTCTACTGCGCATGTTGAGTGCAAAAGAGCTTTTGCTGCCCATAGAAAACCAAGGTGATTTAATGAGCAAAGAAAACCCCATCTGTAAATTTTTTGTCATTACAAATTTCACTGTGTGTAGCTGTCTGTGAAACAATGATTGTTTTAGTCCAGAAGTTATGAAAACTTTTATTTACTGTACATTTGCCTAAAATATTTAATGTATTTTCACAATCTCCTTTTCATGTGAAACGTAACGATCGTTAACCGAGTTTGAAAATAGCATCGCGGTAGTTTAATTTTGCCCTGAAAGCGCTGAGATTCTCCATTCATTTTAATGGGAGCTCCCAGGTTCTGCACTGAGAACATGTAGAGTACAGGCTTGCTTCTGAAGGGTGCTGAGAACATGTACAGTACAGGCTTGCTTCTGAAGGGTGCTGAGAACATGTACAGTACAGGCTTGCTTCTGAAGGGTGCTGAGAACATGTACAGTACAGGCTTGCTTCTGAAGGGTGCTGAGAACATGTACAGTACAGGCTTGCTTCTGAAGGGTGCTGAGAACATGTACAGTACAGGCTTGCTTCTGAAGGGTGCTGAGAACATGTACAGTACAGGCTTGCTTCTGAAGGGTGCTGAGAACATGTACAGTACAGGCTTGCTTCTGAAGGGTGCTGAGAACATGTACAGTACAGGCTTGCTTCTGAAGGGTGCTGAGAACATGTACAGTACAGGCTTGCTTCTGAAGGGTGCTGAGAACATGTACAGTACAGGCTTGCTTCTGAAGGGAGCTGAGAACATGTACAGTACAGGCTTGCTTCTGAAGGGCGCTGAGAACATGTACAGTACAGGCTTGCTTCTGAAGGGCGCTGAGAACATGTACAGTAGGCTTGCTTCTGAAGGGCGCTGAGAACATGTACAGTACAGGCTTGCTTCTGAAGGGTGCTGAGAACATGTACAGTACAGGCTTGCTTCTGAAGGGTGCTGAGAACATGTACAGTACAGGCTTGCTTCTGAAGGGTGCTGAGAACATGTACAGTACAGGCTTGCTTCTGAAGGGTGCTGAGAACATGTACAGTACAGGCTTGCTTCTGAATGGTGCTGAGAACATGTACAGTACAGGCTTGCTTCTGAATGGTGCTGAGAACATGTACAGTACAGGCTTGCTTCTGAAGGGTGCTGAGAACATGTACAGTACAGGCTTGCTTCTGAAGGGTGCTGAGAACATGTACAGTACAGGCTTGCTTCTGAAGGGAGCTGAGAACATGTACAGTACAGGCTTGCTTCTGAAGGGCGCTGAGAACATGTACAGTACAGGCTTGCTTCTGAAGGGCGCTGAGAACATGTAGAGTACAGGCTTGCTTCTGAAGGGTGCTGAGAACATGTACAGTACAGGCTTGCTTCTGAAGGGTGCTGAGAACATGTACAGTACAGGCTTGCTTCTGAAGGGTGCTGAGAACATGTACAGTACAGGCTTGCTTCTGAAGGGTGCTGAGAACATGTACAGTACAGGCTTGCTTCTGAAGGGTGCTGAGAACATGGACAGTACAGGCTTGCTTCTGAAGGGTGCTGAGAACATGTACAGTACAGGCTTGCTTCTGAAGGGTGCTGAGAACATGTACAGTACAAGCTTGCTTCTGAAGGGTGCTGAGAACATGTACAGTACAGGCTTGCTTCTGAAGGGTGCTGAGAACATGTACAGTACAGGCTTGCTTCTGAAGGGTGCTGAGAACATGTACAGTACAGGCTTGCTTCTGAAGGGTGCTGAGAGCATGTACAGTACAGGCTTGCTTCTGAAGGGTGCTGAGAACATGTACAGTACAGGCTTGCTTCTGAAGGGTGCTGAGAACATGTACAGTACAGGCTTGCTTCTGAAGGGTGCTGAGAACATGTACAGTACAGGCTTGCTTCTGAAGGGTGCTGAGAACATGTACAGTACAGGCTTGCTTCTGAAGGGTGCTGCACAGCTTAGGTTGCCTGTCTGGTCTAGAAGATTGACAGGCATGTTTGTTTGCTCCTCCCCCTGTAGCTTGAATGAAACAGATAGGTGTGTTGCTATGGCGAGCGAATGATTGACAGGCATGTGTGTTTGCTCCTCCCCCTGTAGCTTGAATGAAGCAGATAGGTGTGTTGCTATGGCGAGCGAATGATTGACAGGCATGTGCGTTTGCTCCTCCCCCTGTAGCTTGAATGAAGCAGATAGGTGTGTTGCTATGGCGAGCGGATGATTGACAGGCATGTGTTTGCTCCTCCCCCTGTAGCTTGAATGAAGCAGATAGGTGCGTTGCTATGGCGAGCGGATGATTAACAGGCGTTTGTCTGCTTCTTCTTCTGCAGGTCAGGTGGAGCAGATGAACAGACCCGCCTTCCTTACGGCCGAGCCTCCCAGCATCTTCAGGTGGTTCAGCAGCTGCCTGCGAGGAGAGGAAGTGACTCCTTTCCCCTTCCTGCCAGGAATCTGCAGGAGAACCAAACTACTGGTGCTGGTGAGGTCACACAGGAACTGTGTCATCATCGCCATTTTACACAGGAACTGCGTAATTATCGCCATTTTACACATTCAGCGATGGGTGGAGAGGACGGAGTTGTGTACAATGCTGTCGGCTGTTTTCAGTATGCGCCACTGCACAGCAGTAGGGGGCGACAAATCAAAGCTCTTCAGATATGCAAAGGACATCCATTACAATATGCTCCGTTTATCATGCGTAGCACTTAGAACACGACAGAGGGAAGATAAGGGTTTTAGGTAGAATCGGACACTACTACTACTTCAATTTTATTTGTATAGCGCTTTTTACAGAGAACTGTCACAAAGACGCTGCACAGAGAAACAGAAGGAAAATTGAGCAAAAAAACCAGGCCTGAATCCCCAACCAGCAAAACGAGGTAAAAAAACTCCCCGGTGGGAAGAAAAAACACTAAACAGTGGCGAGAAAAAACTCCCCAATGGGAAGAAATCTGGGAAGGAACCTGGCTAGAGAGGGGGTGCCCATCCTTTGCTGACCGGCCCGGTTTAAACTAAAGGTGGAATGGATGGTAATAGACTGTAATGAGGGATCTAATAAAACCAGCTGGTCCAACTACTACTACTACTACTACTACCATTGCTACTCTATTACTACTACTACTACAACCACTGCTACTCCTACTACAACCACTACTACTACTACTGCCACTGCTACTACTACAACCACTGCTACTCCTACTACCACTGCTACTACTAATACCATTGCTACTATATTACTACTACTACTACCATTGCTACTCTATTGCTACTACTACTACAACCACTGCTACTACTGCCATTGCTACTCTATTACTACTACTACAACCACTGCTACTCCTACTACCACTGCTACTACTAATACCATTGATACTCTATTACTACTACTACAACCACTACTACTACTACAATCACTGCTCCTACTACCACTGCTACTACTACAACCACTACTACTACTGCCATTGCTACTCTATTACTACTACTACAACCACTGCTACTCCTACTACCACTGCTACTACTACAACCACTACTACTCCTACTGCCACTGCTACTACAACCACTACTACTACATTGCTACTCTATTACTACTACTACAACCACCACTACTACTACTGTCATTGCAACTCTATTACTACTTACAACCACTACTACTACAACCACTGCTACTCCTACGACCACTGCTACTACTACAACCACTACTACTCCTACATTGCTACTCTATTACTACTACTACAACCACTACTACTACTACTGCCATTGCAACTCTATTACAACTACTACAACCACTACTACTACTACAATCACTGTTACTCCTACTACCACTGCTACTACTACCGTTGCTACTCTATTACTACTACTACAATCACTGCTACTACTACAACCACTACTACTACTGCCATTGCTACTCTATTACTACTACTACTACCACTTCTACTACCACTGCTACTACTACAACCACTACTACTCCTACTACCATTGCTACTCTATTACTACTACTACAACCACTGCTACTACTACAACCACTAATACTCCTACTACCACTACTACTACTACTACCACTGCTACTACTACAACCACTACTACTACTACTACTACTACATTGCTACTCTATTACTACTACTACAATCACTGTTACTCCTACGACCACTGCTACTACTACAACCACTACTACTCCTACTACCACTGCTACTACTAGAACTACTACTACTACATTGCTACTCTATTACTACTACTACAACCACCACTACTACTACTGTGATTGCAACTCTATTACTACTACTACAACCACTACTACTACTACATTGCTACTCTATTACTACTACTACAACCACTACTACTACTACTGCCATTGCTACTCTATTACTACTACTACAACCACTACTACTACTACAATCACTGTTACTCCTACTACCACTGCTACTACTACTGCCATTGCTACTCTATTACTACTACTACTACTACATTGCTACTCTATTACTACTACTACAACCACTACTACTACTACAATCACTGTTACTCCTACTACCACTGCTACTACTACTGCCATTGCTACTCTATTACTACTACTACTACTACATTGCTACTCTATTACTACTACTACAACCACTACTACTGCCATTGCTACTCTATTACTACTACTACCACTTCTACTACCACTGCTACAACCACTACTACTCCTACTACCATTGCTACTCTATTACTACCACTGCTACTACTACTACCACCATTGCTACTCTATTGTAACTACTACCACTGCTACTACTACTACTGCCATTGCTACGCTGTTACTACTACTACAACCACTGCTACTACTACAACCACTACTACTCCTACTACCATTGCTACTACTACAACCACTACTACTGCCATTGCTACTCTATTACTACTACTACCACTTCTACTACCACTGCTACAACCACTACTACTCCTACTACCATTGCTACTCTATTACTACCACTGCTACTACTACTACCACCATTGCTACTCTATTGTAACTACTACCACTGCTACTACTACTACTGCCATTGCTACGCTGTTACTACTACTACAACCACTGCTACTACTACAACCACTACTACTCCTACTACCATTGCTACTACTACAACTACTACTACTACTGCCATTGCTACGCTATTACTACTACTACTACCACTGCTACTACTACAACCACTACTACTACTACTGCCATTGCTACTCTATTACTACTACTACAACCACTGCTACTACAACCACTACTACTCCTACTACCACTGCTACTCTATTACTACTACTACAATCACTGCTACTCCTACTACCACTGCTACTACTACAACCACTACTACTACTGCCATTGCTTCTCTATTACTACTACTACTACAACCACTACTACTACTACTGCCATTGCTACTCTATTACTACTACTACAACCACTACTACTACTACTACCATCATTGCTACTCTATTACTACTACTACTACAACCACTGCTACTACTACAACCACTACTACTCCTACTACCACTGCTACGCTAGTACTACTACAACCACTACTAGTACTGCCATTGCTACTCTATTACTACTACTACAACCACTGCTACTCCTACTACCACTGCTACTACTACAACCACTACTACTCCTACTACCACTGCTACTACTACAACCACTGCTACTCCTACTACCACTGCTACTACTACTACAACCACTACTACTCCTACTACCACTGCTACTACTACTACCATTGCTACTCTATTACTGCTACTACAACCACTACTACTACTACTGCCATTGCTACGCTGTTACTACTACTACTACAACCTCTGCTACTACTACAACCACTACTACTCCTACTACCATTGCTACTACTACAACTACTACTACTACTGCCATTGCTACGCTATTACTACTACTACCACTGCTACTACTACAACCACTACTACTACTACTGCCATTGCTACTCTATTACTACTACTACAACCACTGCTACTACTACAACCACTACTACTACTACAACCACTACTAGTACTGCCATTGCTACTCTATTACTACTACTACAACCACTGCTACTCCTACTACCACTGCTACTACTACAACCACTGCTACTCCTACTACCACTGCTGCTACTACTACAACCACTACTACTCCTACTACCACTGCTACTACTACTACCATTGCTACTCTATTACTGCTACTACAACCACTACTACTACTACTGCCATTGCTACGCTGTTACTACTACTACTACAACCTCTGCTACTACTACAACCACTACTACTCCTACTACCATTGCTACTACTACAACTACTACTACTACTGCCATTGCTACGCTATTACTACTACTACCACTGCTACTACTACAACCACTACTACTACTACTGCCATTGCTACTCTATTACTACTACTACAACCACTGCTACTACTACAACCACTACTACTACTACTGCCATTGCTTCTCTATTACTACTACTACAACCACTATTACTACTGCCATTGCTACTCTATTACTACTACTACAACCACTGCTACTACTACAACCACTACTACTACTACTACTACCATTGCTACTCTATTACTACTACAACCACTACTACTCCTACTACCACTGCTACGCTATTACTACTACTACAACCACTACTACTACTACTGCCATTGCTACTCTATTACTACTACTACCACTGCTACTACTGCAACCACTACTACTGCTACTACCACTGCTACTACTACAACCACTACTACCACCATTGCTACTCTATTTCTACTACTACTACTACTACCACTGCTACTCTATTACTACTACTACAACCACTACTACTACTACTGCCATTGCTACTCTATTACTACTATTACAATCACTGCTACTACTACAACCACTACTACTACTACAACCACTACTACTACTACTGCCATTGCTTCTCTATTACTACTACTACAACCACTATTACTACTGCCATTACTACTCTATTACTACTACTACAACCACTGCTACTACTACAACCACTACTACTACTACTACTACCATTGCTACTCTATTACTACTACTACTACAACCACTGCTACTACTACTACCACTGCTACTACTACAACCACTACTACTCCTACTACCACTGCTACGCTATTACTACTACTACAACCACTACTACTACTACTGCCATTGCTACTCTATTACTACTACTACCACTGCTACTACTGCAACCACTACTACTGCTACTACCACTGCTACTACTACAACCACTACTACCACCATTGCTACTCTATTTCTACTACTACTACTACTACCACTGCTACTCTATTACTACTACTACTACCACTGCTACTACTACAACCACTACTACCACCATTGCTACTCTATTACTACTGCAACCACTTCCACTCCTACTACCACTACTACTCTATTACTACTACTACAACCACTACTACTACTACTACCATTGCTACTCTATTACTACTACTACAACCACTGCTACTACTACTACCACTGCTACTACTACAACCACTGCTACTCCTACTACCACTGCTACTCTATTACTACTACTACTACAACCACTACTACTCCTACTACCACTGCTACTACCACAACCACTACTACCACCATTGCTACTCTATTTCTACTACTCCTACTACCACTGCTACTACTACTACCATTGCTACTCTATTACTACTACTACAACCACTGCTACTACTACTACAACCACTACTACTACTACTGCCATTGCTACTCTATTACTACTACTACAACTACTACTACTACTACTGCCATTGCTACTCTATTACTACTCCTACTACCACTGCTACGCTATTACTACTACTACAACCACTACTACTACTACTGCCATTGCTACTCTATTACTACTACTACAACCACTGCTACTCCTACTGCCACTGCTACTACTACAACCACTACTACTCCTACTACCACTGCTACTACTACTACCATTGCTACTCTATTACTGCTACTACAACCACCACTACTACTACTACTGCCATTGCTACTCTATTACTACTACTACAACCACTGCTACTCCTACTGCCACTGCTACTACTACAACCACTACTACTACTACTGCCATTGCTACTCTATTACTACCACTACTACCATTGCTACTCTATTACTACTCCTACTACCACTGATACGCTATTACTACTACTACAACCACTACTACTACTACTGCCATTGCTACTCTATTACTACTACTACAACCACTGCTACTCCTACTACCACTGCTACTACTACAACCACTGCTACTCCTACTACCACTGCTACTCTATTACTACTACTACAACCACTACTACTCCTACTACCACTGCTACTACCACAACCACTACTACCACCATTGCTACTCTATTTCTACTACTCCTACTACCACTGCTACTACTACTACCATTGCTACTCTATTACTACTACTACAACCACTGCTACTACTACTGCCATTGCTACTACTACAACCACTGCTACTACTACAACCACTACTACTACT
>CM056380.1:106133369-106160869 GCA_029718625.1 Synaphobranchus kaupii
TAAATTTTTTTTTTATAAAGATGAGTGTCAGGTCTCCGGTGTGCTGAAGACCTGTTTAACTCAGTCCTTTTCTGCATTGATCTTTGTACTCTTTAGAATGGAGATGTGTTATGCTTCACTAAACCTTTCTGCTAGGGTTAGGGTTAGGGTTATTTCGGGTATTTAGGGTAAGGGCCATTATCTCTAGAGTGGAATGCATGAGCCTTTACACCTTTAAAAGCGTGGGGATCGCCATGGCGATTCGCTGCTCATAACATGAACTCTGAAACCGCAGCACGCTCTTATTTTGTTTTCTTTTCCCATCATTGACCTATTTTGTGGTTCCTGTGATGGAAAAATGGCCTTCACGTGTAGCCCTTTTCCCCCCCGCAGGCCAGAAGAAAAACCTGAATGAGCCGTTTCTCCGGAGGTAAACATGACAGGAAGACATGCGCACACAAACACACGCACACTCATGCACGCACACTCACACAAACACACGCACGCAACTCAACTCGAAACTTTATTTATAGAGCACATTTAAAACAACCAACGGTCGACCAAAGTGCTGTACAGGTCAATAAACTGTAGGTAATAAAAACAGTACACGTAATGCAATACAGTAAGAAAAAGTACACATAAAAATACAATACAAGGGTGTCTAGCTCAACCTGAATTGAAAGCCAGAGAGAAAAGGTGAGTCTTCAATAAGGACTTAAAAACCTCTAGGGTCTGGGCAGATATAATATGCAAAGGCAAGCTGTTCCAGAGCCTAGGGGCAGCCGCCACAAAGGCTCGGTCACCTCTGGTTTTTAGCCTAGTCCTGGGGACATCCAGCAGCAGCCGATCTGCCGACCTCAGTGCTCTAGCTGGGGTATGACAATGTAAAAGTTCAGCTAAGTACAGAGGTGCCAGCCCATTCAGAGCTTTAAAAACAAACAACAAAAGTTTAAAATCAATCCTGAAGCGGACAGGGAGCCAGTGGAGTGCGGCCAAAACTGGTGTAATGTGGTCGCGCTTTCTTTTACCAGTAAGGAGACGAGCAGCTGCATTTTATACAAGCTGCAAGCGTCGAAGCGACGACTGGTCGATACCAACATACAGAGAATTACAATAATCCAGCCGCGTGGTAATAAAAGCATGAATTACCCTCTCTAGATCTTTGGGGGAAAGATAGGCCTTTATCTTGGCTAGGAGTCGTAACTGGAAAAAGCTGGTTTTAACAACTGAACTAACCTGTTTGTCAAATTTGAAAGCACTATCAAAAATCACTCCAAGGTTCTTGACAGAAGAACGGATATTAGAAGTTAGTGGGCCCAGAATACCAGCAGGATAATCTATAAAATCATGCCCAAACATTTTTTTTTTGTTTAGATTTAGAAAATGTATGTCCATCCAGCTTTTGATATCTTTTAGGCAGTCCAGCAAAGGCTTCATTGAATCCTTACTTTTTGACTTTAGAGGGAGATAAATCTGTACATCATCCGCAAAACAGTGGAAAGAAACATTGTGTTTTGCGAAGATTGATCCCAAGGGCAGCAAGTACAACAAAAACAGGATAGGGCCCAAAATGGAGCCTTGAGGGACCCCACAGGTAAGAAGGGCCACAGTTGAAGATAATTCCCCTAAGTGAACTGAGAGACTCCGATCAGACAGATAAGACTGAAACCATTTGAGGGCAGTACCTGTGATGCCTACACGCTGTTCTAGACGTGACAAAAGGATCCTGTGATCCACAGTGTCGAAGGCAGCTGTCAGGTCCAAGAGCACAAGGACAGCTGAGTTACCTGCATCAATAGTTAAAATAAGATCATTAAAAACTCTCAAAAGAGCCGTTTCAGTTCTATGGCGCACACATGCACGCACACGCAAACACGCACACTCATGCACACACACGCAAACACACACTCATGCACACACACGCACACTCATGCACACACACACACACACACACACACATATACTCTTTAAATGAGAGAAAATGCAGCTCTTCAGAGTCTAACTTTGTATTGGTATATATGTCTTGGTATAAATGTCTTGATGCTATTTGGCTTTTTTTTTTCTCTTTCAGGCAAAGCAGCGTGAAGCCTAGCGCCCCCTACTGCAGCCTGGCGGAAAAGCTGGTCATCTGGCTCACATCTGCAGGCATGTCCTCCCCATTTTTCACGGGAAACCCGCAAACGTGGAATCCCTGAAGCCTCCTGACCCTGCCGGGGCGTGGCACAGGGCATGCGGCCACTCCGCCGAAAGGGCGCTCCCATTACGCTCCCGACGGGATGCGTCTCTGGTCTCCTTCCCAAACGAACGGGAGCAATTCTTCTGTCTCTGCTGATTTATTTGGTTCAATCAATCAGTCAATCAATCAATAAATCAATCAATCATATTTTATTAATATAGCACATTTATACAACAATTGCAACTCAATGTGCTTCACATAAAATGAGAGAAAAAAGGAAAGGAATGAAAGAAAAATGAAAGAAAAAGAATTAACCCCAAAAACAAAACCTTCAGGCACATCTGAACCCAAAATATTTAGAGCAATTTTCTGGTTGCCTGCTGTATGAACACAAACAGGGTTCCACAAAGAAACTATAGCACCAAGTAAAGATGCACCGCCATGGAGTCATATTCAAAGACTCTTTACACTCACCAGACACGCAACTCCTGTGATCCAGCCATCCGCTCTCCTGCTTAAAGAAATACAGCAACTGTTTTGGAAATCTGAGTTCGACGAGAAGATTTATACCAATAACATCCCTGTGTGTCCAGTACAAAGATATCTACAGGCTGCATGATAACTGTGTTAGCTCTATCTATGGCTGCAGATGGGAGCCACTAGGTTAGCTCCTAACTTAGCTCTGTGAAGTGAGGCAAATACACCCTCCAGCATCTCCAAAGCTCAATTATTTACACAATGCATCTTTTGTCTTTATGATGAGTACTAGTAAAAACAAAAGAATGAGATCTTAGTTGTTTCGGAGGTAGCTACATATATCGGAACTATAATTGACAACAATGTATCTGTCCGCTCCGCTAGGTGAATTCGCTTTAAATACAGGAGTTTCCAGTGCTGTATATTATTGGCAGAATATTATACTTAGTCAGTCAGGCCCCGTAATCAATTTTAGAGTTATGGTTAGAATGTTAGAATGTTTCAGCTTAAATTGTTGTGACATGGTTTTCAATAGTAGGTGTACTGAGTAGAGTAGAGTATCTGTGAATGGGAAGTATCTGTGCTGTAATTATAACGGGGTACGTTACCATGTTCCTGACTATTTAGGATTCACACTGAAAGATCTGGACTCAGTCCCCTTTGGCGTCGCCCTCCCTATCCGGGACGCCATCTATCAGTGCCGCGAGCAGCCCTGCTCTGATTGGTCGGAAGATGTCTGCTTGCTGATTGGACGACAGGACCTCACCAAGCAAGCGCACAAGGTCACTCTGGCAAAGGGTAAATCGGTGAGTCTCATTAGCCGCTCTATGGGTGAGTCTGCAGGGAAAGGCTCTCATTGGCTGCTCTATGGGTGAGATGGGTGAGTCTGAAGGGAAAGGCTCTCATTGGCTGATCTATGGATGAGATGGGTGAGTCTGCAGGGAAAGGCTCTCATTGGCTGATCTATGGGTGAGATGGGTGAGTCTGCAGGGAAAGGCTCTCGTTGGCTGATCTATGGGTGAGTCTGCAGGGAAAGGCTTTCATTAGCTGTTCTATGGGTGCGTCTACAGGGAAAGGCTCTCATTAGCTGATACATGGATGAGATGGGTGAGTCTGCAGGGAAAGGCTCTCATTGGCTGATCTATGGGTGAGTCTGCAGGGAAAGGCTCTCATTGGCTGATCTATGGGTGAGTGCAGGGAAATGCTCTCATTGGCTGATCTATGGGTGAGATGGGTGAATCTGCAGGGAAAGGCTCTCATTGGCTGATCTATGGGTGAGTCTGCAGGGAAAGGCTCTCATTGGCTGATCTATGGGTGAGTCTGCAGGGAAAGGCTTTCATTGGCTGATCTAATGGTGAGTCTGCAGGGAAAGGCTCTCATTGGCTGATCTATGGGTGAGTCTGCAGGGAAAGGCTTTCATTGGTTGTTCTATGGGTGCGTCTGCAGGGAAAGGCTCATTAGCTGATCTATGGATGAGATGGGTGAGTCTGCAGGGAAAGGCTCTCATTGGCTGATCTATGGGTGAGTCTGCAGGGAAAGGCTCTCATTAGCTGATCTATGGGTGAGTCTGCAGGGAAAGGCTCTCATTGGCTGATCTATGGGTGAGTCTGCAGGGAAAGGCTCTCATTGGCTGATCTATGCGTGACTCTGCAGGAAAAGGCTCTCATTGGCCGCTCTATGGGTAAGTCTGCAGGGAAAGGCTCTCATTGGCCGCTCTATGGGTGAGTACTGTGAAAGCCTTCCATTGGCCGCTCTATGGGTCAGTCTGCAAGGAAAGGCTCCCATTGGCCGCTCTATGGGTGAGTCTGCTGTGAAAGCCTTCCATTGGCCGCTCTATGGGTCAGTCTGCAAGGAAAGGCTCCCATTGGCCGCTCTATGCCAACTCTATTCCCATTATTATTACACAACTATAGTGCTATGTTGGGTGTAAATGTGGGGGCTGCCTGGTGTGTTGGGTGTAAATGTGGGGGCTGCCTGGTGTGTTGGGTGTAAATGTGGGGGCTGCCTGGTGTGTTGGGTGTAAATGTGGGGGCTGCCTGGTGTGTTGGGTGTAAATGTGGGGGCTGCCTGGTGTGTTGGGTGTAAATGTGGGGGCTGCCTGGTGTGTTGGGTGTAAATGTGGGGGCTGCCTGGTGTGTTGGGTGTAAATGTGGGGGTTGCCTGGTGTGTTGGGTGTAAATGTTGGGGTTGCCTGGTGTGTTGGGTGTAAATGTGGGGGTTGCCTGGTGTGTTGGGTGTAAATGTTGGGGTTGCCTGGTGTGTTGGGTGTAAATGTGGGGGTTCCCCGTTGGCTGACCGTGGCGCTCTGGCGTTCCGCAGACGGTGGGGGCAGGGCTTACGCTGGACGCGCCGGCAGCCTCAGAAGCGACGGAGGAGGAGGAGGACGGTATGAACGACATTAACCAGGAGGTGACCGCACTGATCTGGAGTCAGGACCTCCGCGTGCAGGAGGCGCGTCGACTCCTCCAGAGTTCCCGTCCCGTCAGAGTCAACGTGCTGCAGCTCCCCGAGGTCAGCGACCACGAGTACATCGAGGAGAAGGAGAACAAGTGAGTGGGCTTAGGGTGTGGGGTAAAGGGTTAGGGGTAAATACAGAGGCGTAACACGCTTTAACAAGTGAGTGGGCTTAGGGTGTGGGGTAAAGGGTTAGGGGTAAATACAGAGGCGTAACACGCTTTAACAAGTGAGTGGGCTTACGGTGTGGGGTAAAGGGTTAGGGGTAAATACAGAGGCGTAACACGCTTGAACAAGAGAGTTGGGTTAGGGTTAGGGTGTTGGGCTGTGTGGGGTAAAGGGTTAGGGTTAGGGTGTGGGGCAGTGTGGGGCAAAGGGTTAGATGCTTTAATGGTGTCAGAATTACTGTATTTAGGTACTGTAAGTATTACTGAGACAAAGTAGCAGAAGCTCAAAAGCGAAAATTTTCTCTTGCCTAAAATATTTAAAAAAAATCTAATTAATAATATTTTTTGCCGGGATAAGCATAACGACTTTACAGTGATGTGTGTCATCTGGGGATTTCCAGATCTATCAGAATCATCATTTTAATGGAGACTGTTTTGTGTCATGCTACAAAATAAGGAACCGTTGTCGCAATAACATTGGAACCGTAAAATAGTTTATAGAGACTCAAGTTTTTCAACAGTTTCAATGGTATATTGTGTTACCAGATTCACTGTAAAAAAAAAAAAATTTTAAAAACCAGAAGACAGAGTCGTAACGCGCTTTATGTACAGAAGGCAGGGGCATAACGCGCTTTATGTACAGAAAACAGGGGCGTAACGCGCTTTATGTACAGAAGACGGGGGCGTAACATGCTTTATGTACAGAAGACGGGCGTAACGCGCTTTATGTACAGAAGACAGGGGCGTAACGCGCTTTATGTACAGAAGACAGGGGCGTGACGCGCTTTATGTACAGAAGACAGGGGCGTGACGCGCTTTATGTACAGAAGACAGGGGCGTAACGCGCTTTATGTACAGAATACAGGGGTGTAACGTGCTTTATGTACAGAAGACAGGGGCGTGACGCGCTTTATGTACAGAAGACAGGGGCGTAACGCGCTTTATGTACAGAAGACAGGGGCGTAACATGCTTTATGTACAGAAGACGGGGGCGTAACATGCTTTATGTACAGAAGACAGGGGTGTAACGCGCTTTATGTACAGAAGACGGGCGTAACGCGCTTTACGTACAGAAGACAGGGGCGTAACATGCTTTATGTACAGAAGACAGGGGTGTAACATGCTTTATGTACAGAAGACAGGGGCGTAACGCGCTTTATGTACAGAAGATGGGGGCGTAACATGCTTTATGTACAGAAGACGGGGGCGTAACACGCTTTATGTACAGAAAACGGGGGCGTAACATGCTTTATGTACAGAAGACGGGGGCGTAACGCGCTTTATGTACAGAAGACGGGCGTAACGCGCTTTATGTACAGAAGACAGGGGCGTAACGCGCTTTATGTACAGAAGACAGGGGCGTGACGCGCTTTATGTACAGAAGACAGGGGCGTGACGCGCTTTATGTACAGAAGACAGGGGCGTAACGCGCTTTATGTACAGAATACAGGGGTGTAACGTGCTTTATGTACAGAAGACGGGGGTGTAACATGCTTTATGTACAGAAGACGGGGGCGTAACACGCTTTATGTACAGAAAACGGGGGCGTAACATGCTTTATGTACAGAAGACGGGGGCGTAACGCGCTTTATGTACAGAAGACGGGGGCGTAACGCGCTTTATGTACAGAAGACAGGGGCGTAACGCGCTTTATGTACAGAAGACAGGGGCGTAACGCGCTTTATGTACAGAAGACAGGGGCGTAACGCGCTTTATGTACAGAAGACAGGGGCGTAACGCGCTTTATGTACAGAAGATGGGGGCGTAACATGCTTTATGTACAGAAGACGGGGGCGTAACACGCTTTATGTACAGAACACGGGGGCGTAACATGCTTTATGTACAGAAGACGGGGGCGTAACGCGCTTTATGTACAGAAGACGGGCGTAACGCGCTTTATGTACAGAAGACGGGGGCGTAACGCGCTTTATGTACAGAAGACAGGGGTGTAACGCGCTTTATGTACAGAATACAGGGGTGTAACGTGCTTTATGTACAGAAGACAGAGGCGTGACGCGCTTTATGTACAGAAGACAGGGGCGTAACGCGCTTTATGTACAGAAGACAGGGGCGTAACATGCTTTATGTACAGAAGACGGGGGCGTAACATGCTTTATGTACAGAAGGCAGGGGTGTAACGCGCTTTATGTACAGAAGACAGGGGCGTAACGCGCTTTACGTACAGAAGACAGGGGCGTAACATGCTTTATGTACAGAAGACAGGGGTGTAACATGCTTTATGTACAGAAGACAGGGGCGTAACGCGCTTTATGTACAGAAGACGGGGGTGTAACATGCTTTATGTACAGAAGACGGGGGCGTAACACGCTTTATGTACAGAAAACGGGGGCGTAACATGCTTTATGTACAGAAGACGGGGGCGTAACGCGCTTTATGTACAGAAGACGGGGGCGTAACGCGCTTTATGTACAGAAGACAGGGGCGTAACGCGCTTTATGTACAGAAGACAGGGGCGTAACGCGCTTTATGTACAGAAGACAGGGGCGTAACGCGCTTTATGTACAGAAGACAGGGGCGTAACGCGCTTTATGTACAGAAGACAGGGGCGTAACGCGCTTTATGTACAGAAGACAGGGGCGTAACGCGCTTTATGTACAGAAGACAGGGGCGTAACATGCTTTATGTACAGAAGACGGGGGCGTAACGCGCTTTATGTACAGAAGACGGGCGTAACGCGCTTTATGTACAGAAGACGGGGGCGTAACGCGCTTTATGTACAGAAGACGGGCGTAACGCGCTTTATGTACAGAAGACAGGGGCGTAACGCGCTTTATGTACAGAAGACAGGGGCGTAACGCGCTTTATGTACAGAAGACAGGGGCGTAACGCGCTTTATGTACAGAAGACAGGGGCGTAACGCGCTTTATGTACAGAAGACAGGGGCGTAACACGCTTTATGTACAGAAGACGGGGGCGTAACGCGCTTTATGTACAGAAGACAGGGGCGTAACGCGCTTTATGTACAGAAGACGGGGGCGTAACGTGTGGAGCTAAGGAGCAGAGTGCTTATGCAGACACATTAAGTGAATGTTCTTGTCTTTAGTCGAGGCGTTAGGTAGCGCTAGCTTTAGGCGAGGCGTTAGGTAGCGCTAGCTTTAGGCGAGGCGTTAGGTAGCGCTAGCTTTAGTCGAGGCGTTAGGTAGCGCTAGCTTTAGGCGAGGCGTTAGGTAGCGCTAGCTTTAGGCGAGGCGTTAGGTAGCGCTAGCTTTAGGCGAGGCGTTAGGTAGCGCTAGCTTTAGGCGAGGCGTTAGGTAGCGCTAGCTTTAGGCGAGGCGTTAGGTAGCGCTAGCTTTAGTCGAGGCGTTAGGTAGCGCTAGCTTTAGGCGAGGCGTTAGGTAGCGCTAGCTTTAGGCGAGGCGTTAGGTAGCGCTAGCTTTAGGCGAGGCGTTAGGTAGCGCTAGCTTTAGTCGAGGCGTTAGGTAGCGCTAGCTTAGGCGAGGCGTTAGGTAGCGCTAGCTTTAGGCGAGGCGTTATGTAGCGCTAGCTTTAGGCGAGGCGTTAGGTAGCGCTAGCCTAAGTTAGGTGCCCAGGCACATATACAAGGTTAGCAAGGTTTAGCATCTGAAGGGATTTTGCATGAAAGGGATCATAGGATCTCGGTGAAATGCAGTCCCCATTGTTCCCAATAGTTTGTGCATTTGACACCAGGAAAGCATTTTTATATGTTAAACTGCCTCAGGCTCTCCGCTCAACGCGTTAAAATAATATAAAATAAAAATCCATGCCTGACATTTTTTACATCATTACATTTTTACATACAGCCATCGATCTCCCGCTGTGGTGGGAATCCCAGAGACAGGAAGTGAAGCTGTTTTTATGTTCCTGTTAGCGCCGGTAGTTCGGACTGGCAGCCTCTCTGATAAATGACCTTAATCCTGAACATGCTTTGAGCGGCGGCTGCATGGCTCTGTTCAGATGGCTCATATTTAATACATACACATGAGCGTAATATTGCAACAGAAACATACATCATGTTTCCCGTGTGGACTGCGGTGACGTGATAAAAAATGCATTTGCCTTCCAAATGACGTTTGCATCAGTTTTATGTTTTTCTTGTTTGTCCTGCAGTAACTTTTAATTGAGCAATCGCTCATCGTGCTGGTATAGACCGGTTTCTCACCAACGTCACAGTAGAGGTGCGCACGCAACACTGGGGCAGAATATTCAATATTGCAAAAGAAATCAACATAAACTTGTAATTGCAGAAGCTGAAATGGATGATGAAGGACACTTGTTTAACTTCGAATATCTTAGTTACATCAACAGTGAGATAGCTAAGCAGTTTGGTGTAAACATGTGTAATATTTATTCAATTTAGTAAGTGTCCAGGAAGTATATTATGCTGGCTCCCATCTCATCATATAAGTTTGGCACTCAATTGAATAAAGACAGCTTCGACCATAGGCTAGAGCTGCAGTTTTGAAGCAAATGGTGTAGGTGGCTAACCATGACCGAAAACATACTGTGAGACTATTATGACCCAATATCAAATAACGTTATAATTTAATACGAGCAAGTGACAGTGGCGAGAATTAACAAGCTTGCTAACAATGTAGAAATGGACGCCTACCATTTTAGCGAGTTGGCCATGAGATATAAAAAGTAAAAGGTCTTGCTGCATGGTTATATGTTCATGTCGTCAAGACACAGGTCGATATTTATCACCGAGCAGCTGTTATTGCTAGTTACCTGTAGATATCTCGGGTTTGGCAGTTTATGCATTTATAACTTTAGTGTGCTATCTAATTGGGTGGACTAACCGTAACATTAGTTTTCCAGCGTAGATGAGCTGAGGTGGGTTTTAGTCACTTTTTTTTTGAATACCCTGTGATTTGTGAACCTGGGGCATGTGGCCCAGGGTTGCCAGACTGGGATTCCCCTAAATTTAGGGGATTTTAACAATTCATGGGGGAATTTTTAAAGAAAAAATGTATGGGAGTCAATGATAGATGGGGGATTTTAAAAGGAGGTATGGGGGGAAATTGTGAGAAAATTGTATGGGACTCAATTGAAGATGGGGGATTTTCGGAATTGTTTGGGGGGGGAAATTAATTCAGGCATCTGGCAACACTGATGTGGTCTGTCTGTGTCTAGACTAGCGTTAGCTAGCCACTATAACGTTACTGTCTTGGTTGCATCTCACAGGAACATTAGTCGCTCACATTTGCTAACTGCTAGATTGCCAATGTTAATTTAGTTAAATCTAAAGAATTAACCAGCTTAGAGTTAGCCAACGTATTTCCCGAAAAAGCAAGTTTACACCAGTGAACACTTGGATAAAACAAATAAGATGGATAACGTTAAGAAACGTAGCTAGATAGCGCCCATTATCGGGCACGCAACCATATTGGAACTTCCTCGACAGCTGATTTGCCAATGCGCTAAAAAAAAAAAAAAAAAAAATATATATATATATATTTGCTTTGTCTATAGCACATTCACAATATTAGCAAAATGTGTGTTGTTGTTTTTTTAAACTAGTTCATTGTAATCAACTCAACTAGCAAGCACCAGCATCAAGAAGTGCCATTTTTTATATGCCCACTCGAGGGCGCGGTAGGTGAAGAAATAAATCCAATGAGATGGACTGCCATGTGTAAATAATCCAGTTAGCCAGCCATCTTACCAACATATCAACATATTGGGAATTCAAAAGTATCTTTCTTGATTCAATAAACTAATAACTGATTATTAAAACAACAAAAATCATGAGCTTCTTTTATGCACTGCAACAGCCGCTAATCGGCTCCCCTTTTTTGGCAGTAGCCTACTGTCCCATGTAGCTAAGTTAAAAAAAAAGACTACCGGTCACTTCTAACTTACATGTTCATTGGCTTAAAAGTTATCTTATCGTTTTTTGAATCTAATAAATATAATATGTTCAATAGTAACGTCATGTGCCCGAATAATATCAGTTTCGTAGCTTTGTTGTTCACAAAAGTTTCTGTTTTCTGCCCGATAACAAGGTTCGGTACGCTAGCTAGCTAACCATTACAGAAGAAAACACTGATAGTAGCTAACGTTACTAGTGCCATTTCTGCTCTGGCTAAAACTAAAAGTAGGTTAACGATAGGCTTTAGTTAAACATTAAGTTATCAACACATCATCACACAGACAATTTACTGACACAATAGTTGTCAGCTGCACCACCTTTGTGTGTGTTAGCTAAGTAACATTAGCTAGCTAGACAGGCTATGTCGACTCCTATCTGGCCAAACACAATAAAATATTAACGGCGTAACACAGAAGTTACACTAGGCTAACGTTAGCTAACGTTATATCAATTTTAAGCAGACTAGACAATTTTTAAAAATGTGTTAATGTGGTGTATCCTATCTGTCCAAGTTATTGAGTTGGACTAACGTTAAAAATTAAGTTGTCAACTTGCCGCTGATCAAAAATTGACAGTTTATGACGGTTAGCTTGCAGGCATTTATAAGGTAAATAGGCTATAGCTCAATATGCTACCTTAACGTTACAACAAAAAAAGTTGTAGCCTAATAAGACTAACACTAGCTATAATTTGTATAACTGTGCCAAGATGAAAGTGAAATAAAAGAACCAGAAACAAATTAGATGCACTTGGTCCGTTAAATCGTTGATGATCAAGTTCACCGCATTGTGATAGCCTGCCAAGGTGATACACTTTTTGCCCCAGGGTTGCGCACGCATCCTCTTTTGTTTACAAACAAGAAATGGGTCTATACGGTCAGGAGGAGGGGAATGCTCGCTTCTATAGGCCTACTCGCGGAGGAATGGCTCTCTCAGGAGCTCCATCATGAGGCCTCCTTGCGGAGGAGCTCCTGGCTCATAGGGCCTCCTCGTGGAGGAGCGCCTGGCTCATAGGGCCTCCTCGTGAAGGAGCGCCTGGCTCATAGGGCCTCCTCGTGGAGGAGCGCCTGTCATAGGGCCTCCTCGTGAAGGAGCGCCTGGCTCATAGGGCCTCCTCGTGAAGGAGCGCCTGGCTCATAGGGCCTCCTCGTGAAGGAGCGCCTGGCTCATGGGGTCTGTTCTCTCCGTCTCTCCCCAGGTTGCTGCAGCTGTGCCAGCGCACCATGGCTCTCCCTGTGGGACGGGGGCTGTTTACCCTCTTCTCTTACCATCCCGTCCCCACCGAGCCCCTCCCCGTCCCAAAGCTCAATCTGACCGGTACGTATCACTCTGTCTCCCGCCTCTCATCCTTCCATCTGTCTGTTTGTTTCTCCTCCCTCTATTCTGATGCCTGGCTGTATGCTAAAGGCTTTACCTCAGATCTGCTGTATGCTAAAGGGTTTACCTCAGACCTGCTGTATGCTAAAGGCTTTACCTCAGACCTGCTGTATGCTAAAGGCTTTACCTCAGACCTGCTGTATGCTAAAGGGTTTACCTCAGACCTGCTGTATGCTAAAGGGTTTACCTCAGACCTGCTGTATGCTAAAGGGTTTACCTCAGACCTGCTGTATGCTAAAGGGTTTACCTCAGACCTGCTGTATGCTAAAGGGTTTACCTCAGACCTGCTGTATGCTAAAGGGTTTACCTCAGACGTGCTGTATGCTAAAGGCTTTACCTCAGACCTGCTGTATGCTAAAGGCTTTACCTCAGATCTGCTGTATGCTAAAGGCTTTACCTCAGACCTGCTGTATGCTAAAGGGTTTACCTCAGACCTGCTGTATGCTAAAGGCTTTACCTCAGACCTGCTGTATGCTAAAGGCTTTACCTCAGATCGGCTGTATGCTAAAGGGTTTACCTCAGACCTGCTGTATGCTAAAGGCTTTACCTCATACCTGCTGTATGCTAAAGGCTTTACCTCAGATCTGCTGTATGCTAAAGGCTTTACCTCAGACCTGCTGTATGCTAAAGGCTTTACCTCAGACCTGCTGTATGCTAAAGGCTTTACCTCAGACCTGCTGTATGCTAAAGGCTTTACCTCAGATCTGCTGTATGCTAAAGGCTTTACCTCAGACCTGCTGTATGCTAAAGGCTTTGCCTCAGACCTGCTGTATGCTAAAGTGTTTACCTCAGACCTGCTGTATGCTAAAGTGTTTACCTCAGACCTGCTGTATGCTACTATGCTAAAGGCTTTACCTCAGACCTGCTGTATGCTAAAGGCTTTACCTTAGACCTGCTGTATGCTAAAGGCTTTACCTCAGACCTGCTGTATGCTAAAGTGTTTACCTCAGACCTGCTGTATGCTAAAGGCTTTACCTCAGATCTGCTGTATGCTAAAGGCTTTACCTCAGACCTGCTGTATGCTAAAGGCTTTACCTCAGACCTGCTGTATGCTAAAGTGTTTACCTCAGACCTGCTGTATGCTAAAGGCTTTACCTCAGACCTGCTGTATGCTAAAGGCTTTACCTTAGACCTGCTGTATGCTAAAGGCTTTACCTCAGACCTGCTGTATGCTAAAGGGTTTACCTGAGACCTGCTTTATGCTAAAGACCTGCTGTATGCAAAAGGGTTTACCTCAGACCTGCTGTATGCTAAAGTGTTTACCTCAGACCTGCTGTATGCTAAAGTGTTTACCTGAGACCTGCTTTATGCTAAAGACCTGCTGTATGCTAAAGGCTTTACCTTAGACCTGCTGTATGCTAAAGGCTTTACCTCAGACCTGCTGTATGCTAAAGTGTTTACCTCAGACCTGCTGTATGCTAAAGGCTTTACCTCAGATCTGCTGTATGCTAAAGGCTTTACCTCAGACCTGCTGTATGCTAAAGTGTTTACCTCAGACCTGCTGTATGCTAAAGTGTTTACCTCAGACCTGCTGTATGCTAAAGGCTTTACCTCAGATCTGCTGTATGCTAAAGGCTTTACCTCAGACCTGCTGTATGCTAAAGTGTTTACCTCAGACCTGCTGTATGCTAAAGGCTTTACCTCAGATCTGCTGTATGCTAAAGGCTTTACCTCAGACCTGCTGTATGCTAAAGGCTTTACCTCAGATCTGCTGTATGCTAAAGGCTTTACCTAAGACCTGCTGTATGCTAAAGGCTTTACCTTAGACCTGCTGTATGCTAAAGGCTTTACCTCAGACCTGCTGTATGCTAAAGGGTTTACCTGAGACCTGCTTTATGTGAAAGACCTGCTGTATGCAAAAGGGTTTACCTCAGACCTACAGTGGTGTTAAAAAAAAAAAACAGTACAACATCAGTAACCTGATGAACCACTGTTATTAGTAGTAGTGATATTTCTGCATGGCAAATAATTTACTTGTAGATGTAGTAGTGTAATAGAAAAACAACAGACCCAACTGTCATGACATGCACGCTGCTTGTTCTGAGTAATTGACTCATTCATTGAAAGGGGCGTGTTCAGAATAATAGCAGTGTGGAGTTTAATTAGGGAATTCATTCATTCTGTGAAAAAACAGGTGTCATTAATTGTCCTTTATTAAAGGTTGTATCAGCGATTTTGGGTGGAAACATAAATTTTTTTTTTTTCCTCACGATCCGCTAGCTGCCCGCCCCATAAGCAGGCCGTCAAAAAACCGCGTCTCTGTAGGCAGCCTATGCTCCGAGATCGTACACAAAAACAATGGTACTACCAACTACTCAAAACCAAAATAAACAGTATTCCAACCAATCACAATGATCTGCACAAACGCTAATACTCTTATCTCGCTGAAATCTTGACGGATTTACAAACGGTTTGGTTTCTTACAAACGTTATTAACGTGGTTATAATTCTGGATGCTTGAACACTATTTTTTAAAACATAACATAATTATTCATAAGTATGTTTGTTTGGGATTTCGCTTCAGAAGTGACGTCACGTTTGTGCAGATCATTGTGATTGGTTGGAATACTGTTTATTTTGGTTTTGAGTAGTTGGTAGTACCATTGTTTTTGTGTACGATCTCGGAGCATAGGCTGCCTACAGAGACGCGGTTTTTTGACGGCCTGCTTATGGGGCGGGCAGCTAGCGGATCGTGAGGAAAAATCAGATGAATGTGATCATTTATGTTTCCACCCAAAATCGCTGATACAACCTTTAAGGAAGAAGGGAAGCAAATGTTTCACACATTGTTATAAAATGTATTTCCTTCTGAATTGCTAAGTAAAATGGGCCGTTCCAAACATTGTTCGGAGGAACAACGTAATTTGATTAAAAAGTTGATTGGAGAGGGGAAAACGTATAAAGAAGTGCAGCAAATTATAGGATGCACAGCTAAAATGATCTCAAATGCTTTAAAATGGCAACAAAAACCCGAAACACACGGAAGAAAACGAGCAACTACTGTTAAAACGGATCGAAGAATAGTCAGAATGGCAAAGATTCAGCCAATCATCACCTCCAGAAAGATCAAAGATGATCTAAAATTACCTGTAAGTGCTGTTACAGTCAGAAGACGTTTGATCGAAGCTAAGCTATCAGCAAGAAGCCCCCGTTAAGCACCATTGTTGAAAAAACGGCATGTGCAGAATCGGTTAAAATTTGCCAAGGAACACATCGATTGGCCCAAAGAGAAATGGAGTAACATTCTGTGGACTGATGAGAGTAAAATTGTTCTTTTCGGGTCTAGTGGTCGTCGACAGTACGTCAGACGACCCCCGGGTACTGAATTCAAGCCACAGTACACTGTGAAGACAGTGAAGCATGGTGGCGCAAAAATCATGGTATGGAGATGTTTTTCATACTACGGTGTTGGGCCTATTTATCGTATACCAGGGATCATGGATCAGTTTGAATACATCAAAATACTTGAATAGATTATGTTGCCGTATGCCGAAGAGGAAATGCCCCTGAAATGGGTGTTTCAACAAGACAACGACCCCAAACACACGAGTAAGCGAGCAACATCTTGGTTCCAGACAAAAAGGATTGAGGTAATGGAGTGGCCAGCTCAATCCCCTGACCTCAACCCCATTGAAATCTTGTGGGGTGACATTAAAAATGCAGTTTCTGAAGCAAAACCCAAAAATTCACAGGAACTGTGGAATGTAGTTAGTTCATCCTGGGCTGAAATACCTGTTTCTAGGTGCCAGAAGTTGGTTGACTCGATGCAACGCAGATGCGCAGCAGTTATCAAAAACAATGGTTATGCAACTAAATATTAGTTCAGTAATTTAAAGTGAAGTTAAATCTTGAAAAATTTCTTCACTTTATACAGTAAGTGTTTGAGTTTGAAGAGAAAAATGTCGACACTGCTATTTTTTTGAACAGATTAATATTCCTTTTCTTTGCTTCCTGTAAAAGAATAACATAGACTTGATAAAATTTGTTAATGCTTTGATTTGGAATTGAATGTGTAATGTTTCCACTACATTTGAAATATGGAACTAAAAGCTATTAAAAAATATTTGCACTTTATTCACTTTTTTTAACGCACTGCTATTTATTTGAACACAACTGTACTTACAGTACAACTGAAAAAAGGGTGGGGCAGCACGAAAGTGAAAAACAGCCTTTCGGTGCGAGATGGGCGGGGGCAAGTTTTCGGTCTTAGCATTTGCGTCCGACCCCTGGAAAACCGCAACAGTTCCTCCCCTCCTCCCTGTTTTCAGTTGAGAATGTAAACGCAAACACGTAAACTGTACTCTGATTAAGTCTGTGTGAGCCCTTAAATCTGGGCGGGTTTGTGTTTTTGGTCGTGTTTTGTTGATGTTTTTTTGAGAGCCCCCAGAAGAAAGGGTTTAGCCACCAGCAGCACACCCCGCATACAACGGCCAGGCTGTAATTAGAGCAGTAGTGTGTAATATTGTGGCCTGGCTGTAATTAGAGCAGTAGTGTGTAATATTGTGGCCTGGCTGTAATTAGAGCAGTAGTGTGTAATATTGTGGCCTGGCTGTAATTAGAGCAGTAGTGTGTAATATTGTGGCCTGGCTGTAATTAGAGCAGTAGTGTGTAATATTGTGGCCTGGCTGTAATTAGAGCAGTAGTGTGTAATATTGTGGCCTGGCTGTAATTAGAGCAGTAGTGTGTAATATTGTGGCCTGGCTGTAATTAGAGCAGTAGTGTGTAATATTGTGGCCTGGCTGTAATTAGAGCAGTAGTGTGTAATATTGTGGCCTGGCTGTAATTAGAGCAGTAGTGTGTAATATTGTGGCCTGGCTGTAATTAGAGCAGTAGTGTGTAATATTGTGGCCTGGCTGTAATTAGAGCAGTAGTGTGTAATATTGTGCACTGAACAGGTAGAGGATTAACCCCCCCAGGTGAGAAGCTCTGTTCAGAAACAATGGGAAATTACAGCGTGTGCTTTCAGTCATACTCAAATCACCCAAACCTCAGTGCTGTCTCCCAACTGAAACCCTGCCCACCTCCTGTCACTCCACTCAAGCACCTCCTACTCCAGTAAAGCCCCTCCCATTCACTCAAGCACCTCCTACTCCAGTAAAGCCCCTCCCATTCCACTAAAGCCCCTCCTACTCCAGTAAAGCCCCTCTTACTGAACTTAAGCCCCTCCCATTCCACTCAAGCCCCTCCCATCATTGTTGTAGGGCGGCAGTGTAGTATAATGGTTAAGGAACTGGACTTGTAACTGAAAGGTTGCAGGTTCGATTCCCAGGTAGGACACTGCCGTTGTACCCTTGAGCAAGGTACTTAACCTGAATCACTTCAGTATATATCCAGCTGCATAAATGGATAATATTGTGTAAAAGAAATGCTAAAAAAGTTGTGTAAGTGGCTCTGGATAAGAGCGTCTGCTAAACGCCTGTAATGTAATGTAATGTATTGTAATGTATTGTATAATGTAATGTAATGTAATGTATTGTTGTGGTTGCGTTGGCAGGTCGGGCCCCGCCCAGGAACACCATGGTGGACCTGAACAGCGGGAACATCGACGTGCCGCCCAACATGACCGGCTGGTCCAGCTTCCATAACGGCGTCGCGGCGGGCCTGAAGATCGCTCCCGCCTCCCAGGTGGACTCCGCCTGGATCGCCTACAACAAGCCCAAGAGCACCGAGCTCGCCAACGAGTACGCCGGCTTCCTCATGGCCCTGGGCCTCAACGGTCACCTCACCAAACTGGCCACACTCAACATCCACGACTACCTCACCAAGGTGAGGGATCCCCCTGCAGGCAGGAGGACTACATTGCATTAATGACACCCCCCTGCAGGCAGGAGGACTATATTACATTAATGACACCCCCCTGCAGGCAGGAGGACTACATTACATTAATGACACCCCCCTACAGGCAAGAGTACTACATTACATTAATGACACCCCCCTGCAGGCAGGAGGACTACATTACATTAATGTCACATAGCAGAAGCTCTTATTCCAGGGTGTCACACTCCAGTGTTGAAGGGCCAGAGTGTTTACTGGAGCGTGTGTTTGGCGTGCTTCAGTGTTTAAGTGATTAATGTAAGTTACTCATTAGAGCAGAATCCGCTCACGTTCTGTCCAGGGCCTAAGCTTGAGCATGACCCTAACCCCAACCCTAACCCTAACCCTAACCCTGTCTTATCCAAAGTGTAGAACAGTGGTGCCCAACCCTGTTCCTGGAGATCTACCGCCCTGTAGGTTTCACCCCAACCCTAACAGCACACCTCATTCAACAGCTAGAGATCTACCATCCTGTAGGTTTCACTCCAACCCTAACAAAGCACACCTCATTCAACAGCTAGAGATCTACCATCCTGTAGGTTTCACTCCAACCCTAACAAAGCACACCTCATTCAACAGCTAGAGATCTACCGTCCTGTAGGTTTCACCCCAACCCTAACAAAGCACACCTCATTCAACAGCTAGAGATCTACCGCCCTGTAGGTATTCACTACAACCCTAACAAAGCACACCTCATTCAACAGCTAGAGATCTACCGTCCTGTAGGTTTTCACTCCAACCCTAACAAAGCAAACCTCATTCAACAGCTAGAGATCTACCATCCTGTAGGTTTTCACTCCAACCCTAACAAAGCACACCTCATTCAACAGCTAGAGATCTACCGTCCTGTAGGTTTCACTCCAACCCTAACAAAGCACACCTCTCAACAGCTAGAGATCTACCATCCTGTAGGTTTCACTACAACCCTAACAAAGCACACCTCATTCAACAGCTAGAGATCTCCTTGAGCTGCTAATTAGTAGAATCAGGTGTGCCAAATTTGGGTAGAAATAAAAACCAACAGGAAGGTAGAAACAGGGTTGGGGACCACTGATGTAGAACACCGCTGTTACTACCAGAAGTACCACAGCGAAAGAGCGGAAGGTACGTTCATAACCGCTAATTCTGCAAAACAGCTGATCAATACACTGGATATATACACAATAAACACAATAAACACACAATGAACTATGGCTCTGTACCCGAGAATTTGTTCACTTTCTGTTCAAGAAATTCCATTCTACTTAAGAATTCGCAAATGCCTGTACACTCCTAATGGGATGTTTCCGCTAACTAATTGAAGTTCAGCTCATTTGATGAATTGACTGAATGGAATTAGAATTTACTCACAAACGGGGTTGGGTCATGGGCGTGGCTGAGGTGGGTTGCTAGGATACACGTGATCAAAATGACTCGATGTACTTATTCTACCGACAGCCGCGGTTTCATTAAACACCAGCCACTGTTCATAAAATGTGCACTGCAGTAGTTATAGAGCACACAAAATTACATTTGAGCGACTGCAATTCCATATTTGATTTGGAGTAATGTTGTTTTAAATAAGGGATTGGCTGCAGGTTAAGGGAGAGATCTCTGACAGTAACTACACACAACAAAACCACGGTCTTAAGAAGCCCTGCTCTAAATCACTGTCCCCTGTGAAATCTTAAAGATCTTAACCCTAACTTTGAGTGGACAGTTAATCATTATTCTCCTGCTGTGTTATTTCACTACTTTATTCACCCAAAAGACTGATCCTGGGTTTAATATGAGATTATATTCATATTGATATGAATGTTGCTGTGTATTAAATTAGCTGCCAGTGTACAAATTCACACAAACGCTGGTCTGTGTGAGCTTCAGTCCAGCTGTACTGCATTACATGTAGGATGGAGAGGCTGGCCACTAGAACAGTCTTTAAAAAAGTCTCGTAAAGCTGGCTCATGTCCTTTTGGTCACCACCATATCCATCCATATTGTTCATTCATGTCATGCATTTATGAGTTGGTTTCAACCTGAAAAATTCCTGCGTGTGAAAATAGAGCGAAATTGACACCTTGTGCCCCACTCACACCAAACTCACTGTAGAACTGGGTTAGGTGTGAATTGAAGGGGGTGGGTGGGTGGTTAGGGTTGAAGGAACAGGCTAAGTACACTTGCATTATGTTGAATAGCTTTTATTTCTTTGTGTTTTGTGTTTTTTTTACTTGTCATGCATTGTTTTGCAGAATACCACTCACAGCCCTGCTCTCATCCTGTTATTTTTCTCACATGAAAGCAAAGGAGGAAACGGAGATGCGAACGAGAGTTTCACTTTGACTTTTCCATGTCTGTGACGCGTGCTTAACCCTTTCATTTCCAGTTAGGCCTGTCTTTGATGTCCCGTGTGGTCAGTGACAATATCTGCGCATCTCCCAATTCAGTGCACTTTCTCTTTTATACATTATTCAGTGCACTTTCTCTTTTATACATTTTCGGTCTTCGGTATCAATATGACTTTTTTTTTTTTTGTTGTTGTTTTTCAAAGGACAGAGTCGGTTTTCCCACAGTCTCTTCAAAGCTCCTGCTTGGACGGCATGAAGACAGATTGTGAAACATGACGTGCTATTTACAGAACTTGAGTGGAACTTTGTTGCTTGTGTTAGTTGTGGTAGGCATGGTTGTGTAAGGATTCTCAGGCCTTCCTGCCTTTGTGAAATAGAACAGGTATTTTTAACCCCTTAAGGTGTTAAGATCATAAATATGTCATTAGAATGTTCTAAACTGACTCAGCAGACGTTATGGAGGTTATGGATGTTATGTAGATTATGGAGGTTATGGATGTTATGTAGATTATTAAGGTTATGGATGTTATGTAGATTATTAAGGTTATGGATGTTATGTAGATTATGGAGGTTATGGATGTTATGTAGATTATGGAGGTTATGGATGTTATGTAGATTATGGAGGTTATGGATGTTATGTAGATTATTAAGGTTATGGATGTTATGTAGATTATGGAGGTTATGGATGTTATGTAGATTATGGAGGTTATGGATGTTATGTAGATTATTAAGGTTATGGATGTTATGTAGATTATGGAGGTTGATGGATTAAGGTGCAAAACGGAATTTCCTTCAGTCTTATTTTCTCGTTTTGCACCTTAATCCATGAACCTCCATAATCTATGGATTATATTAATTATGTCTCTGCACATTGTCTGCCTTCTCTCTTGTTGTGGCTGTGAACTCCAAAGGTATTTGGACACAGACACAGTATTCTAGCAGCTTGGAATCTACAATGTGATTAAAGTTCTGACTGTCAGCTTTAATTTGAGTATATTTTCATCCATAATTAGAAATTACTGCATGTTTTCCACATAGTCCCTCAATTTTTAACAACTACGTATTTGGACAGTTGGCTATTCACAGCTGTTTCTTATTAAACTGTCTGCACATTAAACACACATTCATTGTATAATGTCAGTGCCACAGTGCTAGAGTACAGAGCCCCAACTACAAAACCCACAGTGCTAGAGTACAGAGCCCAAACTACAAAACCCACAGTGCTAGAGTACAGAGCCACAACTACAAAACCCACAGTGCTAGAGTACAGAGCCCCAACTACAAAACCCACAGTGCTAGAGTACAGAGCCCCAACTACAAAACCCACAGTGCTAGAGTACAGAGCCCAACCTACAAAACCCACAGTGCTAGAGTACAGAGCCCCAACTACAAAACCCACAGTGCTAGAGTACAGAGCCCCAACTACAAAACCCACAGTGCTAGAGTACAGAGCCCAACCTACAAAACCCACAGTGCTAGAGTACAGAGCCCAAACTACAAAACCCACAATGCTGGAGTACAGAGCCCCAACTACAAAACCCATAGTGCTAGAGTACAGAGCCCAAACTACAAAACCCACAGTGCTAGAGTACAGAGCCCAAACTACAAAACCCACAGTGCTAGAGTACAGAGCCCAAACTACAAAACCCACAGCTCTAGAATACAGAGCCCAACCTACAAAACCCATGGTGCTAGAGTACAGAGCCCAAACTACAAAACCCACAGTTCTAGAATACAGAGCCCAAACTACAAAACCCACAGTTCTAGAATACAGAGCCCAGACTACAAAACCCACAGTTCTAGAATACAGAGCCCAAACTACAAAACCCACAGTTCTAGAATACAGAGCCAAAACTACAAAACCCACAGCTCTAGAATACAGAGCCCAAACTACAAAACCCACAGTGCTAGAGTACAGAGCCCAACATACAAAACCCACGGTGCTAGAGTACAGAGCCCAAACTACAAAACCCACAGTTCTAGAATACAGAGCCCAAACTACAAAACCCACAGTTCTAGAATACAGAGCCCAAACTACAAAACCCACAGTTCTAGAATACAGAGCCCAAACTACAAAACCCACAGTTCTAGAATACAGAGCCCAAACTACAAAACCCACAGTTCTAGAATACAGAGCCCAAACTACAAAACCCACAGTTCTAGAGTACAGAGCCAAAACTACAAAACCCACAGTTCTAGAATACAGAGCCCAAACTACAAAACCCACAGTGCTAGAGTACAGAGCCCAACCTACAAAACCCACAGTTATAGAATACAGAGCCCAAACTACAAAACCTACAGTTCTAGAGTAGAGAGCCAAAACTACAAAACCCAAAGCTCTAGAATACAGAGCCCAAACTACAAAACCCACAGTGCTAGAGTACAGAGCCCAACCTACAAAACCCACAGTGCTAGAGTACAGAGCCCAAACTACAAAACCCACAGTACTGGAGTACAGAGCCCCAACTACAAAACCCACAGTGCTGGAGTACAGAGCCCCAACTACAAAACCCACAGTTCTAGAGTACAGAGCCCAAACTACAAAACCCACAGTTCTAGAGTACAGAGCCCAAACTACAAAACCCACAGTGCTAGAGTACAGAGCCCAAACTACAAAACCCACAGTGCTAGAGTACAGAGCCCCAACTACAAAACCCACAGTGCTAGAGTACAGAGCCCAACCTACAAAACCCACAGTGCTAGAGTACAGAGCCCAAACTACAAAACCCACAGTGCTGGAGTACAGAGCCCCAACTACAAAACCCACAGTGCTGGAGTACAGAGCCAAAACTACAAAACCCACATTTCTAGAGTACAGAGCCCAAACTACAAAACCCACAGTGCTGGAGTACAGAGCCCAAACTACAAAACCCACAGTGCTGGAGTACAGAGCCCAAACTACAAAACCCACAGTGCTAGAGTACAGAGCCCAAACTACAAAACCCACAGTGCTAGAGTACAGAGCCCAAACTACAAAACCCACAGTGCTAGAGTACAGAGCCCAAACTACAAAACCCACAGTGCTAGAGTACAGAGCCCAAACTACAAAACCCACAGTGCTAGAGTACAGAGCCCAAACTACAAAACCCACAGTGCTAGAGTACAGAGCCCAAACTACAAAACCCACAGTGCTGGAGTATATAGCCCCAACTACAAAACCCACAGTTCTAGAGTACAGAGCCCCAACTACAAAACCCACAGTTCTAGAGTACAGAGCCCCAACTACAAAACCCACAGTTCTAGAGTGCAGAGCCCAAACTACAAAACCCACAGTTTTAGAATACAGAGCCCAAACTACAAAACCCACAGTTCTAGAATACAGAGCCCAAACTACAAAACATAGTCACTGTCCAAATACTTTTGGAGTCCACTGTACGCCAAAGTATTCTGTGGAAATATTCATCAGCTGGGAAACGCATTTCTTTGGGGAAACGCTGGTGATGCTGCTTCTATACTTGCTGGTCTGTGGATGTTGTTGGCCAGCTCTGGCGCTGTTTCTCTATAAGAGATAAAGCAGAGAGTCTGCTGGTGTTGGACAGTTGTATGCCTGCATTGAGAATAAAAAGCGAAACTTAAACCAGACCACTGCAGGTCACCAGAGTGAGGTTTCAGGACCTAACCCTAACCCCCCCCCCCCCCCCCCCCCCTCAGGGGCACGAGATGACGAGTATTGGGCTGCTCCTGGGCGTTTCTGCGGCCAAGCTGGGCACCATGGACATGTCAATCACCCGCCTCCTGAGTATCCACATCCCCGCCCTGCTCCCGCCCACGTCCACTGAGCTGGACGTGCCGCACAACGTGCAGGTGGCTGCCGTGGTGGGCATCGGCCTGGTGTACCAGGGAACTGGCCACCGCCACAACGCAGAGGTCCTCCTCGCCGAGATAGGTAAGTCCCTGTCCCCGCTGTCGCCCTCTGACCTCTGACCCCGTCTGGGTCTGCAGGAGCATCTTCAACCCCCACCCTGTAAAACATGAATCTGAAACTCCAGTCCTGGTGGGAGCTCTGTGTCTGCAGGTTTAACTCCAGTCCTGGAGGTGACGCTGTGTCTGCAGGTTTAACTCCAGTCCTGGAGGGCCGCTGTGTCTGCAGGTTTAACTCCAGTCCTGGAGGTGACGCTGTGTCTGCAGGTTTAACTCCAGTCCTGGAGGTGACGCTGTGTCTGCAGGTTTAACTCCAGTCCTGGAGGGCCACAGTGTCTGCAGGTTTAACTCCAGTCCTGGAGGGCCACAGTGTCTGCAGGTTTAACTCCAGTCCTGGAGGGCCACAGTGTCTGCAGGTTTTTGTGGTTTTCTTAACAGCCGATTTAAGCCTTGGAAACAAAGTATTTGGGTTCTGTATCAAATGAATGATTAAGTTAAAAAAATTAAAACAGTAAAGTGCTGGACTGGAGTTTGAGATTCATGCTTAGGTAAGATATGAGAACTCGTGGAGATCCCAGAGAATTTCCAACCGAATGTTTCACAAACCCAAAGCATGATCATATGAAAGCAGAACTTGTGTTGTTAATAATATGAATATTGTGTTTGTGCAGGTCGCCCCCCTGGGCCTGAGATGGAGTACTGCACGGATCGGGAGTCGTACTCGCTGGCCGCTGGACTCGCTCTGGGCATGGTGTGCCTCGGGGTGAGTTTCTGCTCGTCTCTCTCGCTGTGCTTCCTGGGGGTGGGGGTGGGGGTGGGGGTAGTCGGATTGCTTTCCTTTTCGCTGTGATGCCCTGAACGCCAAAGCAAGGCGCAGTCTTTATGCTTGGGGCTCCCGATGACCTCGCCTTCTCTCTTTACGCTTGGGGCTCCCGATGACCTCGCCTTCTCTCTTTACGCTTGGGGCTCCCGATGACCTCGCCTTCTCTCTTTACGCTTGGGGCTCCCGATGACCTCGCCTTCTCTCTTTACGCTTGGGGCTCCCGATGACCTCGCCTTCTCTCTTTACGCTTGGGGCTCCCGATGACCTCGCCTTCTCTCTTTACGCTTGGGGCTCCCGATGACCTCGCCTTCTCTCTTTACGCTTGGGGCTCCCGATGACCTCGCCTTCTCTCTTTACGCTTGGGGCTCCCGATGACCTCGCCTTCTCTCTTTACGCTTGGGGCTCCCGATGACCTCGCCTTCTCTCTTTACGCTTGGGGCTCCCGATGACCTCGCCGTTTTCCCAGTGTAAATGAGTGGCCCTGGGGATGTGCTTCTGCCTGGTTTGGCAGGTCCCAGGCACTCAAATAAACCAAACCAGCTGAAGGAACTTTGCACAGGGAAATTCTCGTCTCATTCAGTCGTTCTGATGTAATTCAGCAGACGGCCCTACTCTCTCCCACAAACACCATGACTGTAAACACAAGCAAACACCATGACTGTAAACACAAGCAAACACCATGACTGTAAACACAAGCAAACACCATGACTGTAAACACAAGCAAACACCATGACTGTAAACACAAGCAAACACCATGACTGTAAACACAAGCAAACACCATGACTGTAAACACAAGCAAACACCATGACTGTAAACACAAGCAAACACCATGACTGTAAACACAAGCAAACACCATGACTGCAAACACAAGCAAACACCATGACTGCAAACACAAGCAAACACCATGACTGTAAACACAAGCAAACACCATGACTGTAAACACAAGCAAACACCATGACTGTAAACACAAGCAAACACCATGACTGTAAACACAAGCAAACGTAAACACCTTCATTAACTTACCTAGTTGCCCCAGTGGCTTCTCTCTATCAGAAAATGAACTAAACACATTTCTGTGAATTTAACAAACTGTAAATACTAGAAAAGAGCCAACAGTGAGATTGAAGTAGTTCAAGAGCATAACCAACAATTATAGCTTACAGTCTGAATAAATTTGGCTGACTAGAGAAGCTAGCTAATGTTTGTTATCATGCTACTGAATCATGATCGCTAACACCCTTCCATGGTTTAATGTGCACGTAAACCTTACGCCGCGTACACACAGCGAGCAACTTCGGTCGCCCAGTTGCCGGAAGTCCATTCATTCTCTATGAAGCTGAGCGATGTTCAGCGACCTGAGCAACTAGAAAACTGAGCGACCAAAATCGGCCGATAAATGTTGCCCACAGTTTAACTTTTTGGCCGACGTCGGCCGTAACAGCCAATCAGAATTCCGCGTTTCATATTTCTCCAACCGACACATAACCATTTCGTGAATAATTGTTCCGTAACCTAGCTAGCTACGTAGCCTAATATTGCCTATCAAACTAAGCTAGGCGAAATAGGGTTAGCAGCGGTAACAGTGAATAATTTATATATTATCATTGTATAATTATCAGCGTCATAACATAACCTTAAAGGATATATGTGACTTGTTTTACCAATATCACATTGATCCCAAACTACGTGTTGAGTTTTATAGCTAGGCTACATAAATCTATCTAGATAGATTGATAGATTTATGTATAAAACCGCCGGTACTTGCAATTACGTTCGAGAAATAAAAGGGTCTTGAATCGGTTTCGATGATGAAAGACGGTATAGCTTCTTTATTTGTATACAGTTCAGCATGATGTTGGTCAGCTTTCCAGTCTAACATGCCCTTACACTCCAAACTGGCCCAGAATTTACTGTAAAACCGAATAATAGATAGATAAAGATCGCCAGCTCGCAACGAAGATGGATATAGCCTATCGCTAGCTAGCGAGAACACATAATTATCAGTGTGATGACATAACTATAAAGAATAGGCTGCATCGCAAATACGTCTTTCTTATATGTAGGCTACCGCCGTTGTTTCTCTTCATCAAAAATTTGTAGCTGTACGAGCAGACTTGGATGACACAACGGGAAGCTCTTGCCCCGCCCCCAGCCTAGTAGACTTGACCGACCCAGCAACCAAGTTGCTCGCTGTG
>CM056380.1:106165869-106185869 GCA_029718625.1 Synaphobranchus kaupii
ACCCGCTCTTATAGGGGTAAGAATGTAAAAAAAAATGGAGGAGGAGGAGTGACCTTTGACCTGCTCTTATAGGGGTAAGAATGTAAAAAAAAATGAAGAAGGAGTAGTGACCTTTGACCCGCTCTTATTGGGATAAGAATGTAAAACATGGAGGAGGAGTGACCTTTGACCCGCTCTTATAGGGGTAAGAATGTAAAACATGGAGGAGGAGTGACCTTTGACTCGATCTTATAGGGGTAAGAATGTAAAAATGGAGGAGGTGTGACCTTTGACTCGATCTTATAGGGGTAAGAGTCTAAAAAGTGTGACGTTTGATCCGCTCTTATAAGGGTAAGATTGTAAATATGGCGGAGGTGTCACCTTTGACCTGCTCTTTGTTCCTCAGACTCTGGCGCGCTGCCTCATCATGTGGGAGGAGATTCTGCCCAACACTGATTGGGTGAACAGCAATGTGCCGCAGGTTAGCTCCTTACACACTGAGTCTCAGCATTTAAGACATGGGCTGTGTCCGAATCAGAGCCCTGTTCCCTGTCCACTGTCACCTGTCCACTCAGACCCCTGTCTACTATGTGCCCTGTCCCCTCACATTGCAAGCAGTGTGCGAAAGAAATCCCGCAAAACTCTTTCCAAACTAGTGAAGAAGTAGTTTGTAATATCTTTTTTAATTTTCTTATTTTTATTGAGAATATCAATCAGTTAACATATGACAATTGTTACAAAGTGTACACTACGAATTAACAAAAATAAAAAAAGAGTATTTCGTAAGACAACCCACTCTTGTACCATAGATATGCTATACGCTCTACGTCTTTTACGTTTTTACTTCCGAGTTACTTACTGAAATTGTCGGGTGAGTACACAGTTCTGCAGATGAGTGTGCTCCTGAATTCCCTCAACAAGACCCCGGAAATAAGGGGTTCATCCTGGTATTTTAAGTGCCCCCATTTGTGAGAAAAAGCCGCCCACTCAAAAGCTTTTTGACGAAGTGGACTCAAATATGCGTACTCAAAAGGGTGTAGGGCTCTGATTCGGACACAGCCATGCATATAGAGTGGCTCACTAAATATTTTGGGCTGCTGGGATAGTCCTGAAGTCCAGTAGCAGTACCAGTTTGATGAAAACTCATCTAGATAATCAAACAATTTCAGTTTTGCTCATTTTCCTTGTATGCTGACTGTCTTGCAGTGAAACGTTTCTGTTTTTTACAGAAATCTGGTTGTGAATACTGTAAATGGTCGTAGACTTATTTATATAGATCAGCTTTCTAGATAAAGGACACATTTTGAGTCATATAAAGTACATTTCATGTTTCCTGGATTGTCTATATTATGTACTACAATCTTTGGTATTCCTTTTGGCCACATTTTCACTCATTTTTCTACTATGGCTTTTGATATTTTCATTTAAAACTCCACGAACACTGCATTAGAATCTTCACTGACTGTAAATACACACTGCAGTAGAATCTTCACTGACTAAATACACACTGCATTAGAATCTTCACTGACTAAATACACACTGCATTGGAATCTTCACTGACTGTAAATGCACTGCATTGGAATCTTCACTGACTAAATACACACTGCATTAGAATCTTCACTGACTAAATACGCACTGCATTAGACTCTTCACTGACTGTAAATACACACTGCATTAGAATCTTCACTGACTAAATACACACTGCATTAGAATCTTCACTGACTGTAAATACGCACTGCATTAGAATCTTCACTGACTAAATACACACCATTAGAATCTTCACTGACTAAATACACACTGCATTAGAATCTTCACTGACTGTAAATACGCACTGCATTAGAATCTTCACTGATTGTAAATACACACTGCATTAGAATCTTCACTGACTAACTACACACTGCATTAGAATCTTCACTGACTGTAAATATGCACTGCATTAGAATCTTCACTGACTAAATACACACTGCATTAGAATCTTCACTGACTAACTACACACTGCATTAGAATCTTCACTGACTAAATACACACTGCCTTAAAATCTTCACTGACTAAATACACACTGCATTAGAATCTTCACTGACTGTAACTACACACTGCATTAGAATCTTCACTGACTGTAAATACACACTGCATTAGACTCTTCACTGACTAAATACACACTGCATTAGAATCTTCACTGACTGTAAATACGCACTGCATTAGAATCTTTACTGACTGTAAATACACACTGCATTAGAATCTTCACTGACTAAATACACACTGCATTAGATTCTTCACTGACTGTAAATATGCACTGCATTAGACTCTTCACTGAATGTAAATACACACTGCATTAGAATCTTCACTGACTGTAAATACGCACTGCATTAGAATCTTCACTGACTGTAAATGCTCACTGCATTAGAATCTTCACTGACTAAATACACACTGCATTAGAATCTTCACTGACTGTAAATACGCACTGCATTAGAATCTTCACTGACTGTAAATACACACTGCATTAGAATCTTCAATATTATACAGAGATTATTATCAACACAGTTCTCATGTTTGTGTAGAATTTCATACAAACATACCTGTACTGCATGCATATAAAAATACTCCATAACTGCTAAATGATGGTTTAGGCATAAGGAATATTTTACAATGGCTTTTCTCCCCCTTAGATCATTCAAGAGAACCTTGTGTTCCAGGAAGAAGTGCCGGTTTCCGAGGATTTGAACATAGAAACTCTTGCGTGAGTGAATCTCAACTCAAACATGTCTGACTTGATTTAAAGGAATTAATGGGTGAAAATCCTGAACCTGCACGTGATTGTTTCCTCTGCAGCCAGGCCCATGACTACATCATCGCTGGCGCCTGCATGGCGGTGGGGTTTCGTTTCGCTGGATCCGCTAACTCTGACGCTTTCGACTGCCTGGTAAGAGCCCGTCCTGTCCCGTGTCCCATCCCGACACCCCTCCTGCCCCCCTGCATCTCTATAACACGGGCGTCCCATCACATCCGAAAAGGACTGAAAAGGACTGGTGTGGCTGCAGCACAAAAACAACTGATTCTACTTATCAAGGTCTTGATTGAAGACCATGATTAGTTCATTAGCTGAATTAGTATCGCTGGGCTAAAACAAAAACCTGCACCCACACCAGCCATTTCCTGATATGATTGGGCTCTCAAACGGTGTAGCTGTATCATGTGCTGTATGGTGTAGCTGTATCATGTGCTGTATGGTGTAGCTGTATTGTGCTGTAAGGTGTAGCTGTATCATGTGCTGTATGGTGTAGTTGTATCATGTGCTGTATGGTGTAGCTGTACCATGTGCTGTATGGTGTAGCTGTATCATGTGCTGTACGGTGTAGCTGTATGGTGTAGCTGTATCATGTGCTGTATGGTGTAGCTGTACCATGTGCTGTATGGTGTAGCTGTATCATGTGCTGTACGGTGTAGCTGTATGGTGTAGCTGTACCATGTGCTGTATGGTGTAGCTGTATCATGTGCTGTACGGTGTAGCTGTATCATGTGCTGTACGGTGTAGCTGTATGGTGTAGCTGTATCATGTGCTGTATGGTGTAGCTGTACCATGTGCTGTATGGTGTAGCTGTATCATGTGCTGTACGGTGTAGCTGTATGGTGTAGCTGTACCATGTGCTGTATGGTGTAGCTGTATCATGTGCTGTACGGTGTAGCTGTATGGTGTAGCTGTATCATGTGCTGTATGGTGTAGCTGTATCATGTGCTGTACGGTGTAGCTGTACGGTGTAGCTGTAAGGTGTAGCTGTACCGTGTTCTGTATGGTGTAGCTGTATCATGTGCTGTATGGTGTAGCTGTATCGTTCTGTACGGTGTAGCTGTATCATGTGCTGTATGGTGTAGCTGTATCATGTGCTGTATGGTGTAGCTGTACGGTGTAGCTGTATGGTGTAGCTGTATCATGTGCTGTATGGTGTAGCTGTACGGTGTAGCTGTATCGTGCTGTATGGTGTAGCTGTACGGTGTAGCTGTATCATGTGCTGTATGGTGTAGCTGTATCATGTGCTGTATGGTGTAGCTGTACGGTGTAGCTGTATCGTGTGCTGTACGGTGTAGCTGTATCGTGTGCTGTATGGTGTAGCTGTACGGTGTAGCTGTATCATGTGCTGTATGGTGTAGCTGTACGGTGTAGCTGTATGGTGTAGCTGTATCATGTGCTGTATGGTGTAGCTGTACCGTGTAGCTGTACCGTGTAGCTGTACCGTGTAGCTGTATCATGTGCTGTACGGTGTGCTGTACGGTGTAGCTATTTCCTGATATGATTGGGCTCTCAAACGGTGTAGCTGTATCATGTGCTGTATGGTGTAGCTGTATCATGTGCTGTATGGTGTAGCTGTATTGTGCTGTAAGGTGTAGCTGTATCATGTGCTGTATGGTGTAGTTGTATCGTGCTGTATGGTGTAGCTGTACCGTGTAGCTGTACCGTGTAGCTGTATCATGTGCTGTACGGTGTGCTGTACGGTGTAGCTGTATGGTGTAGCTGTACGGTGTAGCTGTACGGTGTAGCTGTATCGTGTGCTGTACGGTGTAGCTGTATCGTGTGCTGTACGGTGTGCTGTATGGTGTAGCTGTACGGTGTAGCTGTAAGGTGTAGCTGTACGGTGTAGCTGTACGGTCTAGCTGTATCATGTGCTGTACGGTGTAGCTGTAAGGTGTAGCTGTACGGTCTAGCTGTATCATGTGCTGTATGGTGTAGCTGTACGGTGTAGCTGTATCATGTGCTGTACGGTGTAGCTGTACCGTGTGCTGTTGTTTCTCTACAGTACAGCTTTGCCAGGACCTTCATGGAGTGTTTGACAACAACCGGAGCTACAGTGGTAAGTACAGTCACCCCCACAGTTCTTTGCAGTGTACCCGGCTGTACCCCGTCTTCTGTCTCATTGATTCCCACACTGGTTTTGGGGGGGTCATTGGGTGGGGGGGGGGGGGGGTCTGGGAGGGCAGGGTCATGAGATGCATATTGGAATAATTTGCTCTAATAAATGATACACTTCACCTGTTTCATGCGCTACACTAATTACAGTATAACTTTGAACATATGTCAGCATATGTCACGTTCCAACTGAAGTTTGTTTCTTTATTTCAAAAGATTAACTCACTACAAAATGCGTGTTTGGTAATTATTTCGCTGAAGGAAATGACCTGGCAGTGGTATCCCCTGTTCAACACATTCAGGAGGGCAGAACTACGCCTGCCTACCTCGACTGATACATTTCCATTACAAACCGGCCAGGCCAGTTGGGCCACATTTTCCATTTGACTCATTTCCAGAAGCGGGATCCGGTGTTCAGCATTAATTTACTAACAGGCCCCTGGTGAAGGAGACCCGGCACCAGATGACACTGTTAAATGGTTGGATTTGGGTTTGGCCTAGTCTTGCGAAGGCCAGACTTTGTGATGAACACAAAGTCTGATCCATAGACTTGCTTAACGTGGTAAAGAGCCGCCCACTTTGACAAGATGGCGCATTTGATTGACATGCAAGATAACCAACCACAGACCGTCTATGTTCCGTAACGTATTGAGGCGCTACAGAGGGCGATCGATTCAGAAACCACGCTACAAGAAAACCAGACCCGCATGAAACAAATGTGATGTACTAAAATGGCGCGGCTATCTCCATTAAAACAGTCTATCACAGGGCCGCCGCGGTGGTACAACGGTAAGAGCGCCGACTTTCAGTCGGTCCAGTTGTGCTCCGAGGATCGGGGTTCACGCCCCGGTCCTGCCAGATCCGAGCATGGCCGGTGCCCTGTGGGAGCGGCAATTGGCGGCTGCTTCCGGGTGGGGGGAGGGCCTCGGAGAGAATCGCTGCGCATAGAACGGCCCTGGGCGAGTTGGAATCACGGTCAGGAGCTCGAGGAGTCGCGCCCTGGAGAGGACGTGGCGACCTCCTTCCTACTACCGGCTGACAGGGTTGTGTAGCGGTGGTTCTCTAGCGGTTGCTACACGGGGGGGAATTGAATTAGAATAGGGGTTCAATTGGCTACTAAATTGGGAGAAAATGGGGGGAAAAATCAGAAACAAAATTTAAAAAAAAAAACAGTATCACACCGAAGAAAGATACAGAACTTGACCTGACTGGACCTTTTTAGACATCTTTGTAAACATTACTGTAAACTAATATTAAAACCAAATGTTCACACTAGCAAACCTACATGCAGAGCACAGAACGTTGTTTTATCCGTTTGCCCTGTAACAATTTAGGCTAACGAGTAACGTTAGCTGGCTAGCTGACTAAAACATTGTAACATATTCGAGACTGTTTCCATTGTAGTTGAAATAAGACAATTATATCTTACCATTGCACTCTGGTGTGCACTTCATCATTCCCATGAGGCGTTCCAGATAAACTTCTGTTTGTAGCACGTCTCTCCATTTCTTGGTGCCCACAAGTAATTTGGGTGATCCAAACACTATGTTGAATCGCCCTGCTGCGACTTCTACATCGGTGGCCTCACTCTTCCCAACACATGCCACAGACAACCCTTTGCCTGTCAGGTACTTAACCTGATCTTCCATTATCGATGTAAGGGGACAGACGACTAACAAAATTGGTTGGGAAGCCTGGTATGTGTTTTCAGAGGGTCGGCCATGCTTGAAATATAAGGCTTTTCACGTATCCTGTAGGCAAACATGCGAGTATATCTCGTTTATTAATGATCTGCCTCAAAACAAACTCTTGAATATCTTTCAGAGATGGAATGTCGTGAACTTCCAAAAAGTTATTCAATCCAGCGTTAAGCTCTTGGTCCGAAACACTCATTGTTCTTGATGGATTCGCAGCATTCACTAGCTACCAATTAGTTAGAAGAACTTAGAACTTAACTAGTTTCCCGACGGACTGATAAAACCCAATGCACTGCATCGTACCGGAAATACGCACACACTCCTGTGATTGACAGTGCTACTAGCCAATGAGTGCCAACTGTGAGTTTTCTCACAGTCCTGTCCAGCTTATGCAAGCCAATGCATCAGACGCTGCGTACGAAGTGCGTCAAAGCGGCTGAGGCTGAGACTAGGTTTGGCCTGACTCAGTAATTTAACCCGCGGAGTGGTGGGGTACCCAGGTATCCTGACCCCACTTTACGAGCAAAGATATTTTCTGTGTTACTTCTTCTTTTAAATGTAACTGGGTGTATGTTGGGATATGGACGCTCTTCCCAAATCGACGCTGGTGGGTTGCCATGAGCGCTGTTGCCATGAGCGCTGCAGCAGATTGGGAATTCTAAATTGGGGGGAAAGAAAAAAGTCCCAATGGAGCCTGGGAAACTATTCCCTGAGCACTTTAAATACCCCCTCCTCTTCCCCCCCAGACGGGCCACTACAACCTGCAGACGTGCGTGAGCATGGTGCTGTTGGCCATCTCCATGGTGATGGCGGGGTCGGGGAACTTGCGGGTGCTGCAGCTCTGCCGGTTCCTACACAAACGCACCAGCGGGGAGATGAACTACGGATTCCACATGGCCCACCACATGGCCCTGGGACTGCTCTTCCTGGGAGGGGGGAGGTGAGAATATGCGTCTCGCTGGTACATATATTATATTATATTATATTACACTGCATTACATTATATTGCATATATGCAGTGTAATATTGGGATGGCAGGTATGCCATCCGCCAAGTTACGGCTTGGCGGGGCATGCCCCATACCTATACAGCACCGAGAGTTTGGCACTTTTCAGGGTTTCCTACAGAAGTAACCACAATGACCATAGACTCTCAGCCCTTAAAAACATTAACTTCTGTATGTTCTGACCTCATGTAACCACACAGCATTCAGATACAACTTCACACATCCACACAATAAAGCCCCAAACTTGGGTTATTTTGCCATTTTTCTCCTTCCTCTTCCGCTTATTCTTCTTCTTCTTCTTCTTCTTCTTATTCTTCTTCCCATTTTTCCTGCCAAACTGCCTGCCTCTGTCGCGATGTTATCCAATGGGGAGAATTATTCTTTGAGGGTATAGTCCGTATACCTGCTGATCAAGCTTATCGCCCAATAAAAATGCTTCATACTAAAGTTTTTTTAATGTTAATATAGCTAATAGCTTCGTGTTCCCTAAGAAGTTACTGTAGCCTAATGGTTAGAGCAGCTGTCCCTCACACAGAGGATTGTAGGTTCGAGCCCAGCAGGGCACATGCTTGTTTTCCACAAAAACAATGTGCAACTGTTAAGTACTTTTGATTTATTACACTGTTATTATTTTCACATTAACACATTAACGTATTTTTATTGCAAAGGCAAAAGAGGTTTCCAATATTAACTGTTCAATGTTTCACTTGTTTTTCACTTGCACTATATCACACACCCTCCCCAAATGGACGCTCGCTCTTGTCTGGTTTGGGGAGGGTGTTACGCTCTGCTCTTGCGGTCATGACTGACTGACTGGAAACCGAACCTCAACTTGCCTCGGCCAACATTTCTTTATTAATTAATTTCTTCACTTCAGCTCTGTTCACTTTATCCTTTTCACACATAACACAATGTCACCATAAAATTAACTACTAGGAAAATTAAGAGTTTACGATAATAGCCTACATTAAGAATTGATAATAGCCTCCTATAAGCTGCAGTCCTTTAAGAGGTCGGATTTATAAACCGCCAATTCCGCAAAGATATCTGATTCATGGTTAGTAACTTTAAAAAAAACAATAGCCTCCAAATGTGGCTCTAGCCTAGTCTACGCTACTCTGCAGATAATGTAGCTGCAAACACTTTTAATTTAACTACCGGAAAAAAAGGCAAAAGACGTTCCCAATATTAACTGTTCAATGTTTCACTTGTAGCCTATTTCACTTGTACTACAGTGAAATGGTGAAAGTCAGACCGACACTGACAAATGGCTTGTATCACGTGATTATACCCCTTTGGTCTTCTAGTTAGCGTCAAGCCTTAGTATTGCGAGAGACGTGGGTTCGTACCTCGCCCGGTTGATATTAAAGTGTAATTTCATTTTGGACTCAAACAGTGTGCACATGTTCTGGTTTTCTCATGCAAAAATGTTTTTTTATTGCAAAGGCAAAGACACGTTTACTATATTAACTGTTTACTTGTAGCCTGTTAAACAGTTCAGTCACTGGACACCACGACAGTAATGCAATAGGCTAGCTAACGTTATGGGAACAGGCATCACATCCATTTGTCAAGCAAAGAAAAAAGTTTCAACGCAGAATATCATCTGGTTAACATCGCGTTCTTCCATTAATGTCAAAATGCCATTGGCTACATGTTTTAATCTCACACAAATGCCGACAAAAAAATTTGTCTGCGTGGAGCCTGCTGTTCTCTTCCACTGCGGTCATGTCTGACTCTGGAAACCGAACCTTCAACGCTCGCCTCGACCAACATTTCTTTATTATGTCTTCATTAATTTCTTCACTTCAGCTCTGTTCAGTTTATCCTTTTCACACAGAACACAATGTCACCATAAAATTAACTACTAGGAAAATTAAGAATTTACGATAATACATTAAGAATTGACGATAGCCTACTATAAACTGCAATCCCTTAAGACATCGGATTCATAAACCTCCAATTCCCTAAACATATATGATTCATGGTTAGTCACTTTAAAAAAATTAGGCTACTATAGCTTCCGAAGAATGCTCTAGTCTAGGGTACTCTGCAGACAATGTATCTTACTGCAAACACTTTTAATTATAATTATAATCAGAAGAATAATCTCTGGTAGGCTACTTTCTTAGTATCTATTGTTTTCTTGCTGGCTAAGATTCCTGGGAAATATGCGTTGTCCAATTAAGCTTGTTAGCCAACGTTAGTTTTGCCAGAGAAACGTCAGTCAGCTGCTAGTCAGGAAGCAGGTACAAGCTAAAAAGGTACAAGCTTTTTTTACCTTCGAAGAAAAAAAAAACTGCGAAGGTATTATTCTGTGCTTATGAAGTTTGGCAACTCGTAGCCCAGACATGGAAGCTTGGAGTTACGCATCCGACAAGCCAGTGTTGAATAGCCTAACTTTATTTCTATAGAATACTAACATGCCTATTTTACAACTGTATTTCCATATTTTAGGCTGTATGTATTTCTTTCAGCTACAATGTGTTTGCGTCTAGCCCAGGGGTGTCAAGATCCGGTCCTGGAGGGCCGCAGTGTCTGCTGGTTTTTGGTGCGTTTAAGCACAAGTGATTAATTTAAGTCACTAATTGGCTAAGAAGTCCACACACCTTGTTCTCAATGCTTTAACTGGGTGCTGATTGAAAGGAAACCACAAATACCTGTAGACACTGCGGCCCTCCAGGACTGGAGTTTGACACCCCTGGTCTAGCCTATTGTGCATGCATGTCTCCATATAGACTTGGTTAGTTAATTTACATGCTTCTTCATGATCCATAGTTCAGGTGGTGCTGTTCATTGTATTCCATTAGACATTAAATACAGCTCATCTACAAACTCTTTTAATGTAATTGTGGGAGAAATGTTATAATTCTCGTCAGTAGAGGGCGGTTATGCGAATGTCTGCATGCATTTATTTGGAATGCATGTAGGCTACTATTCTGTATGCATGTCTCTCTCGATGTCATTATCTTCATGCATTGTTCATCATTAGTTAGCTACCAAAAATAAGTGATATTTGAACAAAAATGTCTCCGACGTAAAAAACTCATGCGTTACTCACGCATAGCCTACAGAGCGCTGTCTATAAGTCCTTAATTCCAACTTGCAAAAACTAGGCCTGCCTTTAAAAGTATTGATATCAAAATGTGGCCAAGTTACAACTAACAATATTGCCTATCATAGCTCACACTAAATAAACTAGCTCTATTCCAAAGCAATGCTATCCAAACTTTCCTAAATTATTTAATGCAACTTGGCCCTGTGTTTCTTCATCTTAGCATATGAAGAGATTGTGCCTCATGGAACAACATATGATTTCAATGAATGTTTTTAACAGTTGATGAATAATTACACTCCAGAAAGGATATGGTTATACTTTGTTGGCAAGTTTACTTCAGAAAATGTGCAGGTTTTAAAATGTTAACTGCTGCTACAGATTTCTTTACTATTCACAGGCAGTCATTTATATCAAGAAACATCATGTACAATAGAGAAAGGGGGGGATGAATAAATAAATGCAGATACAAATAAGTAATATTTTTAAAATAGCGTACATATAGCATTTCTACAAACGTGTCCAGACATGTTTGTGGGTCAGATGATGGAAAATAAGTAATAGTACTAATTGTATTAACATAATAATAGTTATATTTGCGAACAGAATTTTGTGAACATAATGATATCTATGCTCTGTAGGACCACACAGGTTTTGATAGAAATCCAAATATTCCAAATAAATAAATCAATAAATAATAATAATAATAATAATAATAATACATTTTATTCATTCTGTGATTTTCATAGACCCAAAGCAATGGATGCAGACAATTATTCAAACATGCCCTATAGTGTAGTCATTTTTCTGTTTAATTTCTAAGTGCAACACATCTGAATCAGAGTATTTCCACTATAAATTATTCTCATTTTGCAGTTTGATGTGGAACATACAGTTTTCATACAGACCACATTCTCTTGAGATGGTAAGATGAAGAAACACAGGGCCAAGTTGCATTAAATAATTTAGGAAAGTTTGGATAGCATTGCTTTGGAATAGAGCTAGTTTATTTCGTGTGAGCTACGATAGGCAATATTGTTAGTTGTAACTTGGCCACATTTTGATATCAATACTTTTAAAGGCAGGACTAGTTTTTGCAAGTTGGAATTAAGGACTTATAGACAGCGCTTTGTAGGCTATGCATGAGTAACTTGGCTTTTTTTTTACATCGGAGACGTTTTTGTTCAGATAATATATATAATATATAAGTGTTTTTGTACACGCAAACCTTTAGTAAATCGACCCCCTAAGTGTATTCTAATGCAGTGTAATACACTGCCCGGCCAAAAATAAAGTCGCACACTCTAATATTTCGTTGGACCGCCTTTAGCTTTGATTACGGCACGCATTTGTTGTGGCATTGTTTCGACAACCTTATGCAATGTTACAACATTTATTTCCATCCAGAGTTGCATACATTTTTGGCTGAGATCTTGTATTGACGACGGGAGAGTCGAACCACTCCGTAAAGTGTTTTCCAGCACATCCCAAAGACTTTCAATGGGGTTAAGGTCAGGAATCTGGTGGCTAATTCATGTGTGAAAATGATTTCTCATGCTCCCTGAACCACTCTTTCACAATTTGAGCCCAATGAATCTTGGCATTGTCGTCCTGGAAAATGCCCATTGATGGGATAACCTGGTCATTCAGTACATTCAGGTACTTAGCTGACTTCATTTTATTGCTGCATAATGTTGCTGAGCCTAGACCTGACCAACTGAAGCAACGCCAGATCATAACACTGCCTCCAGAGGCTTGTACAGTGGGCACTATGCATGACGGGTGCAATGGCGACTTTTTTTTTGGCCGGGCAGTGTATAATATAATATAATGCAGTGTAATATAATATAATGTAATGCAGTGTAATATAATATACTGTAATGCAGTGTAATATAATATAATGCAGTGTAATATATAATGTAATGCAGTGTAATATAATATAATATAATGCAGTGTAATATAATATAATGTAGTGTAATATAATATAATGCAGTGTAATATAATATAATGCAGTATGATATAATGTAATGCAGTGTAATTCAATATAATGTAATGTAGTGTAATATAATATAATATAATGCAGTGTAATATAATATAATATAATGCAGTGTAATATAATATAATGTAATGCAGTGTAATTCAATATAATGTAATGTAGTGTAATATAATATAATGTAATGCAGTGTAATATAATATAATATAATGCAGTGTAATATAATATAATGTAATGCTGTGTAATGTAATAGTGTAATATAATATAATGCAGTGTAATATAATGTAATGCAGTGTAATGTAATAGTGTAATATAATATAATGCAGTGTAATATAATATAATGTAATGCAGTGTAATATAATATAATGTAATGCAGTGTAATACAATATAATGTAATGCAGTGTAATATAATATAATGTAATATAGTGTAATATAATATAATGTAATGCTGTGTAATATAATATAATGCAATGTAATATAATATAATATAATGCAGTGTAATATAATATAATATAATGCAGTGTAATATAATATAATGCAGTGTAATATAATATAATATAATGCAGTGTAATATAATGTAATGCAGTGTAATATAATATAATGTAATGCAGTGTAATATATATACTGTAAGTGACAGCCTATCAAAACACTCTCAGATTCTGAGCACATATTACACTAACAGTGACAGCCTTTCCAGAGGTTGTGGGTCAGCTTGGTGCTGCCTGACCACAGCATTGTGTTGGCCAGGTTAATAGTCTACATCATTACATTACATTACAGGCATTTAGCAGACACTCTTATCCAGAGCGACTTACACAACTTCTTATTACATTTATCCATTCATACAGCTGGATATATACTGAAGCAATTCAGGTTAAGTACCTTGCTCAAGGGTACAATGGCAGTGTCCTACCTGGGAATCTAACCTGCAACCTTTTGGGTACAAGTCCAGTTCCTTACCCATTATACTACACTGCCGCCCCTAATACTTACTATCATGAATAGTAAGTATATATTTTTTAATCATGAAGCAAATCGTGTTACAGAATACAAGAGTATTTGAATCAAACAAGCAATATGTCTATTATAACAAACAGTCAATAACAAGCCTATCAAAATGTCTTTACATTACAATGACATTATACTACAATACATACTGTTATCTCATGAATCGTAGAACTTTATATAGACATTTTCTTCATATTCCTGGATAGAATTTCAGTTAAATTCCTGAGTTGTCTGAAGTGAAATCGAATTGAAAACTGTTTCCTGTTTCCTTATGAGCAGAACCTGTATTATTCTCTCTGATTAGTCAGTTAACCGCCATCTCTTATTAGTCATGAAGCGGTTGGCTATGAATAATCACCAGTACAGATCATAAGAGGAACAATACCGTGCACAGCACTGCACCTCAGAATAGTTCCTATATTACACGCCATCAAACTGCTTCATCTCTTGTAAAAATGGCACACCTTTCTGACGCTGCTCTGTGGAAATAGTTTGTGTTATTGTTTCCTTTGGCTCCTGGTAAAGTTGACCTTTTCTCCACTATTTTAAAATATGCCTAAAATGTGATAGATATACTGTATAATGTATGTATATAATGTATAAAAAACAAAAAATGACTTCTGCTTTTCTTATAAATATTTTGCAATACTCACGCAAGCATACATACACACACACACACACACACACACACACACACACACACACACACACACACACACACACACAGGGTGTGCAGTGTTTCGTGTTATATTAGAGTTCATAACTGGGTCAGGATATTTCCCTCCAGTTGGATAATGCAGAGAGTGTGTTTGTGTGTGCGTGTGTATGTATGAGAGGGTGTGGGTGTGCGTATGTGTGTGTGTGTGTGTGTGTGTGTGTAAGAGGGTGTGTGAGTGTGTGTGTGTGTGTGTGTGTGTATGAGAGGGTGTGGGTGTGCGTATGTGTGTGTGTATAAGTGTGTGTGTGTGTGTGTGTGTGTGTGTGTGTGTGTGTGTGTGTGAGTGTGTGTGTGTGTGTGTGTGTGCGTGTGTATGTATGAGAGGGTGTGGGTGTGCGTATGTGTGTGTGTATAAGTGTGTGTGTGTGTGTGTGTGTGTGTGTGTGTGTAAGAGGGTGTGTTGGTCCAGCTTCCTCACACACATTCCTGAGGAACGAGGTCTTTAATGAGGAGCAGACTCTCCGTATCAGCCAATCAGATACGAGCCTGCCCCAGCTACAGGCTGGCTTTGCACCAATCAGAGATGAAATCACTTAGGATAAAGGTTGGATATGTTCTAGTCAGAGACAAACCCACACATGAGCAAGGCAACTCCCAGATGTGTGTTTTTGTGTATGTGGCCGTGAGTGCGTTTGCTGCTGCTGAATTTATTGCTCGTTTTGTGTCAGCAGACCATAACCCTTTTCCAGACACAAAGGTCCTGCTCATCGTTGCTATGGAGACAGGTGACATGGCGGCTGGCCATACTGGGGTACGGCTACTTAAGCCGGCACTAATAATCTCTAATAATATCGGGTGTAGCAACCCTCACTTGTTCCAACCCCCTCAAGTGGTGCTCTTTTGATGCAGAATCTGAAGAGTGAACGCTTAGCGTAGTGCTGAGCTCTGCTTTCTAATACGGCTACAAGAGCAGCGCTAGTGTGTGTTAACCGTGGCGTGGTCCGCCTTGCTACCACAAATGGACAGCGTAACGTTTTATACCATTAATATGACTGATCATATTAGATCAGAAGAACAGCTCACTACTCCAGCTGGGAGATCAGTGTATGGAGTAGCTGCTGTCATACAGAGCTGCTGTCAGACAGATGTCATACAGAGCTGCTGTCGTACAGAGCTGCTGTCATACAGAGCTGCTGTCTGTCATACAGAGCTGCTGTCATACAGAGCTGCTGTCTGTCATACAGAGCTGCTGTCAGACAGATGTGATACAGAGCTGCTGTCATACAGAGCTGCTGTCTGTCATACAGAGCTACTGTCATACAGAGCTGCTGTCAGACAGATGTCATACAGAGCTGCTGTCTGTCATACAGAGCTGCTGTCAGACAGATGTGATACAGAGCTGCTGTCATACAGAGCTGCTGTCTGTCATACAGAGCTACTGTCATACAGAGCTGCTGTCAGACAGATGTCATACAGAGCTGCTGTCTGTCATACAGAGCTGCTGTCATACAGAGCTGGTGTTATATGGTGGGCGGCAGTGTAGTATAATGGTTAAGGAACTGGCCTTGTAACCGAAAGGTTGCAGGTTCGATTCCCAGGTAGGACACTGCCGTTGTACCCTTGAGCAAGGTACTTAACCTGAATCGCTTCAGTATATATCCAGCTGTATAAATGGATAACATGTAAAAAATGCTATAAAGTTGTGTAAGTCGCTCTGGATAAGAGCGTCTGCTAAATGCCTGTAATGTAATGTAATGTAATGTTATATGGACGTCAAAATTAGGTCCATTTTCCCACCACTGAAAAGGTTATATCAGGTTATATCAATGCCATTCATTGTAACCATTAAAAATTCATAATTTCAACGTAGTGAATGTTTAATTCTTTGGGCATAGTTGGTTCAGATTTTATTTTTTGGTTGTCCATTAAAGTGACCACGTATTTGGATACACAATATGCCCTTGTCCTTATGTAACAGTTTACGAAAGTGAATACTGCTTTATTGTTTCTTGTGATTTAGTGTTTATTTTCCAATGAAGACCGCAGATCCAAAATAGTGTAGTACAGAAAGTGGAGTCAAACCCACAGCCACAAGGTGGGCTTGGTATTTTGGGGGCTAGGTATTTTGGGGCTTGGTATTTGGGTTGAGAGCCAGCCGGTCTCCCTCTGATGTAATCTGTTGTTTTGGGCAGGTACACCCTCAGCACCTCAAACTCTGCCATCGCTTCCCTCCTGTGCGCCCTGTACCCCCACTTTCCTGCTCACAGCACCGACAACAGGTACGAGCGCCCACCTGTCTGTTTCCACGGAAACGGTGCTTCTGTTCATCACATCAGGGTGAGATACACAGGTGTGTGTGTGTGTGTGTGTGTGTGAGACCAGGGTTACATATATGTGTGTGTGTGTGTGTGTGTGTGTGTGTGTGTGTGTGTGTGAGATCAGGGTTAGATACACAGGTGTGTGTGTGAGATCAGGGTTAGATACACAGGTGTGTGTGTGTGTGTGTGTGTGTGTGTGAGATCAGGGTTAGATACACAGGTGTGTGTGTGTGTGTGTGTGTGTGTGTGTGTGTGTGTGTGTGTGTGAGATCAGGGTTAGATACACAGGTGTGTGTGTGTGTGTGTGTGTGTGTGTGTGTGTGTGTGTGTGTGTGTGTGTGTGTGTGTGTGTGTGTGTGTGTGTGTGTGTGTGTGTGTGTGTGTGTGTGTGTGTGTGTGTGTGTGTGTGTGTGTGGTTGAAACATGCCCATCTCTCTTCCCGCAGGTACCACCTGCAGGCTCTGCGACACCTGGCTGTTCTGGCTGCAGAGCCACGCCTACTCGTTCCTGTAGACGTGGACACCTGCAAACCCTGCTACGCCCTGCTAGAAGTCACCTATAAGGTACCGCACACCTGAACACCACTCAACACATACTGTAGTCCTGCCCTGAACACCACTCAACACATACTGTAGTCCTGCCCTGAAAACCACTCAACACATACTGTAGTCCTGCCCTGAAAACCACTCAACACATACTGTAGTCTTGCCCTGAACACCACTCAACACATACTGTAGTCCTGCCCTGAACACCACTCAACACATACTGTAGTCCTGCCCTGAACACCACTCAACACATACTGTATTCTTGCCCTGAACACCACTCAACACATACTGTAGTCCTGCCCTGAAAACCACTCAACACATACTGTAGTCCTGCCCTGAACACCACTCAACACATACTGTAGTCCTGCCCTGAACACCACTCAACACATACTGTAGTCCTGCCCTGAAAACCACTCAACACATACTGTAGTCCTGCCCTGAAAACCACTCAACACATACTGTAGTCCTGCCCTGAACACCACTCAACACATACTGTAGTCCTGCCCTGAAAACCACTCAACACATACTGTAGTCCTGCCCTGAACACCACTCAACACATACTGTAGTCCTGCCCTGAACACCACTCAACACATACTGTAGTCCTGCCCTGAACACCACTCAACACATACTGTAGTCCTGCCCTGAACACCACTCAACACATACTGTAGTCCTGCTACGCTCTGCTGGAGGTCACCTATAAGGTACCGCCCACCTGAACACCAAGCTCATGCTCGGAGCCACAGTCCATTTGTGATGTAAATGAATAGTCAGCTGGCCTTAATGTGCTATGACTTCTATGAGGGGTTATGTATGTGTTATCTATGAGGGGTTATGTATATGTTATCTATGAGGGGTTATGTATATGTTATCTATGAGGGGTTATGTATATGTTATCTATGAGGGGTTATGTATATGTTATCTATGAGGGGTTATGTATATGTTATCTATGAGGGGTTATGTGTATGTTATCTATGAGGGGTTATGTATATGTTATCTATGAGGGGTTGTGTATATGTTATCTATGAGGGGTTATGTATATGTTATCTATGAGGGGCTATGTATATGTTATCTATGAGGGGTTATGTATATGTTATCTATGAGGGGTTATGTATATGTTATCTATGAGGGGTTATGTATATGTTATCTATGAGGGGTTATGTATATGTTATCTATGAGGGGTTATGTATATGTTATCTATGAGGGGTTATGTATATGTTATCTATGAGGGGTTATGTATATGTTATCTATGAGGGGTTATGTATATGTTATCTATGAGGGGTTATGTATATGTTATCTATGAGGGGTTATGTATATGTTATCTATGAGGGGTTATGTATATGTTATCTATGAGGGGTTATGTATATGTTATTTGAAAGAAAAAGGTCCTGGAATTAGTGATTAGTCTAGAGATGACTAATGGCATATTGGATGTGTTTGAGACAGTGTTTTAGTGTAGTGCAGATAATGTGTTTGTGACACAGGGCATAGAGCCTTGTTTTTGTCTATTTGTGTGTGTGTGCGTATTCATGTGTGTATTTGTGTGTGTGTGTGCATATGCTTGTGTGTATATGTGTGTGCGTATGCATGTATATATGTGTGTATTTGTGTGTGTGTCTGTGTGTGTGTATGCTTGTGTGTATATGTGTGTGCGTATGCATGTATATATATGTGTGTGTGTGTGTGTGTGTGTGTGTGTGTGTGCGTTGATGGCAGGAGACGCAGTGGTATGGGGAGACGACCGTGGAGCTGATGGCCCCCACCATGCTGCCAGAGCTTGGACTCCTCAAACAGGTAATGTCACGTAAACACCAACGTCTCCATGTTATGACTTTTGATGCCTGCAACACATTCCTAAAAAGTTCTGACAGGGGCAAAAAAAGACTAAAGACTGGGAAGTACAAAAAACACCTGTTTGGAACATTCCACGGGTAAAAAGGTGATGCTATCATGAGTGGACATAAAAGGATATCAAAAGACTTGATAGCTTATTTTCTGGTACTCTTACAAGCGATACTATAACTTCTCTGCATTTGAATGGATCTCTATGGGAATTGGGGGGTGGAACTAGATTAAGCTGTAAATTACATGAGATTAGTATGGATCACATGGCTAAATGGCTGTAAGTCATCAATGGTCTGAGGTATCAAACGAGCCTCAAACCATCACTCTGCTGCCAGATATGCAGTAGATATGGATGGATCACTTTAAGGGTTGTTTCTCCTAACTTATTTTTCCATGGAGTTTAACAGGAAAATGAGTCAGGAGAAACAACGTTTACCTGTTGAATGTTCCAAACAGGTGTTTTTTGAACTTCACAGTCTACTTCACAGATTTGTATTAATTTAATAAAATCTTAAATGTCTTTGTGATTTATCAACCATAAAACACCATTATTTAAAAAAAACTATTAAACTGCCTGATTTGCCATTTTTAATCGCATTGTTAATGATTTTGTGTAATTTCAGGCATTCATTCATGGGGATCAGTATTGTCCTGGATGTGAATGTAATGCACAGTGTGTTTGCTGCAGATCAGAGTTAAAGGACCAAGATACTGGGAGCTGGCCATAGACATCAGCAGAGGGACTGAGCATTTACAGTGAGTGTCCAGTGCACTGGATCGCCTTCAACATGAAGCTCCGTCACGGATAACTGTGTTCCTTCGTAATAGAACCATTTCAAAATGAGGGGAAAACGCTGTTTAACCGTGAAGGATGTAGCAACGAGGAGAGCAAGTTTAGCCTCAGATTGTTTTAAACAAGTATTACATTTCTGTGTATTTAACCTTGAATAAAAATATTACATTTCTTAAAATGAATTGGATGACACTTCATGATTAAAG
>CM056380.1:106190869-106253625 GCA_029718625.1 Synaphobranchus kaupii
GTAAAGGTTATGAGCAGCCTGGTCAGGCTCATATTTCTGTAAAGTTTATGAGAAGCCTGGTCAGGCTCATAGTACTGTAAAGGTTATGAGCAGCCTGGTCAGACTCATAGTGCTGTAAGGTTATGAGCAGCCTGGTCAGGCTCATAGTACTGTAAGGTTATGAGCAGGCCGGTCAGGCTCATATTACTGTAAGGTTAGGAGCAGCCTGGTCAGGCTCATAGTGCTGTAAGGTTATGAGCAGGCCGATCAGGCTCATATTACTGTAAGGTTATGAGCTGCCTGGTCAGACTCATAGTACTGTAAGGTTATGAGTAGGCTGGTCAGGCTCCTACTGCTGTAAGGTTATGAGTAGGCTGGTCAGGCTCATAGTGCTGTAAGGTTATGAGCAGCCTGGTCAGGCTCATAGTGCTGTAAGGTTATGAGCAGCCTGGTCAGGCTCATAGTACTGTAAGGTTATGAGCAGCCTGGTCAGGCTCATAGTACTGTAAGGTTATGAGCAGCCTGGTCAGGCTCATAGTACTGTAAGGTTATGAGCAGCCTGGTCAGGCTCACAGTACTGTAAGGTTATGAGCAGCCTGGTCAGACTCACAGTACTGTAAGGTTATGAGCAGCCTGGTCAGGCTCATAGTACTGTAAGGTTATGAGCAGCCTGGTCAGGCTCATAGTACTGTAAGGTTATGAGCAGCCTGGTCAGACTCATAGTGCTGTAAGGTTATGAGCAGCCTGGTCAGACTCATAGTACTGTAAGGTTATGAGCAGCCTGGTCAGGCTCATAGTACTGTAAGGTTATGAGCAGCCTGGTCAGGCTCACAGTACTGTAAGGTTATGAGCAGCCTGGTCAGGCTCATAGTACTGTAAGGTTATGAGCAGCCTGGTCAGGCTCATAGTACTGTAAGGTTATGAGCAGCCTGGTCAGGCTCATAGTACTGTAAGGTTATGAGCAGCCTGGTCAGGCTCATAGTGCTGTAAGGTTATGAGCAGGCTGGTCAGGCTCATAGTACTGTAAGGTTATGAGCAGCCTGGTCAGGCTCATAGTGCTGTAAGGTTATGAGCAGCCTGGTCAGGCTCATAGTGCTGTAAGGTTATGAGCTGCCTGGTCAGGCTCATAGTGCTGTAAGGTTATGAGCAGCCTGGTCAGACTCATAGTGCTGTAAGGTTATGAGTGTGACTCTACCTTGATTCCCTGCAGATAACAGCCACGTCCTTCGGGCCTACATGAGCGGGGAGGCCTACTGTAAGGACATGGAGACCAATATGCTGGCCTGTTTCCTGGTGTACCACTGCATCCCCAGCCTGGGGAAGATGGCCGGAACCCACATGGAGGGTAAATCTTGAGTCTTTTGGTTGGTGTTGTTATACAGTGGTGTGCTAATGCTAACGGTACTGCTCTTGTTTCCAGTCACTCTGAATGAGGGTTAGGGTTAGCTCATGTTAATAAATGTACAGTAAATCTATATTTTCTGTTTGGATGTTCCCCAGCTGTTCTCTGCTGTGGTATTTCACTCTCTCTCCAAGCAGAGAGAAACCAGTCTGTCAGTGTTTGTTAAACGTTCTAACCCTACAACCCACTTTATAACTGAATATACATCCAGGTCATGGAGGAGAGACAGACCAACAGGGTGTCGTGACTGTGTTGGATACTGAAAATGGTGTATGATGCTTGTATACTCATCTTATGCATTGCATTATGTACTACGTATTATATTATACTACATATTATATTACACTACATATTATATTACAGCCATTAGCAGCTCTTATCTACAGTGACTTACACTGCTTTCTGCATTTGTACATTATGCATAGTATCCATTTATACAGCTGGATATATATTCTCTCCCTCCCTCTGTCTCTCCATCTCTGTCTCTCTCCCTCCCTCTCTCAAATTCAAATTCAAAAATGCTTTATTGGCATGAAATACACCTGTAAATATTGCCAAAGCGTACATACAGAAATGAAGAAATACACTAAACATGGATGTAAATAAATCAGAATAATGCCGAAAAAATAAATAAATCAATAAATCAATTAATTAATAAAATGAATATGTTTTTGGTTGTCAGCCAGTGTCCCTCAGTTCATGGCAGGCAAAGATGTACTTTGCAACTATTGGCGCCGTTGGCCCTTCTCCTAGTAGGATTTGCAGTCTATTTTCTTTTGTTAGGGAATCAAAGTCTTTTATAGTTAAAGATAATTTGTTGAAGTAATGCTTTCGAATTTCTATATATTTTTCACAATGTAGGAGAAAGTGCATCTCTGTTTCCACCTCTCCTGTCTTACAGTGACCACATACACGTTCTTCTTTTGGTAACCATGTATTCCGGTGTCTGCCTTTCTCAATTGCTAAGGTTTGCAATTTAATAATAATAATTTAATAATTTAATAATAAGGTTCCCTCTCTCTCTGTCTCTGTCTCTCTCTGTCTCTGTCCCTCCCTCTCTCTCCATCTCTGTCTCTCTCCATCCCTCTCTCTCTGTCTCTCGCCCTCTCTTTCTCTCTCTGTCTCTCTCCCTCCCTCTCTCTCTGTCTCTCTCCCTCCCTCTCTCTCTGTCTCTGTCTCTCTCTCTCTCTCTCTGTCCCTCCCTCTCTCTCCATCTCTGTCTCTCTCCCTCCCTCTCCCTCTGTCTCTCTCCCTCCCTCTCTCTCTGTCTCTCTCCCCTCCGTCTCTCTCTCTCTCTCTCTCTCTCTCTCTCTCTCTCTCTCTCTCTCTCTCTCTCTCTCTCTCTCTCTCTCTGTCTCTCTCCCTCTCAATTCAATTCAAATTGCTTTATTGGCAGGAAATACAATGTAAATATTGCCAAAGCATACAGAAATATATTAAAAATGCATATGTACAGCAAAATAATAATATAAATAAGAACAACACAATAACAATAACAATGTTAATGATAAATCAACATTAAATCAACAGTATTTCAAGAGTCTCTCCTGAGTGGATGGTCACTCAGTGTCCCTCAGGTTATGACAGGCTAAAATATATTGTGCCGCAATTGGGGCTGTTGGTCCTTCTCCTAATAGGATTACACATTTCTCATTTTTTGATAGGAAATTGAAGTTCTGTATGGTTCTAGAAAATTTGGGGAAATATTCTTTTCTTATTTTTGAGTATTTTGTGCAGTTAAGGAGGAAGTGCATCTCTGTCTCAACCTCTCCTGTCTTACAGTGACCACATATTTGTTGTTCTTTTGGTAACCATGAGTTTTTGTGTCTTCCTTTTTCAATTGCAAGGGTGTGGTCACTGAGCCTGTATTTGGTCAGGATCCGTCTCTGCTTTGTATCTCTGACAGAGAAGAGATACTCTGCTGGAGTATAATCTTTTTTTAGGGTCCGATAGCAAATTAGTCGACTTTGTGTTTTGGTTTCTTTATCCCAATGTTCCAGATACAATTTTTTTGTTTGTTGCATAATTTGGGTTACACTGATTTGTGGCTGGTTAGCAGTGCTGGACTGAGCGTGGTGTGGGTTAGTTTGGGTTACAGAATTAGTAAGCTTCAGTACCAGCTGACTGAGGGGGCTCTTTTCAGGGTTCAGTTCTTGGGATTGTAGCGCCTTATATTGTAGCGTGTCATTGGGGCTTGATTTAAGGTGGATCCAGAATTTGAGTGCTCTTTTTTGTATACTTATTGCCGATGGAAACCGGCCTAATTCGGCCCTACATGCGTTATTAGGTGTTTTCCTTTGTATTTGTAAAATATTTCTGCAGAATTCAGTATGCAGAGTTTCAGTTGGATTTTTGTCCCATGCAGTGTAATTTTGCTGACTGAGTGGACCCCAGACCTCACTTCCATAAAGCGCAATAGGCTGAATTACACTATCAAATAGTTTAGACCAGATTCTAATTGGGATATTCAGTTTGAAAAGTTTTCTCTTTATTGCATATATTGCTCTTCGAGTTTTTTCTTTTAATGCATTTACTGCCATGCAGAAACTCCCCGATGCAGTGATTGTGAGACCAAGGTAGGTATAATTCATAGTGTGCTCTAGGGCGGTGTTACCTAGAGTAAATTTGTATCTGTTTTCTCCTGACATCTGGGCTTCTTTTGGAAAATGATAATCTTTGTCTTTTTAAAATTTACTACCAGGGCCCAGTTCTGGCAGTATTGCTCAAGCAGATCCAGGTGTTGCTGTAACCCTTGTTCTGTGGGTGACAGCAGGACCAGGTCATCTGCATAGAGCAAACATTTGACATCTTTGTCGAACAGTGTGAGACCAGGAGCTGCAGACTGTTCCAACAACACCGCTAACTCATTAATGTATATATTGAACAATGCTGGACTGAGATTGCAGCCCTGTCTCACACCACGTCCTTGTGTGAAGAATTCTGTCCTTTTTTTGCCAATTCGTACCGCACACTTGTTTTCTGTGTACATACATTTAAATATGTCATAAACTTTACCCCCTACACCACTTTGAATAATTTTATAGAATAAGCCTTGGTGCCAAATAGAATCAAATGCTTTTTTTAAATCAATGAAGCATGCAAATATTTTTCCATTTTTTGTAGGTGGACATGTTTATTTATTAGGGTGTGTAGGGTGTAAATATGGTCAGTGGTACGGTGGTTTGGTAGAAAGCCAATCTGACTCTTACTCAAGACATTGTGCTCGTTAAGGAAGTTTATAAGTCTAGTATTAAGGATGCTACAAAATAACTTCCCCAGATTACTGCTTACACAAATGCCTCGGTAATTATTAGGGTCCAATTTTTCTCCACTTTTATGAATTGGGGATATAAGCCCCTGGTTCCAGATGTCAGGAAAGCAGCCAGAGCTTAGTACCAGGTTGAATAACTTCAGCACAGCCTACTGCAGCTCAGCAGTGCTGTGTTTTAGCATCTCATTTCTGATGCTGTCAGGACCACAAGCTTTCTTTGGTTTTAGGGACATGGAGTTTTTCAGTCAGTTCTAGCAAGGAGATTGGGTTATCTAGTGGATTTTGATTGTTTTTAATGGATGATTCTAGGTTAATTAGTTTTTCTTTAATTGTATTCTGATTGCATTTTAAATCTTTTTGTGGGATTTCTTTGTATAGATTCTCAAAATAGTCTTTCCAAATGGTTCCATCTTGTAAAGCCAATTCTTGTGGTGTTGTTGCGCTTAAGTTATTCCACATTTCCCAGAACTGATTTTGATTGATTGATTCTTCAATTTCAATTAGTTGCTTATTGATATATCTTTGTTTCTTTGTTTTCAAAGTTTGTTTGTATTGTTTAAGCATTTCACAATACTTAAGACGTAAATCTGGGTTTTCTTGCTGTTTATGTTTTTGGTTTGATAATTGTCTCAATTGTTTTCTGATATTTTTGCAGTCATTATCAAACCATTTTTCAGTAGGTTTTTGTTTCGAATTTTTACGTCTTGTTTTTAGAAGGTTGGCATCAATTGCTGCTCTGTGGAATATATAATTAATGTCATTAACCGCAAGTTTAATTCCTTCTTTGTCATTTTGGTAATGTTTGTTATTAAAAATGTTAATTGTGTTAGTTAACTCATTTGAACTGATTGCTTTGATAAATTTATCTTTGCTGTCTGAAGCCCATCTGTATGGTGGGTTGATATTGTACAGCTTACTGGGCTGTTTCTCAGTTTTTGTTATATGCACAGTTTTTTCAGGAACACATTTATTTGATTATGGTCTGAGAGGGGAGTTTGCTGCCTGACAGTAAATGCACTGATAGAGGAGGGGTCCATGTCAGTGATTGCATAGTCAACTACACTACTCCCAAGAGCTGAAGAATATGTGAACCGCCCTAAGGAGTCCCCTCTGATCCTGCCATTAAGGATATACAGACCTAAGGCTTGACAGAGATGCACTAATTCCCTTCCGTTCTTGTTTATTATTTTGTCGGGGTTGTTTCTTTTCATGAATGTGGATGTGAGGTACAGAGGGGCCTGTCCAAACACATGCTTATTTCCTTTGGTGTCTGTGCAGTCATTTTCTGTGCCTGTGCGGGCATTAAAGTCTCCACAGACCATCACATTTCCCTGGGCCTGGAAATGGACAATTTCTGTGTGGAGGGAGTTGAAGAACTCCTCGTTGAAATAAGGAGATTCTAATGGAGGAGTGTATGCTGCACACAAATATATATCCCCTCTGTACTACACCACTATTCCCCCTGAGTCCCTGCCATGCCGCACAGTGCTTAATTTCAAAGAGGGCACTATGATTTCATTGTAACCTGAGGGGCACTGAGTGAGCACATCGTTACGGCACCAAGTCTCTAACAGAATTAAGATGTCAACATTTTATATGTTTTTTAAGAATTCAGGGTCTGTACTTTTTGCTCCAAAAGTTGTGGAGTACAGACCTTGCAGATTCCAAGAACTGATGCAAAAGGATCTCATTCTGGATTACAAATAACATTTTAATCCTAAGTATAATAAACATGTATGCAACACAAAAACATATATATATATATATACATATTTTTCATATTATTATTTATATTTACTTATTGACGTGTTACTTATTTAATGAAAATTATTATTAATAATAGTAATACATTTTGGCGGGTATTCTATTCCTACCCTGTTGGTTGTACCCTGTAGGGTCAGTTCCGCAGTCTGCTGCAGAGGATCCCCAGCAGGTGCTTTATTTCTCCCAGTTCTGATGAGGCAGGGGGGGTGGGTGGAGGGGGGGGGTTTCTTTAGGACCGCAGCGTAACTCTGGTGCTGCTGTACAGGGGGTCTGCTGGTGGGGCGGGGCCTGTACTCAGGGTGTGTGGGTCTGCTGGTGGGGCGGGGCCTGTACTCAGGGTGTGGGGGTCTGCTGGTGGGGCGGGGCCTGTACTCAGGGTGTGTGGGTCTGCTGGTGGGGCGGGGCCTGTACTCAGGGTGTGTGGGTCTGCTGGTGGGTCGGGGCCTGTACTCAGGGTGTGTGGGTCTGCTGGTGGGGCGGGGCCTGTACTCAGGGTGTGGGGGGCTGCTGGTGGGGCAGGGCCTGTACTCAGGGTGTGTGGGTCTGCTGGTGGGGCGGGGCCTGTACTCAGGGTGGGTCTGCTGGTGGGTCGGGGCCTGTACTCAGGGTGTGTGGGTCTGCTGGTGGGGCGGGGGCCTGTACTCAGGGTGTGGGGGGCTGCTGGTGGGGCAGGGCCTGTACTCAGGGTGTGTGGGTCTGCTGGTGGGGCGGGGCCTGTACTCAGGGTGTGGGGGTCTGCTGGTGGGGCGGGGCCTGTACTCAGGGTGTGTGGGTCTGCTGGTGGGGCGGGGCCTGTACTCAGGGTGTGTGGGTCTGCTGGTGGGGCGGGGCCTGTACTCAGGGTGTGGGGGGCTGCTGGTGGGGCAGGGCCTGTACTCAGGGTGTGTGGGTCTGCTGGTGGGGCGGGGCCTGTACTCAGGGTGTGTGGGTCTGCTGGTGGGGCAGGGCCTGTACTCAGGGTGTGTGGGTCTGCTGGTGGGGCGGGGCCTGTACTCAGGGTGTGGGGGGCTGCTAGTGGGGCGGGGCCTGTACTCAGGGTGTGGGGGGCTGCTGGTGGGGCGGGTCCTGTACTCAGGGTGTGTGGGTCTGCTGGTGGGGCGGGGCCTGTACTCAGGGTGTGTGGGTCTGCTGGTGGGTCGGGGCCTGTACTCAGGGTGTGTGGGTCTGCTGGTGGGTCGGGGCCTGTACTCAGGGTGTGTGGGTCTGCTGGTGGGTCGGGGCCTGTACTCAGGGTGTGTGGGTCTGCTGGTGGGGTCGGGGCCTGTACTCAGGGTGTGTGGGTCTGCTGGTGGGGCGGGGCCTGTACTCAGGGTGTGGGGGGCTGCTAGTGGGGCGGGGCCTGTACTCAGGGTGTGGGGGGCTGCTGGTGGGGCGGGGCCTGTACTCAGGGTGTGTGGGTCTGCTGGTGGGGCGGGGCCTGTACTCAGGGTGTGGGGGTCTGCTGGTGGGGCGGGGCCTGTACTCAGGGTGTGGGGGTCTGCTGGTGGGGCGGGGCCTGTACTCAGGGTGTGGGGGTCTGCTGGTGGGGCGGGGCCTGTACTCAGGGTGTGTGGGTCTGCTGGTGGGGCGGGGCCTGTACTCAGGGTGTGGGGGGGCTGCTGGTGGGGCGGGGCCTGTACTCAGGGTGTGTGGGTCTGCTGGTGGGGCGGGGCCTGTACTCAGGGTGTGTGGGTCTGCTGGTGGGGCGGGGCCTGTACTCAGGGTGTGTGGGTCTGCTGGTGGGGCGGGGCCTGTACTCAGGGTGTGGGGGTCTGCTGGTGGGGCGGGGCCTGTACTCAGGGTGTGGGGGTCTGCTGGTGGGGGCGGGGCCTGTACTCAGGGTGTGGGGGGCTGGGGCGGTGTGGGAGGACAGGTGGATGAGCAGAATTGCCTGGTCTGGGTGGGGCTCGGGGTGTGTGGGCTGGGGGGTGCATTCTTTGGCGCCCCCTGCTGGCCGAGCTGTAGGGTAGGATGTTGGGTTGCGTCCCAGGGCAGCATCTTTTAGTGTCTTGGCAAAAAATTTTGACCCCCTCCTGGTTTAAATGGAGTCCATCGTAGAGATGCCAGGAGTGAATGGTGGAGTGGTGTGCCAGGTGCACATTGGGTAGCGTGGCACAACCCCTGGCGATCTCTGAATTTATCTCCTGGAGGATGTGGGGAGGTGTGTCTGCTCTGGGCAGCAGTGTGGACATGACAACACGTGAGTCTGGAAACAATTGTGCTGCTCTCTCTGCCACCTTCCACACTGCACTGGCAGTTCTGTGGTGCATGTTGCACAGGTCATTGGTGCCAGTGTGCACCACGATGCAGGAAGGGTTTCCCAGTTTCTCTCTCTTCAGCAGCTCCATAGCACGTCCTGTGTTGCTGCAGCGGATTGCCTGGACCTCTTGACCCGGGAACAGCCTCTTAGCTTCCAGGAACTTACCATTTGAGTCCATGAGTAGGACTACCTGTGGCTTGGTCTTCTCTGCCCTGTTGCTGGAAGGAGATTGTGTGTCAGAGGGAGGTTGTGTGTCTGGGCAGGGCTGTGTGTTGGAAACAGCAGGGGTGTCTGTAAGGTGTGTCTGACTCTCCTGTGTGACAGGTAGTGTGGTAGTGTCAGAGTGTTCAGGTAGGGCAAACAGATGCTGTGTGTCAGTGTCAGGGGGAGGGACAGTGTTTTGGGGGGGGGTGCAGTGTGTGTCTGTGTTTGTGGAGCAGGGGGTTGTAGCGTGTTCCCGGAGCTGCTCCCTCAGGTCCTGCAGCTCTCTGGTGAAGGCCCTCTCCCTCTGCAGCGTGTCTTCCTTTATTTTAGCCAGCTGAGCTCTCAGGGCCTGGTTGTCTTGCTGCAGCTCAGTGACCTCTGCTCTCAGCTCCTTAATGGCGAGGCGGGATTCACCTTTTACCTGGGTGACGTCATCTCTCAGTTGCTGGACGGAGCTGGACTCAGACAGCCAGGCCAGGGTGTGCTCTCTGAATTCAACAAATTCCAACTCCAGCAGCGCTAGGCTCTCTGCAAGGTGCTGAGTGTGAGGACTGAGTGTGGGGGGGGGTCAGGGACTGTCAGGCTGGCTGTGGGTTTGGGGGGCGCTGTGTCTTTCTCTTCATCTGATTCCTCAGTCAGTTGCTGAGGCCTTCTCATTCTCTACCTCACTTTTCAGCTGTGTAAATGTTTCCTCAAAGGAGTGGAAGCTGGCTTCACTCCCTTGGATCAGTACAGTGCCATTATTATATATATTAATAGTCTGGATGGGGCTATCCAGGTCTGCATCCTCATGGATGGTGATTTGGCTGCCTTGACAGATTCCTCTCCGTTTAATGAAGGGGTAATTTTTACACAGAACTGCCTTCCACACATGTTTGCGTTCTGTGTGGAAGATTAAGTTGGTTTTGACCTTTTTGTCTTTAAGTGTGGTCATGTCTGCAGACAAGCACTCAGCATTGTTATTTAGCAGAGTGAGTTTATAGGCCTTTCTGGCCTGGGCCCCTTTAAGATCTGCAGGGTAAACGATCTCCATGGCAACCATTCAAATGTAACGATATTTTCCTGCTCTGATTCTGGCGAACTGTCAATTCTCAACTAAAATCTCAACTCTTAATAAAACTTTCAGTAGTAATTTTGTTTAAATATTTGGAGTTGGAGCTTTATTAATTATTAGTTTTAACGGCTGCACTAAATTAGGTTTTTTACGTAAAAGTACTTTGCCTACCTTTTCGTTTTGCGCTCCTACAGATCGTGTCTTTATTCCGTTTTTTTGCAGTTTTTGTCTCCTGCATATATTATTCTTCTGTTCTTGTTTACAGTCCTTTCTTTTCCTTTTTCTTGACTTGTCCTTGTTCTTTTTGTCGTATTTTGCCTTATTTTGATTGTGTTCCTTGGATCTTCTTTTTTGTTGTTAAAAGATGTAGTTCTTCTCTTTCCAAATTTCTTAATTTGTATACAATTCAGATGTCTCTCTTCATTTGGTTGAAATACAGTTCAACTACAGTATATATCTACTTACGTTTGTGTTCCATAAGCATTTAACTATACTTAGGATTAAAAATGTTATTTTTTTGTTTTGTTTTGCAGGAGCACATAATTGCAGCTGCTATCTCACCAGTCTCTCTCTCTCTCTCTAGGCTGCGGGACGTTTGCGGAGCTGTTGTTGCGGTTCACACAGCTCGGGGTCCCGGTGAGATCCGCTCTTCGCCTGGCTCCCCTCCTGCTGAGGAACTGTGACACCATCACGGCCGGCCCCTCCCTCTTCTGACCACCATCACGCCCGGCCCCTCCCTCTTCTGACCACCATCACGCCGGCCCCTCCCTCTTCTGACCACCATCACGCCGGCCCCTCCCTCTTCTGACCACCATCACGCCCGGCCCCTCCCTCTTCTGACCACCATCATGCCGGCCCCTCCCTCTTCTGACCACCATCACGCCCGGCCCCCTCCCTCTTCTGACCACCATCACGCCCGGCCCCTCCCTCTTCTGACCACCATCATGCCGGCCCCTCCCTCTTCTGACCACCATCACGCCCGGCCCCTCCCTCTTCTGACCACCATCACGCCCGGCCCCTCCCTCTTCTGACCACCATCACGCCCGGCCCCTCCCTCTTCTGACCACCATCATGCCGGCCCCTCCCTCTTCTGACCACCATCACGCCCGGCCCCTCCCTCTTCTGACCACCATCATGCCGGCCCCTCCCTCTTCTGACCACCATCACGCCCGGCCCCTCCCTCTTCTGACCACCATCACGCCGGCCCCTCCCTCTTCTAACCACCATCATGCCGGCCCCTCCCTCTTCTGACCACCATCACGCCCGGCCCCTCCCTCTCTTTTCCGCGGCCAGAGACCACCATCACGCCCGGCCCCTCCCTCTTCTGACCACCATCATGCCGGCCCCTCCCTCTTCTGACCACCATCACGCCCGGCCCCTCCCTCTCTTTTCCGCGGCCAGAGACCACCATCACGCCCGGCCCCTCCCTCTTCTGACCACCATCATGCCGGCCCCTCCCTCTTCTGACCACCATCACGCCCGGCCCCTCCCTCTCTTTTCCGCGGCCAGAGACCACCATCATGCCGGCCCCTCCCTCTTCTGACCACCATCACGCCCGGCCCCCTCCCTCTCTTTTCAGCGGCCAGAGACCGCCATCACGCCCGGCCCCTCCCTCTCTTTTCAGCGGCCAGAGACCGCCATCACACCCGGCCCCTCCCTCTCTTTTCAGCGGCCAGAGACCGCCATCACGCCCGGGGGGGATGGGGGTAATAATTGTATGTGAAAACATTTTTTTTTTTTTTTTTTTTTACAGTGTGAATTTAAAGATGAAATTAAAAACATGTATATAAAGCTTTATTCTCTCCTTGTTCTAACTCGAGAATTCTAATTTACCATTTAGCATTTTGAGGATAGTATTCTGGAATTAATTTTGCTTTGAAAGTATTTATCAAAAGGTAGCGTAATACATTTTGAAGTTATTTAGGTTGAAAAAGCTAGAATTGATGCAATAGAAACAATTCTATAGTAGGGGACTCCAGCTGATTCTCCAGCTTGATAGCTCCAAATTAGCCTGTAATTATGTTGGTCAAGTAACGTCTACAAAAATGTTTAAAGCCTTAGTTGTATTTGTATGGGAATTTAATGCACTGGTTGAATGGTTTGCGCCTGACATTGCTTCCTAAGAAACGGTGTGTGGGGACAAACTAACACAACCAGCACCCCTCATACTGTATATATCTAGGTAATATTTATGGACATGTACCATATATAATTAGGTAATATTTATGTTCATGTATCAGAATCAGGGAATTAATTTGTTTGTACATGTAATATACACAGTGAGGGAATATCTTTGTATATGTAATATACACAGCGAGGGAATATCTTTGTACATGTAATATACACAGTGAGGGAATATCTCTGTACATGTAATATACACAGTGAAGGAATATCTCTGTGCATGTAATATACACAGTGAGGGAATATTTTTGTACATGTAATATACACAGTGAGGGAATATCTTTGTACATGTAATATACACAGTGAGGGAATATCTTTGTACATGTAATATACACAGTGAGGGAATATCATTGTACATGTAATATACACAGTGAGGGAATATCTTTGTACATGTTATATACACAGTGAGGAAATATCTTTGTGCATGTAATATACACAGTGAGGGAAAGGTTGGATTATGAACTTTCTTCACGCCCCTGCTTTGTGTGCTGTTGCTGAGCGACAGCTTGGCCTTAAGCATTATTACCAAGCATTTCTTTATGAACCAACACCCAGCATTATAAAGCTGTCATCACTACCAACACCCAGCATTATTAAGCTGTGAAGGAATCTCTAAAGTGAATCTATATCATATTGAAAATGCATTGTTGAGGCCACCTTTGGCTTGCATGTATTTATCTGGGTCTTGGGGGAATTAAAAAAATACATATCAGGTTAAACATGTTATCACAAGCAAAAACTGAACGGCCTATGCTGACAAGATGGATGCCTGATGATGTTTTAGGTTGCTTCAGCTCAGGGTTGCCTGTTCCACTCCAGTAGCCCTGTGGCACAGCTCTGGGTGACCATTACTGTAGCACTGGGGACCCCGAGAGAGTGATCGCACCGATATAAATGTCAGTGTGATTTTACTCTCTGGACACTGCACGGGGGAACCTCGTCCGTTACGCCAGTGCGTTCGATGCTGAGAGAGGTTTTTGGAAATAAGATTAAAACCTGTTAGTATGCTGGATTTAGCAAGCCCATTTACCAATGCTACGTTTAGCAAGCCCATTTTTTTACTGCATGTCTGCTTCACCTCTACTTCCCTCTCCTCTCAAATCAAATTTGGTGTTTCCTGCAATACTTCCCCAACGTTTCGCCCGCTGGTAATATCGCCTGTGTCGTGCAGGTGCTGTGACACGCTTTCCCCACCAGAGGCAGCGCCGTATGGAAATGTCTGGAGTCAATCTGGGAAGCTGGTTATGCCCCTCCTGGCATGGCGGGAACCCTGGTCAACCGGCTACACAAGACGCAGCTGAACATTCGCAAGAGTATATAAGCCCGACCTGTCACATTTAGGGTAAACATGGTGCAGCATATGACCAGATGGAAATGTTTTATGTTAAGGGGAATGATGTTCGCAAGTTTTATCCAGATTCTAGTCCGTAGGAGAACTTACTGAACGTGCTGATATCACTGAGGCCAAATTATCTTATATGAATTAATATTTACATTAATATCCTAGCAGCCACAGGCAAAAAGTGAATGAAGGTATAGTCTTACTGAACAAATTCATTAAGTTATTCAATCTGGCAAGAGAACTTCCTGAACAAATGTGAAACCTATTTCATGGATATGCATGAGGAAACAGTATTGCACAGTATTAGTGTTGATTAATACGCATGAGGAAACTTGCACAGTATTAGTGCTGATTAATATGCATGAGGAAACAGTTGCACAGTATTAGTGCTGATTAATATGCATGAGGAAACAGTGTTGCACAGTATTAGTGCTGATTAATATTATAGGGAATATTCGTTTAATTAATACACGAGGCACCAAAATGTAGCGACCAGGTACGAGTCTGATAGCAGTGAGCAAGATGATCAGTAACATGATCTCTCAATCATCAGAGTCCGCACGCGGGGCACCAAAAATGTAGGGGACATACCTCTGTTTATACACGGGGCGTCACTTATGTACTGCGATACGCCACTACCATCCTTATACAACTGGTGGCATGGTTTTGTATTATAAATCAGTCTCATAAAATTTATATATTATTCTCAAAAGAGAATATATTAACTAAAAATTGGTAACTTGAATTAATAATTAAATTAATTACCAATAAAATTACACATTAATAATTGTCTTAGCAAAATCACAATATCATGTACTCAGTTGATACCGAATTAATATAAATGATCCAGCTAGAAGGTGAAGGCATTTTGGGGAATCCCTGCGATTAGCATTGGCTGATTCAGTTCAACACAAGAGCAACATTAATACAGGCAATCTTGGATAAATGTAATAGTTTATTGAACACAAAGTACCAAACAGAGCAAGGCACGATTCACTACTATAATGTACAACAAACTGTGTGTGTGTGTGTGTGTGTGTGTGTGTGTGTCGCGTTGGGCGTGTGTGGAATTTCCATGTTCTCCTACGTGTGGGGGTTGCCACGGACACGTGTTCAATGAGAACAAAGAAACTAAGCTGGAGGGAGGTTTGAAACTAGCTTTTGCTGGAGCTAGCTAATAATGGCGGCGCATGAACCATACCACACACATAAGGGATAGCCGTAAGCTTAAATGCGTGTGCGTTGAGATCAGCGTGCAGTGTTAGGATTACGGCTGGTTAGTGTTTAAAGATAGATCGCATGCAAGATACGCTCTGTGCGTGGATGCCTTAAACCTAACGCAGCGCGGTGGATGGCATAAAACCATCCAAAGTAAAACGGTAACACAAAACTTTTACAGAACACATTAACCTTTCAATAGCAGTTACATACATCCAGTCACAAACATGTTTCTTTTGCTAACTAATACGCTATTGCCCATGTTACAGCCTTACTTGAATTAAAGTCCGTTAAATTGGTTCCTCCGTTGGATCGCACACTCACAGTGAAAAGGGGAAATCTGGTCGCCCTGATTCTGTTGTGACGAGTTCGCAGGGGTTGTGGAAGATAGGGGAAACGTCCGCCTCATCTTGGGTCCCTGGAACAGCTTTCTTTCGTCGTTCTTACGGGATACTGGAACCGGTCGCATTATCTCTCCCGAACTATGCAGCGCCATCCTACTGCAGACCGCTTGCCTCTTTGGGGACTCACTGGCGGTGCTCTGCTACAGGATCAGTGGCTGCATGGTCCGCTTGCTGGTTCTTCTTGACCACCGGGTGCTCGCGTTGCCTCCTTGCGCCTCGTCTCCGGTCCTCCGTGGCCGATAGCCGGGGGTAGATGAGCCCGCCTCGCTCGGTTGGGTCGACGTCACGGACGGTCGATGCTTCCTGTAGAGCGAGGGCTCGGCCCCGGGCGTGCTCCAGGCCTCACGGGCCCAGAGACGAGACACGTTCAGCGGACAACTGGCCCGGTAGAAAACTGCGGGAAGAACTGGTAGAACTGGCTGTGTTGCCCCTACATATAAACTTTATTGCCAGTCGCGCATTCCGCTGTGCAGGATCACGTTACAGTGCGGAAATCACAACTGGTACAACGTCCTACGTCACTTCCAACGTGGAGGAGGAGCCTCCTGTGGACTGTATGGACTTGTAGTTCTTATTGTCCCTACAATATGCATGAGGAAACTGTGTGGCACAGTATTAGTGCTGATTAATATGCATGAGGAAACAGTGTTGCACAGTATTAGTGCTGATTAATATGCATGAGGAAACAGTGTTGCACAGTATTAGTGCTGATTAATATGCATGAGGAAACAGTGTTGCACAGTATTAGTGCTGATTAATATGCATGAGGAAACTGTTGCACTTTGTGTTTTTGGCCTGCTGTCACTGCATTTTCATCCAGGATATTTGCTTGACAAAATAACTCCCTTCTGAAGAGGCTGTCATCAAATTCCCCTGAATTCCATTCAAAACAGGATGCTACTTCCGCACCATAATTGTGTAGTTCTCACGGGCAGAAAATCTGCGTAGCTGACTGTCGGAAACCACCTCTTCCTCTGGCTATGAGACATTCAGGTGGAAGTGGGCCTCCTCTTCCTCTGGCTATGAGACGTTCAGGTGGAAGTGCGCCTCCTCTTCCTCTGGCTCTGAGACGTTCAGGTGGAAGTGCGCCTCCTCTTCCTCTGGCTATGAGACCTTCAGGTGGAAGTGCGCCTCCTCTTCCTCTGGCTATGAGACGTTCAGGTGGAAGTGCGCCTCCTCTTCCTCTGGCTATGAGACGTTCAGGTGGAAGTGCGCCTCCTCTTCCTCTGGCTATGAGACGTTCAGGTGGAAGTGCGCCTCCTCTTCCTCTGGCTCTGAGACGTTCAGGTGGAAGTGGGCCTCCTCTTCCTCTGGCTCTGAGACGTTCAGGTGGAAGTGCGCCTCCTCTTCCTCTGGCTCTGAGACGTTCAGGTGGAAGTGCGCCTCCTCTTCCTCTGGCTATGAGACGTTCAGGTGGAAGTGGGCCTCCTCTTCCTCTGGCTATGAGACGTTCAGGTGGAAGTGGGCCTCCTCTTCCTCTGGCTATGAGACGTTCAGGTGGAAGTGCGCCTCCTCTTCCTCTGGCTATGAGACGTTCAGGTGGAAGTGGGCCTCCTCTTCCTCTGGCTCTGAGATGTTCAGGTGGAAGTGCGCCTCCTCTTCCTCTGGCTATGAGACGTTCAGGTGGAAGTGCGCCTCCTCTTCCTCTGGCTATGAGACGTTCAGGTGCAAGTGCGCCTCCTCTTCCTCTGGCTATGAGACGTTCAGGTGGAAGTGCGCCTCCTCTTCCTCTGGCTATGAGACGTTCAGGTGGAAGTGGGCCTCCTCTTCCTCTGGCTCTGAGACGTTCAGGTGGAAGTGCGCCTCCTCTTCCTCTGGCTCTGAGACGTTCAGGTGGAAGTGGGCCTCCTCTTCCTCTGGCTCTGAGACGTTCAGGTGGAAGTGCGCCTCCTCTTCCTCTGGCTCTGAGACGTTTAGGTGGAAGTGGGCCTCCTCTTCCTCTGGCTATGAGACGTTCAGGTGGAAGTGCGCCTCCTCTTCCTCTGGCTATGTGGGACGTGACTGTGTAGCGTTTCTGCCTCTGCACACGTGGCAAAAAATGAACCTGTAATTACAGGACAATCACTTCTGTGTGAAGAATAGCATCAATAGCTTCTCTAAAGTAAATGCTCCTGTGGGAGGCGTGTGGGTGTAAGAGTGAATTCTAGGGTGGGGTTGAGTCTGTTTATAGGAAAAAGACTTAGTTTAGCGAGCCAGAGGGTAAATAGATGGCATTCTTTCCACATCTGAGGAATTCCTCTTTTCTGCGTTTCGCTGCATGTTTGCCATCTCCATGCAGGCCGGCATTCTGGAGAGAGACACACGCCACAAACATCTCAAACGCCACACACGAGAACAGCACAGACATCTCAAACGCCACACACAAGAACAGCACAGACATCTCAAACGTCACACATGAGAACAGCACAGACATCTCAAACGTCACACATGAGAACAGCACAGGCCTCAAACATCATTGTATTACTGTATTACTGCCAATCAAAATGGGGATACATGCAAATCGAGTGTGATGCAAATTATAAAGTCCAGAGGGGTCTTATCTTAAAACTCCCACACAGTTTTTATGATCGGTGCAGTGTTAGTCTTGTCCTTTAGAAATCACTTGTGTACTGTGTTGTTCCTTTTTTGATAATTATGTTGCACTAATATATTTAATGTAATAATTTTACATTTTGCGAATCATGCTATACAGAAACAGGGAAAGAATGAGTTTTAGTTTGAGGTGTTTTACCTCACAATGTTGGGATATACTGAAGATGCAATATTTTCAGTTATGTGAATAATAAGATTCTAAGCCTGTGACCTCGTGTGTGACCTTGCAGTTTGTCACCAAGTTGAAATGTCTGGCAAATTCCTCTGTTCATGTTTCATGACGTATTACTCAATTCTACATGCATTCAAATGAACCATCCATCAGAAATGACACTGAACATCTGACTATGCAAAGCAAGAGAGGCGTGGTCCTCCAAACATTATTGAAGAAAAATGTGCATTCAAAAATGACAGGAGCGAATTTACATATTTCTAGTTACTGCTGAAATTGTGTTTTAGGTCCAGTTCAGGAGAGAAGGCTAATGTAGGCTACTTATAGGCTACTTACATGATTAATAGCAGTTCTGAATAAAAAACGTTTCCCTGGGTTACCATGACTGCATCGTCTCCAGCGCGTGGATCGGCACTTCTCCATTTCCTCTTCCTTTCACTATTATAATGAGCAGAAAGTGCCGTTTACTCTCTGTCCCGCCTAATGAATTGCATGGGCTGTTTGGTAGTGATCTTTCATTTTAATGGCTTGCCTTATTGGCATTTTGAAAAAGAAAAAAAAATTACAACAGCAAAAAAAACAATAGGCTAGAAAATTACGCGTATGAAAGGAATGTGGTTTGTTATTAAATCGGAGACATTGTTGATATGCTTCTTCAGTGAAACGTTATCTAAATGACATTTTACATATCAATGCAATGCTTGGCTCGCGCGTTCCTGTTCTTGTAGCCCATTTGAATGATGCAATTTTGAAATGTCCCTCAATGTCAAGGAAAGGGCGGACAATCGTCAACTTGTGTTGAGTGAAACTTCATTGACAGTAGTAGTGATCTAGAGAGCCGTTGCTACACGCTGTCAGTTGTGTGTAGGCTACAGGGTGGGTGTGTCCAACACAGCAGCGCTAAAGGGGAAAGCCACGGTCCAACCGCTGTGAATGACTGCAGACCGACCTAAACGCAGCTCCGAATCAACTGGAGAGGGGGGGGGGGGGGACAAACGAGAAAAGTCAAGCAAAGAGCACGGTTAATATATCACTGATTATTTCATAACGTGCGCCTGCTTACCAGTAATTACTCAGACTAAGGTCCCCAGTGAGTTAATTCAACTTGCGACTACAGCCTAACAGCACTTTCTACAGCGGGGCTACGCAAAATAAAGATGTGTTTCATCTACAACAATCAACCAAGTATAGGTAAGTCATTTTCCCACGAGGAACAGTAGCTATAGTTCCGTGACATCAGAAAATGAAGAAATAATTGTCATTGTAGTTTAAGTTAAAATATTTGTGGCATGTGAAAATGTGTAGGCATTTCATGTTCGCATAAAGAAACCGCAGTCTTGAAAGTAGTTGTTTTTAGCAAATTCCTCATCGCGCTTTTTGTAGTGGACTCGTTAGGCTACATTTCAGAGTAAGTATTAAGCATGCTGGCCGGTTGATTGAGAGTTTTATCTCAAGAGGAAGAGGAATGTGATGCTCTAGATAGTAAGTCAAACTTCCTGTTCCTCTTTGTTTTTCAAACAAGAAATGTATGGTTAGAGTGTCGAGTCACGTAGTCTTTATTGCGTTGCATAGCGGAGGGGGTGTGTGTGTTCAAACATCTAAACGCACCACCTGTTCTACTGTATCTGGGGAGAACTTGTAAGCGTGGACTGCGGTTAGACTATTCAAACATGCGCATAGTTAGTTCTGCTCATATTTCGTCCTCCGATAGCTACACTTGGCTTTGCTTGCTTTTCTAGGCTTCCAAGCCCGAAGAGCGAGAAGCCTATTTTAATTGCCTGTATTTCTTTATTTATTTGTTTTTCAGATATGTTTTGTCTTGGATTTACACCACAATTAGGTCGACCGGAATTTAATTTATCACGCAAGTTTCTGCGCATGGGAAGTTTTGGGACCACGGCCACGCGCAATATTCCTGGAAAAACGCGCTTTTCCAGCACCACTTTTGACGCAATTGCCCTTTGTGTAACACTACACAGGTTTAACATTATATCAGGATTAAGCCATAGGGGTACATTTCAAATTGCTCATCGAGTGCGCTTCGAAGGCCACGCCCCCTATAGGGTGCGCATTTTTCCAGGTAGCCTACCTCGCTTAAACGTGCAGGCTTCTTACGGAATAACTCGCAGTGTATTGATTTATTGTGAGCTTAAACTACACACATTGGTCTACTAAAATCGCAAAGTATTCGTTCGTATCACGGCACAGATCACAAAATCTAATCCTGGAGGGCTGTTGTGCTGTTTAAGCTGTTGTGGTTTAATTTGAATGTGTTTGATGTATTGAGTGCTTAATTTAAATCATTGATTGGCTGGAGTCTGCACATCTTGTTTCAAAGGCCTATATTGGCTGCTGATTGAAAGTAAGTCACAAAAACCAGCAGAGCCTGTGGGCCTCCATGGCTGGAGTTAAACCAGCAGAGCCTGTGGGCCTCCATGACTGGAGTTAAACCAGCAGAGCCTGTGGGCCTCCATGACTGGAGTTAAACCAGCAGAGCCTGTGGGCCTCCATGGCTGGAGTTAAACCAGCAGAGCCTGTGGGCCTCCATGACTGGAGTTAAACCAGCAGAGCCTGTGGGCCTCCATGACTGGAGTTAAACCAGCAGAGCCTGTGGGCCTCCATGGCTGGAGTTAAACCAGCAGAGCCTGTGGGCCTCCATGACTGGAGTTAAACCAGCAGAGCCTGTGGGCCTCCATGGCTGGAGTTAAACCAGCAGAGCCTGTGGGCCTCCATGACTGGAGTTAAATCAGCAGAGCCTGTGGGCACTCCATGACTGGAGTTAAACCAGCAGAGCCTGTGGGCCTCCATGACTGGAGTTAAACCAGCAGAGCCTGTGGGCACTCCATGACTGGAGTTAAACCAGCAGAGCCTGTGGGCACTCCATGACTGGAGTTAAACCAGCAGAGCCTGTGGGCCTTCATGACTGGAGTTAAACCAGCAGAGCCTGTGGGCCTCCATGACTGGAGTTAAACCAGCAGAGCCTGTGGGCCTCCATGACTGGAGTTAAACCAGCAGAGCCTGTGGGCCTCCATGACTGGAGTTAAACCAGCAGAGCCTGTGGGCCTCCATGACTGGAGTTAAACCAGCAGAGCCTGTGGGCCTCCATGACTGGAGTTAAACCAGCAGAGCCTGTGGGCCTCCATCGGAGTTTGAGACCCTGACTTGCGGTGAGAGTCACCCTCACATGTCCCCTGTTGTACAGCATGTTGGTTATATATAAATATATGCTCTATGTTTTCAGTTATTTTCAAGCCTCTGAGAGCATAAATGTGTGTTTGACATGAAGCACTTTAGTTAGTAGGTTCTTGGAATCGCTAAGGAATAATCCATAGCAGTTACCCTGTGCCGGCCTTGCCCCCAAACATTCGCCAGGAAAAGCTTTTTTTTTTAGTCCTCTCTCTATTGTACAATAAAATAATTGACAGGGCCTTCAGGCTTTGTATACATGTGTTGCCTATGAAGATCTATGTAAGACCTATGTAAACTGAAATAATTGTTTATGGTGGCCATGCCTCAAAATTCTCAAACGGGGTGGGGGTCTTATTAAAAGAAAAAATAATAATAATGCAGATGTATATAAATGCATGCAAAATACATACACAACAGTACCCATACTTACACAAGCAGCGTGTAAATACTTACGAACGTATCATTACTTCAGATATAATTAGCTAAGATCTCTCGTACATCTTCCAATATCATTGTCCATGAGATAATATTTCCAGATTGAACTCCATGCAGTTTTGTGGTGGTTCTTTCCGGCAGTATTATAGGTTGCGCTGGTGTAACCATGTATGGATTAAAGAGGAACCCAGAAAAAAAAAAAATAACAAAGCCGCAGTAAATGTTCCTCCCTCTTAAAGAATGTTAACAACCCAACCTAGCCTAGCCTATTTCTGCTTTCTTTCAAAATGAGTGCTTTGGGATTTCCCACTCGCCGATTCATTAATGTGGTTAGCCTTAGACAAAAGAGCTGCTTATATTCACGGCCCGTTCTGTGAATCAAAAGGTAATTTCCATCGCACAACTAGATAGCTCACAGAAGATCTGATTACAACCAGCAGATTAATCAGTCCATATCTTCTGGTCCTTGCCTAAAGATGAGTACTTATCATTTAAGTAGATAAACAGGATACTTTCTAGTTCCATGCTGGTCATATTATACAGTCTTAGGAGATACAGTGTAGCCTATGTTTAAAAGTTGTTACTGAATGTTAACTTGTTTCTAACCACTCATATTTGTTGTCCAGGAAGACAAAATGGTGGTGGAAGGAAGTAGGCTACAATGTGTTTCTTCTTCCCCAAATAAACAGTGCTTAGCAAATGACAAACTAGAGGGCAATGACAATTTCAGTGTTAAATTACCACGATTTGGTCGCTGGTGTGTTTCTACTCCATTTTACACTTGTGAACAGCTGTGAGAACGTAATTAAAGTGAAGCCAGAATGCCTTGTCCCTGCCACTACGTTATGAAGAAATCACCTCAGGCAACATGCATAACAGATTAAATATATTCTATTCAATTCAATTCAATTTTATTTGTATAGCGCTTTTTACAGAGAACTGTCGCAAAGACGCTGCACAGGGAAACAGAAGGAAAATTGAGCAAAAAACCAGGCCTTAGCCCCCAACCAGCAAAATGAGGTAAAAAACTCCCCGGTAGGGGAGAAAAAAACACTGAGCAGTGGCGAGAAAAAACTCCCCAGTGGGAAGAAATCTCGGAAGGAACCCGGCTAGAGAGGGGTGCCCATCCTTCGCTGGCCGGCCCGGTTTAGACTAAAGGAACCTGGCTAGAGAGGGGTGCCCATCCTTCGCTGGCCGGCCCGGTTTAGACTAAAGGTGGACTGAATGGTAATAGTCAATTCAATAATCAGTTCAATCATCAGTTCAAAGGGGGCGGGGTGATGCATCTGGGACTCCGGTTGCGTGAAGTCGGGAGGATAAACCAAAGGAGGGACGGGTCCGAAGCAGTCTGCAAACTCAGGGTGAGGGGCATAACTGGAGCAGTCTGCAAACTCAGGGTGAGAGGGGGACGGGCCGGAGTAATCTGCAGCTCAGGGTGAGAGAGGAAAAGGGAAGGTTAGCCCCCCACCCCCCCGACATCCTTAAAGGGTAAGTTCGCTATTTTGGACCTTGGACCCTATTTGCGGTCCGTCTTCCATGAACCTGACCCATGAAGTCCATTTTTTCGCTGATCGGTCCAGTATTGAGTTCGGTACAGATTTCCTGTAGGCTCTCACTGGGCTACAATGGAAGTGAACGGGGGCAATCAGAAATGTTCGATAAATGTGCTTTCATGTACAATAAATGAGACGGGAAGCTCAGGGTGTATTGTTACCGGTCTCAGTATGCTCTCCTGTGAAATGTATCTCAATCCGAACATTTTTACATGCTTGGCATGGCTTGGAAGTAAGCATTTCTCTGTTGCTTGTTTGCGCTGCACTCGCGGAGTACTATGTGTCGGGGGGTAGGGGAGCGGGAAGGTGTGCCGGCCGTTTACGAAACTATCTAGTTGAGCAGTCTGCGTTTGTTTACCTGCAGCAACGTAGGCTACAATTTCCACAAAAAAACTTGGATGATGGATGACTATAATGATTACGAAGACGAAGAATTCGATTTTGACTTTGACGTTACTGGCTACAGATTTGAGCCAGAATACACGGACACGGAACTACAAGAGATGGATGATAAGAGAGCAAGAGAAGAGAGAGAGGCTGAAGTTGCGCAGGTAATGTTATCCGAAGTCGCTGCCGAGGCTAGACCAAGAATTTCGGGGGACTTTTGGTGTTCTTGCAAGAGGTGCAAGCAGATGCCCAGAGAGGAGGAAAGTTTGTGTTGTAGGGAGTGGGATCTGTTGCTACCGAATGCCATTGAAAACCTGGATGTATCCGTGGATGACACTGGATCATCTCCATTGATTACCATTACACTATGACTGCCAACAGATATGTGATAGATGAGAACTTTGGACAGGACACCATGCGTCAAGCATTTGTAAATAAAACATTATAGAATTGTAAAAAGTTATAGTTGATGAACGTTTCCGACAGTTTTGTTACAAGAAAACAACTTATGTCAAGCTCGGATTTTGTTAGTTGGTATTGAGTGCTGGGTCAGAGGACGCGCTCAAAAAAAATAAAAATGTTAGTAACGTTATAGCTAAATATAACTTACCTCCGCTCCGGTGCTTGATAGTGCTGCAGGTCCGACACGAGGAACAGCTGTGTTCTTTAGAAACCAGTGTTTTGCTTCTGATTTGCGGTTACAGAAATCAGTAGCGTCGAAATGCGCTCCACAAACTCGCGAGTCTGCCAAATGGAGTTGATTGACTGGAGTGTTTATGTCGATCCGTAAGACAACCAGCCAAAGTCTCAATCTTTCTGGGTCAGAGAACGGGAGCCTGTGAAAACTGGTATTTGAGCGTCCAGACATTTTATTCCCACAACTGGGGACTGCACATTCGCGCACCATTGCTGTGATGAATTATTACAAATGATGATTACAAAAACTGCGTTACAAATATTTCTGCTGTAGGCTACTAGCTAGTAAACTCCAACGGGAGGTCAGGATTTGTGATCAACTGCTTTTCAAGCGCCCCCCCCCCCTCTCTCTACAACGTAGCTAGACTGCGGAAGTTTACAGTGCGAGGTAGTGCGGTCGGAGAAATAGTTCTGTTTCAAATGGAACTGTTGTTTCAACGTTCGGTTTGCGTTTGCGATAGCCTACATTTCACAGGAGAGCATACTGAGACCGTAAGAATACACACTGAGCTATAAAAGCACATTTATCGTTGTTTTTCCATAACATTTCTGATTGCCCCGTTCACTTCCATTGTAGCCCAGTGAGAGCCTACAGGAAATCTGTACCGAACTCAATACTGGACCGATCAGCGAAAAAATGGACTTCATGGGTCAGGTTCATGGAAGACGGACCGCAAATAGGGTCCAAGGTCCAAAATAGCGAACTTACCCTTTAACTATAGGATTGACTAAAGAGGTATGTTTTTAGCCTACACTTAAAGACAGAAAGTGTGTCTGCAGCCCGTACATACATGGGAAATATAACAGTCATAGGCCACGCGGTCTTTTATTAGGGGATGCGGTAGTGTCCCCCTAAGTCTGGTTTTGGTTGCAACTTACATGTTAAAATCGAAATTTCGCCCATCAATATCTTAGCCGTTTTAGCACCAATTACCAAGCCACTTGGCAGATCAACTGATCTCATCAATATCTTGACATAAAACAAATATGGGAAAGATTAGTTAAGCCATTTTCATACAATTAAGTGCATAAAAAATGTATCATTTTGATTAAGACTTATTTTTCTAATGACCTAGCTCAAATTCTACAACTCTAATCGCTAAAGTTGACATAGCGATATGTCGGGTGTGATATGGACCAATGCTTTTGACGGGTGATATTTCTGTTTATTGTACAGTTTTTAAATAAACCTTTATAATTCTACGATACCAGAAATTAATTGTCCATTGACTTAACATTGGGGCATAAATTTGCTAGCAACCGAAGGCTAATTCGAACTACCGTTACCACACAGTCTCGTGCACTGCAAGATTTCTTAGCCTACTCCTCGCTCTCTCTGAAGCTTCCACAGCGCACAGAAACCAGCGTATAAATATGAACCAGCCGTATGCTACTAATGTTAACTTACCTATTTTTAAAGTAAAAGTCCAAAGCGAGTTTTGAATTTTCCGTATGGTTTAACATTTTTATGAATCACAAGACGTGTGGGCAAATCAACTCGAGAGAGCAAGTTGAATAACGTTTGCCAGGTCAGTGATCACAGCAGTTCCACATAACTCTGACCGAACAGCAACAACAACTGTAACGTTAACTTAGCCAGGCTAGCTACCGTTACCGAGTGACAAAGCTAGAAATAACTTCTAACTTCGCTAGCGAGATTAAAACAAATGTATGTTCATTTAGCTACTAACTTTACTCCTTTCAGACATGTCCACAATATTATCTGTAACGTTAAAGGAGCTATATGTAACATTGACACCGAGCGTTTAAATTTGGTACTGCAGTTCAAATTCACAATATTGGAGAGAGTTGTCTCCGCCTGCTTCCTCCTCCCCAGACTCGAAGCTCACGCGGGTTGCCAAGTTGAGGACACTGAACGAACACGAGCGCAAGACAAGCCGAGCGCAACATTATATTTTGAGACTTATTCTATTTTGACAATGACAAGCGACGACAAGTCCTACACTATAAGTTGATCAGCTAATGTATATGTTTGCAATTTATTTATTGTTTGCAAATTATAAACCAGCTCATGTGGATTTTTTTTATAACTCAATGTTAGCTAGATGCATGGCTGGCTATGTTTACAGTCACACAGATATAAGCTAATGTTAGTTGTATGTTTAGCTAGTAACTATACATATATATATTTAAATCTTTAGCTAGCTAGCTAAATGAAAACGATGTTGAACTTAGCTTAGGCATTCGTAAATCGGCTGCCGGAGTACATCTGGTTGTTCGTAATGGGCAGTGGGCGGAGTCAACTCGGAAAATAGTGAATCACACAGGCCAAAACAAATACAGACGTTCCGACCCGGAATGGAAATTTCAAAGGAGAACATACTGGCTGTAGCATTGTTGTCAGAGAAGCCAGTATTTCGACTTAGCATGTTTCCTTAATCTCTGATGACATATCATGGTCATTTTATGATTTAGTACAGTAAATATGTTACATATAGCTCCTTTAATGAAGCTACAAGCGCCACACCGTGTGAGCTATCAACTAACGTTAGCTAGGTAGCATTACAAGCCCCACATGGAACCTAACAGTGCCAAGCAATGTACATTAACGTTAGGACAATTAATGTTAACGTTACGTTCGTTCATCTTTAAAATAGCCAGATATTTCGCTGAATAGTTTTGGCAGAATGTAACGTTAGACTAAATAAACTAAAATGCACACTCTGGGAGTAAAGTAACTTAGCCAGGTCTGCACAGTGCACACTCTGGGAGTAAAGTAACTTAGCCAGGTCTGCACAGTGCACACTCTGGGAGTAAAGTAACTTAGCCAGGTCTGCACAGTGCACACTCTGGGAGTAAAGTGACTTAGCCAGGTCTGCACAGTGCACACTCTGGGAGTAAAGTAACTTAGCCAGGTCTGCACAGTGCACACTCTGGGAGTAAAGTAACTTAGCCAGGTCTGCACAGTGCACACTCTGGGAGTAAAGTAACTTAGCCAGGTCTGCACAGTGCACACTCTGGGAGTAAAGTAACTTAGCCAGGTCTGCACAGTGCACACTCTGGGAGTAAAGTAACTTAGCCAGGTCTGCACAGTGCACACTCTGGGAGTAAAGTAACTTAGCCAGGTCTGCACAGTGTACACTCTGGGAGTAAAGTTAACGCGCAGAACAGTTCTGTGGGTTAACGTTAACTGAGCAAGCACGACACATTTCTAAGTGCAAAATGTTTCAAACAAAACCTTCATTATATCTAAGTAGAATTTTGGACAGATTAGTTATAAAACTTGAAAAATGCACAAAATAAAATAAAAATTTAACTATAATATATCTGTTGTTGTTTGTCATGATTCAATCTGTTTCATTTCCAATGTGTTATGAAATTTGTTATATTATGTTATGATATTTAATGTTATTTGGACTTATTCTGATCTATTGGGGTGTTCTTGAGGTACATTAATGGAACTTTCTAGCAGTATGTAGCTATACATTTTCTAATGATTGTGTAATCTTCAGTTATGTTTATGCAACGTTCAAGTGGATGTGTAACAATAGTTATGATGATTCAATTTTTTTAAGAAATTGACACCCTGGGTATTAATAACAAAAAACTATGTTTTAAGTGTTAAGTTTGGCTTGTTCAAAAGCCTGTCGAGTAGGTTTAGACATTGGCTATAGATCTATAATGCATTAATGGCAGCACAATAGTATATATATTTCTACACGTGATGCTGATTATTTTACACAGAAGACTGTACACATTTGGAAACTATACTGAGTAATCATACAGAGCTCATATAGAGGATGAAATTACAGACAGCTGAGCTAAATAAATACAGTGGTATTTAATTTTGACTTAAACCATCATAGATTCTACTCTTAATTTGTTGATTAGAAATGGAATCATCCATCCAAGGAGTAGCCTATACTGGACATGTGGCCGAGGCTTACACCACCACCCATGAAATCACTTATGTACACCTTCACCCATGAAATCACTTATGCACACCTAAGAAGTATGAAATATATGACAACATACACTGTTGACATACAGAGTAGTAGTCAATAAGATTTCAGTCACAGCATAACATGTAGGCCTAATTGGCCTGATATGTCAGAGTGGAGTTCAAAGGGCAGAAATTAAAACAATAGGTGAAAGTATATATTTAATAGCCTAATGCAATCACAGCATGCAATTATACATCTACTCATATAGCTTTAGAATACTTCTAAAAAGGATCTGAAATGTAAACAGACAAAGATTTAGATCCACCTTTCAACAGCTACCTACCAATATTATCATGTTAGCTATCAATATTGGTATGAGGCATAAGAGGAATAGACAAATAGCCTACACAAAACTGCAGTAGGGAAATACTAAGCCTTTTTGTACAGGTCACTATCATGGGTGGCAGCACATACTCTCAGAGTATGAATTAGGCTCTTTGAGAGAAGGTTTGAACCAATCTGCCCAGTGATGAGTACATGTTGTTTGATATTCAATAGACCAACATAGCTACAGAACTGTATAGCAGTCAGATATAAAAAACAGAGTACTGGAAATCCCTGATAGTGTAGAGCTGAAGTTTGGCTTGTTGGTGCTCATTTGAATTTCCTGTCTTTTGCGGCTTTTGACCAAGCCAAACTTAACACTTAAAACATAGTTTTTTGCTATTAATGTTTTTTTTTTTTTTTCCATAGTACCCATATCATCCATGGCATCAGGAGTCGGGTTTTGGCCTTCCCTGAAGTAGCATATACCAATGTTCAGTGCATTTTAGTCAAAAGCCAAGGCTTTTAAATATAAAGCTGTTTGTGGCTTATTTGAAGCATATCAGCTTTTTAAAAGTGGCTGTAAAAGGTATCAGCAGGCAGGTATGCCCCAATTACTGGCAGGACCATCTGTGGAGGTTTAGCCTGAAGAGGAAGCACCAAGAATAGCCCCTTATAAGGCCGCTTGCCCCACATCTTACCCTTTAAATTTTCAGTTTTGTTTGCTTTTAACTGGTTTCCAGTAAATCCTGCGATTGTTGCTTCAACAAAGAGGAAGTGGTTGCCGTGAAACTTACATTCATAAAAATAATTTTTTTTGTCAACTGCACTCAGTTACGGTTGGCTACATGATTTCAAATTTGACGCCAGTGTGTGCGCTCGGCCGGGGAACATAAAAAATGTTCTCATGTCCTTTCACCCCCCACCCTATTTCTCCCTACCCCCTCATTAGATTAGATTCTGTCTCTTTTCTGAATTGAAAAGAGGGTGTGGCATTATGCCTGAGCCAAGCAGAAAAGCCCTGTGTGAGAGAAAGCAGAGTAGTGTACACTTTCAGCACTCTCACTCTCTCTGCACTGTATAATGGAGTTTACTGAAGGGCTTATTATAAGCAGAGTAGTATACACTCTGTCTGTACTGTATAATGGAGTTTACTGAAGGGCTTATTATAAGCAGAGTAGTATACACTCTCTCTGTACTGTATAATGGAGTTTACTGAAGGGCTTATTACAAGCAGAGTAGTATACACTCTGTCTGTACTGTATAATGGAGTTTACCGAAGAGCTTATTATAAGCAGAGTAGTATACACTCTGTCTGTACTGTATAATGGAGTTTACTGAAGGGCTTATTATAAGCAGAGTAGTATACACTCTGTCTGTACTGTATAATGGAGTTTACTGAAGGGCTTATTATAAGCAGAGTAGTATACACTCTGTCTGTACTGTATAATGGAGTTTACTGAAGGGCTTATTACAAGCAGAGTAGTATACACTCTGTACTGTATAATGGAGTTTACTGAAGGGCTTATTATAAGCAGAGTAGCATACACTCTCTCTGTACTGTATAATGGAGTTTACTGAAGGGCTTATTACAAGCAGAGTAGTATACACTCTGTCTGTACTGTATAATGGAGTTTACTGAAGGGTTTATTATAAGCAGAGTAGTATACACTCTCTCTGCACTGTATAATGGAGTTTACTGAAGGGCTTATTATAAGCAGAGTAGTATACACTCTCTCTGTACTGTATAATGGAGTTTACTGAAGGGTTTATTATAAGCAGAGTAGTATACACTCTCTCTGTACTGTATAATGGAGTTTACTGAAGGGCTTATTACAAGCAGAGTAGTATACACTCTCTCTGTACTGTATAATGGAGTTTACTGAAGGGCTTATTATAATAGAGCTTGTAAAACCCATATGAGTTATACTCCTGATATACAGACGGTGTAATATTTAGTCTTTTACTTCTTCTGTGTGTAAAGCAGAAGTTCAGCAGCATTATTTTACTCAGAGGTCACTTCTCCCACCACAGCCATGTCTGCACCTGAAATGTACACTTAAAATGGAGATCTCTCTTTCTCTCTCTCTCTCTCTCTCTCTCTCTCTCTCTCTCTCTCTCTCTCTCTCTCTCTCTCTCTCTCACTCTCACACACTCTCTCTCTCACTCTCTCTCTCTATCTCTCCTCTCTCTTTCTCTTCCTGGGCTGTGACTGTTTTAGAGATCTTTTTAAACTGTTAAATATTTGGTTTCAAGGGCTGGGTGAGGTGTTGTCTTTTGCATCCTTTATTAGGGAGCCTAAATACAGTGTCGTCACTGAAAGGAGGGACTGTCTATTGATCTAAAAGGAGGACTGTCTATTGAATTATTTGTCTGGCTCAGCGAAACTGTCCATTTGGAAGACCAGGAAGAATAATATTCTGGGAGCAGGTTCTACTGAGCCTGAAAGTATGCTTAGAGGCATGCTGGGTTAGGGTTAGGTGTGGGGTTAGGAGGCATCATCATGTTGCTAAGTTACATCACTGCTCTTTGGATATTATGTGTTGCCTGGGCGATAATGAGCAGATTTGCTGGACCCTAGAATGCAGGAGTGAGTGTACTGTTGCTATATAGCTTTCATCCTCTATATGAGCTCTGTATGATTACTCAGTGGTGTGTCCTCAAGTCAGCACTTATCATACCATCATTTATATATGACTGAACAGACACTTGTACATGCTGACAATTAACCAGAGAAGTATATAATAACATTTGTGAAATATATTGCTGTGCTTTTCAATGGCAGAAGGTAGAAAGGCATCCCAAAAAATACACCCCACTTTATAGTAGTATTGCTTGTGCCTGTAGGTGAACAGATTATTCTACTGCAAATCTATCAAAGCCCTCAGAAGTGCCACGTGGAGAAACTGCTCTATACTTTATCACAGGCTGCTACCGCCATCTAGTGGATTATGAACAAATTGACTCATCTCTTAAATTTTCGCAGAAAATATTTTTTAAGTAAAAGGTCATTAAGTCACATATAAACCACATAGAGCATGTTGTATTGTCATCGGTTAATTATGTCAAAATCACTCCATTACAGTACCTGTCATTTCACATGCTTATAAGTCACTATACTACTATCATTAGTATCTAATTCAATTTCTCCTCAAATTGTATACAGGCACCTGGCAACATTTTCATTATATACATATTCATATATATGACCATGAAGTAGGACTATGTAGTTTTAAATTAACCCTGAATTATCATGCCTAAAATCCATGCATCTGGAGTGATCCAGTTGATTCATGCGCATCAATGGTTCAGGGAGAGCAGTGAATAGTTTCACCACTAGATGTCAGTAGTTCTCTTGTTGCAGCGAATAAAAATTCAACTTAAATCATTGCTCATTGTTAATCTATTATATAGGCCTATAACGTACAAATATAAGTAATATTGTATTATCAATTATGAATGGATTTGGTTATTTGTTTAGGCGTTTGATCTTTAGATCCAGTAACTACTTCCATAATAATATAATGTATTACATCTATATCAGATTTCATTGTAAGTTCTCTAGAAATTGAGTTTGAGCTGTATACATGAATAGTAAATCTAGTTTATTTAATGTTCATGAGTATAATTTAATTTGTACCCTCACAGGACGTGTGCATTTTATCTGTGTTCTGTGGGGTGTGAGTCATTCAGTCAGAATCAGTTCTCAGTTTTTCTGCCGCAAATTGAAATGACACATGGTTTTCTGCATGTGCACATGCTTGATCTAAATGGAAAGAGACGGCTATCATCATGTACGTACGAAACACGAAATAGAGCTCTTCCTCTTCCTCTTCCTCTTCCTCAAGCCTTTTATTCAAAGGTGTGGGTGCAGTTGCCGGGGGAGACTGCAGGTGTCTGAGCTAATGGTGGCCACGACCCTGTGACCTGTGACCCTGGTGATCCCCTTCCAGAATTTCCCAGAATTCCAAGGGGCCGCGCGGCTTCCCAGCCCCCACCGTGACTGAGCTCAGCGGAGTTCAGAGAGTCCACTCAGCTCCTCAAACGGCCCAAAACCCCATAACCCTGCTTTTTAACCTGTCAGCTCCACAGAGAGAGTGCACACATCACCTGTCACTGTTTTTAACCTGGCAGCTCCACAGAGAGAGTGCACACATCACCTGTCACTGTTTTTAACCTGGCAGCTCCACAGAGAGAGTGCACACATCACCTGTCACTGTTTTTAACCTGGCAGCTCTGTGGGTGGCGTGGGAGGGCGGTGTGCAGACATATCACCTGGACATCGCATTTTTCAAGGTGTGTTTTCAAATCGAGTACATCACAAAGCATGTATCTAAACATTTGTCCTTAACTTTGACTAACATGTAAACAGCTGTGTTACTTTACTTCTACACTAGCTGGGTTTGGCCAGATGCTTCTACACTAGCTGGGTTTGGCCAGATGCTTTTAACGGTGGCTGAGTAGATGTACATGTCATGGTAATTATTTTATAGTGTCATATCAAAATTGAAAAATGAGCATCTCACCCTTCTGTTGAGCTGACATGCAGTTTCTAATGGACAAAAAGCTAATCCAATTCTACAGCCAGAGAAGCCCAGTGCCCAGGATTGGCTAAATCAATGGCTATTTACCGCTATTATCCCAGTGCCTCTTCCTCGCAGAAGTGCTCAGATTTTCCCACACTGTTAATTCCATCATGCTTTATGTGGGCGTGTGTGCTGGTGCGCTGTGGGAATCATGCTTTATGTGGGCGTGTGTGCTGGTGCGCTGTGGGAATCATGCTTTATGAGGGCGTGTGTGCTGGTGCGCTGTGGAATCATGCTTTATGTGGGCATGTGTGCTGGTGCGCTGTGGAATCATGCTTTATGTGGGCGTGTGTGCTGGTGCGCTGTGGGAATCATGCTTTATGAGGGCGTGTGTGCTGGTGCGCTGTGGGAATCATGCTTTATGAGGGCGTGTGTGCTGGTGCGCTGTGGAATCATGCTTTATGCGGGCGTGTGTGCTGGTGCGCTGTGGGAATCATGCTTTATGTGGGCGTGTGTGCTGGTGCGCTGTGGGAATCATGCTTTATGTGGGCGTGTGTGCTGGTGCGCTGTGGGAATCATGCTGGTGCTGCTGAATGTTTCATTGTTGATGCTTTTTTTTCGCCGCTGTGTTCGGAAATTGAATGTTTAGGTCTCGGCGGGCTGGGGGGGGGGGGGGGGGGGTTTGGAATTGGCGGATATTGATTTGGTGGTTTTTTGTTTTCTCTGTGGTCTGATTGAAAGGGCTCTGCTCCGTACCGCACAAGCGTGGAGTGAGAAAGCAAGCAGCGTTGCTTTCACACGTGAGATTAGCCAGCCTCACAGCTGCTAAACCCCCCCCACACACACCCCCACGCTCATAATAACACTAAACCCCTCCCCCACACACCCCCCCACGCTTATAACACTAAACCCCTCCCCCACACACACCCCCACGTTCATAATAACACTAAACCTCTCCCTCACACACCCCCACGCTCATAATAACACTAAACCCCTCCCCCACACCCCCACGCTCATAATAACACTAAACCCCTCCCCCACACCCCCACGCTCATAATAACACTAAACCCCTCCCTCACACACCCCCACGTTCATAATAACACTAAACCCCTCCCTCACACACCCCCACGCTCATAATAACACTAAACCCCTCCCTCACACCCCCCCACGCTTATAACACTAAACCCCTCCCCCACACACACCCCCACGTTCATAATAACACTAAACCCCTCCCTCACACACCCCCACGCTCATAATAACACTAAACCCCTCCCTCACACCCCCCCACGCTTATAACACTAAACCCCTCCCTCACACCCCCCCACGCTCATAATAATGCTAAACCCCTCCCTCACACACACCCCACGCTCATAATAATGCTAAACCCCTCCCTCACACACCCCCCACGCTCATAATAACACTAAACCCCTCCCTCACACACCCCGCCACGCTTATAAGCAGTCATGTGCATCAGGGATCACAGGGTGTTATAAGCAGTCATACACACCAGGGATCATAGCATGTTATAAGCAGTAACACTCACCAATGACCACAGGGTGTTGTAAGCAGTCACACACACCAGGGATCACATGGTGTTATAAGCAGTCATTCACACCAGAGATCACAGGGTGTTATAAGCAGTCATTCACACCAGGGACCACAGGGTGTTGTAAGCAGTCATACACACCAGGGACCACAGGGTGTTGTAAGCAGTCATACACACCAGGGACCACAGGGTGTTGTAAGCAGTCATACACACCATGGATCACAGGGTGTTATAAGCAGTCACACACACCAGGGACCAAAGGGTGTTGTAAGCAGTCATACACACCAGGGATCACAGGGTGTTATAAGCAGTTATACACACTAGGGACCACAGGGTGTTGTAAGCAGTCATACACTCCAGGGATCACAGGGTGTTATAAGCAGTCACACACACCAGGGATCACAGGGTGTCATAAGCAGTCATACACACCAGGGACCACAGGGTGTTGTAAGCAGTCACACACACCAGGGATCACATGGTGTTATTGGCAATCACACACACACCAGGGATTACATGGTGTTATAAGCAGTCACACATACCAGGGATCACAGGGTGTTATAAGCAGTCACACACACCAGGGACCACAGGGCATTATACGCAGTCACACACACCAGGGACCACAGGGTGTTATAAGCAGTCACACACACACCAGGGATTACATGGTGTTATAAGCAGTCACACACACACACACCAGGGATTACAAGGTGTTATTGGCAGTCACCCACACCAGGGATCACAGGGTGTTATAAGCAGTCATTCACACCAGGGACCACAGGGTGTTATAAGAAGTCATTCACACCAGGGATCACAGGGTGTTTTAAGCAGTCACACACACACCAGGGATTACATGGTGTTATAAGCAGTCATACACACCAGGGACCACAGGGTGTTGTAAGCAGTCATACACACCAGGGATCACAGGGTGTTTTAAGCAGTCACACACACCGGGGATTACATGGTGTTATAAGCAGTCATACACACCAGGGATCACAGGGTGTTATAAGCAGTCACACACACCAGGGATCACAAGGTGTTATTGGCAATCACCCACACCAGGGATCACAGGGTGTTATAAGCAGTCATTCACACCAGAGATCACAGGTTGTTATAAGCAGTAACACACACCAGGGACCACAGGGCATTATACGCAGTCACACACACCAGGGACCACAGGGTGTTATAAGCAGTCACACACACACACCAGGGATTACATGGTGTTATAAGCAGTCACACACACACACCAGGGATCACAAGGTGTTATTGGCAGTCACCCACACCAGGGATCACAGGGTGTTATAAGCAGTCATTCACACCAGAGATCACAGGGTGTTATAAGTAGTCATACACACCAGGGACCACAGGGTGTTATAAGAAGTCATTCACACCAGGGATCTCAGGGTGTTTTAAGCAGTCACACACACACCAGGGATTACATGGTGTTATAAGCAGTCATACACACCAGGGACCACAGGGTGTTGTAAGCAGTCATACACACCAGGGATCACAGGGTGTTTTAAGCAGTCACACACACCAGGGATTACATGGTGTTATAAGCAGTCATACACACCAGGGATCACAGGGTGTTATAAGCAGTCACACACACCAGGGATCACAAGGTGTTATTGGCAATCACCCACACCAGGGATCACAGGGTGTTATAAGCAGTCATTCACACCAGAGATCACAGGGTGTTATAAGCAGTAACATTCTCCTGGGACCACAGGGTGTTATAAGCAGTCATACACACCAGGAATCACACGGTGTTATAAGTAGTCATACACACCAGGGATCATAGCATGTTATAAGCAGTAACACTCACCAAGGACCACAGGGTGTTGTAAGCAGTCACACACACCAGGGATCACATGGTGTTATAAGCAGTCATTCACACCAGAGATCACAGGGTGTTATAAGCAGTCATTCACACAAGGGACCACAGGGTGTTGTAAGCAATCATACACACCAGGGACCACAGGGTGTTGTAAGCAGTCATACACACCATGGATCACAGGGTGTTATAAGCAGTCACACACACCAGGGACCAAAGGGTGTTATAAGCAGTCACACACACCAGGGACCAAAGGGTGTTGTAAGCAGTCATACACACCAGGGATCACAGGGTGTTATACGCAGTTATACACACTAGGGACCACAGGGTGTTGTAAGCAGTCATACACTCCAGGGATCACAGGGTGTTATAAGCAGTCACACACACCAGGGATCACAGGGTGTTATAAGCAGTCATACACACCAGGGACCACAGGGTGTTGTAAGCAGTCATACACACCAGGGATCACAGGGTGTTGTAAGCAGTCACACACACCAGGGATCACATGGTGTTATTGGCAATCACACACACCAGGGATCACAGGGTGTTATAAGCAGTCACACACACCAGGGATCACAGGGTGTTATAAGCAGTCACACATACCAGGGATCACAGGGTGTTATAAGCAGTCACACACACCAGGGACCACAGGGCATTATACGCAGTCACACACACCAGGGACCACAGGGTGTTATAAGCAGTCACACACACACACACACCAGGGATTACATGGTGTTATAAGCAGTCACACACACACACACACACACCAGGGATCACAAGGTGTTATTGGCAGTCACCCACACCAGGGATCACAGGGTGTTATAAGCAGTCATTCACACCAGAGATCACAGGGTGTTATAAGTAGTCATACACACCAGGGACCACAGGGCACTATAAGCAGTCACCCACACCAGGGATCACAGGGTGTTATAAGCAGTCACACACACACCAGGGGGCCATGGGACTCTTGGGTCTGTGGTGGTTACTGATTTAACAGTGAAAACAAAAACCAGGAGTCCCTAAGGGCCTCCAGGGCCCGGGTTAGGGTTAGGGTTAGGGCCCGGGTTAGGGTTAGGGCCCGGGTTAGGGTTAGGGTGATTATGTTTGATTACATCTGAGTCTCTGCACCTTACAGCATCTGGCTGATTTTTGTTTGGTATGAGGATTGAAACGCTGATTCAGTGTTTGGTATGAGGATTGAAACGCTGATTCAGTGTTTGGTCTGAGGATTGAAATGCTGATTCAGTGTTTGGTATGAGGATTGAAATGCTGATTCAGTGTTTGGTATGAGGATTGAAATGCTGATTCAGTGTTTGGTATGAGGATTGAAATGCTGATTCAGTGTTTGGTATGAGGATTGAAACGCTGATTCAGTGTTTGGTCTGAGGATTGAAATGCTGATTCAGTGTTTGGTATGAGGATTCAAATGCTGATTCAGTGTTTGGTATGAGGATTGAAACGCTGATTCAGTGTTTGGTCTGAGGATTGAAATGCTGATTCAGTGTTTGGTATGAGGATTGAAATGCTGATTCAGTGTTTGGTATGAGGATTGAAATGCTGATTCAGTGTTTGGTATGAGGATTGAAATGCTGATTCAGTGTTTGGTATGAGGATTGAAATGCTGATTCAGTGTTTGGTATGAGGATTGAAACGCTGATTCAGTGTTTGGTATGAGGATTGAAATGCTGATTCAGTGTTTGGTTTGAGGATTGAAATGCTGATTCAGTGTTTGGTATGAGGATTGAAACGCTGATTCAGTGTTTGGTCTGAGGATTGAAATGCTGATTCAGTGTTTGGTATGAGGATTGAAATGCTGATTCAGTGTTTGGTATGAGGATTGAAATGCTGATTCAGTGTTTGGTATGAGGATTGAAATGCTGATTCAGTGTTTGGTATGAGGATTGAAATGCTGATTCAGTGTTTGGTATGAGGATTGAAACGCTGATTCAGTGTTTGGTATAAGGATTGAAACGCTGATTCAGTGTTTGGTATGAGGATTGAAACGCTGATTCAGTGTTTGGTATGAGGATTGAAACGCTGATTCAGTGTTTGGTATGAGGATTGAAACTTATGAATCTTATGAACAGGGGAACTGTCTGTCACCCCGAGCATTGGGGGGCTCTGAAGGCTGGGTTTAGGGTATCACCCCGAGCATTGGGGGGCTCTGAAGGCTGGGTTTAGGGTATCACCCTGAGCATTGGGGGGCTCTGAAGGCTGGGTTTAGGGTAACATGATGGCCATGATAGGGCCCCCCCCCCCAGGCACTAGCCTTGCCTCGGTCTGTAGATGAGGTGACGGAATGCCTCGGTCTGTAGATGAGGTGACGGAATGCCTCGGTCTGTAGATGAGGTGACGGAATGCCTCGGTCTGTAGATGAGGTGGCGGAATGCCTCGGTCTGTAGATGAGGTGACGGAATGCCTCGGTCTGTAGATGAGGTGACGGAATGCCTCGGTCTGTAGATGAGGTGACGGAATGCCTCGGTCTGTAGATGAGGTGACGGAATGCCTCGGTCTGTAGATGAGGTGACGGAATGCCTCGGTCTGTAGATGAGGTGACGGAATGCCTCGGTCTGTAGATGAGGTGACGGAATGCCTCGGTCTGTAGATGAGGTGACGGAATGCCTCGGTCTGTAGATGAGGTGACGGAATGCCTCGGTCTGTAGATGAGGTGACGGAATGCCTCGGTCTGTAGATGAGGTGACGGAAGGGGGTGGGAGCTTTAGAGCTTTGAGATGCAGCTTCTGCCCTAACAAGGCTCTAACTTTAATACAGAACTGAGCAGAAACGACACTTCGTATGACCCGCAACACGCTCTGCGTTCCCTGACACACAGCACAGACGCGTCGGGAGACATTTTCGCTGATGTGGCGCATAAAAAAAACAAAAGTTTCCTCAAAGCAAAGCCCACCTCAGCCTGACCTTTTCTCGATGGTTCAGAGAGATCAAAGCCCAGCTTTGCACCTGTCTCGTCATGCAGAATGTTCTGTTCTTGTTTCCTGTGAGCTCCAGGTGTTGTGTCGTCAGTCCACAGTGTGGTTTTGTCACCTGCAAGTTAACGCAAAAAAAGCTCCTTCCCCACTCTGTGGTCAAAACTAGCAAACAGTCATTTTCCTTGAATTGATGAACATTTGATATTGGTTTTGAGATAAACAGCAGTGACAAACAAACTAAATATTTGCTATGACTAAGAAGCCTTGCAGGATTGCAACCTAACACCCACATATATTTTTTAATTTCAGTTGTGAATAAACAATTGATGAAATTAATCAGTTAACAATAACATTTCTTAACAATGTTTTAAACTGAAAAGTGAATCATATCTGTTAATTTTTATGGTGTGGTGCAATATTTCTTAAAATTAAGAATTGGCATGTTTTCTTGAGGTCACAGTAATGCACTCAAGGAACGAATGAGGAACAGTTGGTTGTGGAAGTTGCTAAGTTCGCTCTCCGCTTCATCATCTACAGTACACTGTGTGCTGTACCTTAAGCTTCATTTGTGTTTTATAATGTAAACTTGAAAGTATGTTCACATTATATTTACATTTTCTACCTTCCTCTGGAAGATCTTATCAAGAGTGACTGAGCAACATTAGTGAAAAGTGCATTAAATAGAATCACAATCAGGGCCAGGCTTAACACCAGGAAATATTCATAATAATATTTTTTAAATGTAGACTGGCCAAATAATTTGTTCAACTCTGTGTTTGGATACAGAATGATTCTGGCAATAATTTGGTTTGGGAATTGCATATAAAAAGCTGAGAGGGTGTAAGGAGTCTTCTTCAGCAACATGGATGTTCTTGGATTTTAAAGAAATGCTTTGTTTTTGTGTGTCTTGTTTTCTCTGTAGAGATGATAACGTGGACATAACCTGAACCTTTCTCAAAGCGTTGAAGAACCTCAAGATGACTGCACCATCCTCCAACTGCCTGAACCCATCCTCCAACTGCCTGAACCCATATCAAGAGTTTAGGTCATCCAAGCATGGGATCTGATTGTAAGCCGTTTTGGAGGTATGTCACCTGTTCTCATTTGATAGGCTCTCCAGCTCTTTTATTTATTTATTTTTTATCCAGTGGAATCTTCACTCAACATTCCGGAATGTGTGGGCATTCCACCGGATTCCCATTTGCCCGGTGGTGTTCACCAGATTTCACCACTTTGTGGTTGATAGTATTGGTGTGCATTCAGCTGCCTGTTAAGCCATTTCTGGTCTAACTAGAATGTGTCCAGGGTTTTGTGCATTATTCTGAAGTACACATTACTTGCATTTTGTATTACTCTCTAACAAACTGTGACAGTACTGAAAAAGTAATGCATAATGCATATAATCTATAGTCTCTTTAGATTTTACTCCACCACGCCTCTTTCCGATCTCCTCCAGTGGGGTAATTACAAAAGACCCTTTCCTCTTCTTGGAGTGTTTATTGTGGTCAGAAACGGTGTGCAGTACGGTGTGCAGTACGGTGTGCAGTACGGTGTGCAGTACGGTGACTTTTAGCTCAGCAAAGGGAACAGGAAATGGAAAGCTGCTGTAATCACAGGAAGAGCGGCCTATCAGAGCGGCCTGTTCATGTTCAGTGTGACTCCCATATCAAGGCCAATCATTCAGTGTGACTCCCATATCAAGCCCAATCATTCAGTGTGACTCCCATATCAAGCCCAATCATTCAGTGTGACTCCCATATCAAGGCCAATCATTCAGTGTGACTCCCATATCAAGCCCAATCATTCAGTATGACTCCCATATCAAGGCCAATCATTCAGTGTGACTCCCATATCAAGCCCAATCATTCAGTGTGACTCCCATATCAAGCCCAGTCATTCAGTATGACTCCCATATCAAGGCCAGTCATTCAGTGTGACTCCCATATCAAGGCCAATCATTCAGTGTGACTCCCATATCAAGCCCAATCATTCAGTGTGACTCCCATATCAAGGCCAGTCATTCAATGTGACTCCCATATCAAGGCCAGTCATTCAGTGTGACTCCCATATCAAGCCCAATCATTCAGTGTGACTCCCATATCAAGCCCAGTCATTCAGTATGACTCCCATATCAAGCCCAGTCATTCAGTGTGACTCCCATATCAAGCCCAATCATTCAGTGTGACTCCCATATCAAGCCCAGTCATTCAGTGTGACTCCCATATCAAGCCCAGTCATTCAGTATGACTCCCATATCAAGGCCAGTCATTCAGTGTGACTCCCATATCAAGCCCAATCATTCAGTGTGACTCCCATATCAAGGCCAGTCATTCAGTGTGACTCCCATATCAAGGCCAGTCATTCAGTGTGACTCCCATATCAAGCCCAATCATTCAGTGTGACTCCCATATCAAGCCCAGTCATTCAGTATGACTCCCATATCAAGGCCAGTCATTCAGTGTGACTCCCATATCAAGGCCAATCATTCAGTATGACTCCCATATCAAGGCCAGTCATTCAGTGTGACTCCCATATCAAGGCCAGTCATTCAGTGTGACTCCCATATCAAGGCCAATCATTCAGTGTGACTTCTATATTTATTTCAATATATTAAGTCAAGGAGAGTAGAAGTCAAATTCTGAAACAAAGCTATAAAAATGTTTTGATACAGATTTTATCATTACTACATCAGGTTAATACAGATTTTATAATAACTACATCAGGTTGATACAGATTTTATAATAACTACATCAGGTTGATACAGATTTTATAATAACTACATTAGGTTTATACAGATTGTATAATAACTACATTAGGTTGATACTGATTTTATAATAACTACAGTAGGTTTATACAGATTGTATAATAACTACATCAGATTGATAAAGATTTCATAATAACTACATCAGATTGATAAAGATTTCATAATAACTACATCAAATTGATACAGATTTTATAATATCTACATCAGATTGGTACAGATTTTATAATATCTACATCAGATTGGTACAGATTTTATCATAACTACATCAGATTGATACAGATTTTATAATAACTACATCAGATTGATACAGATTTTATAATAACTACATTAGGTTGATACTGATTTTATAATAACTACATTAGGTTGATACAGATTTTATAATAACTACATCAGGTTGATACTGATTTTATAATAACTACATTAGGTTGATACAGATTTTATAATAACTACATCAGATTTTATAATAACTGCATTAGGTTGATACAGATTTTATAATAACTACATTAGGTTGATACAGATTTTATAATAACTGCATCAGGTTGATACAGATTTTATAAAAACGACATTAGGTTGATACAGATTTTATAATAACTACATTAGGTTGATACTGATTTTATCATAACTACATCAGATTTTATCATAACTACATCAGATTGATACAGATTTTATAATATCTACATCAGATTGGTACAGATTTTATAATAACTACATCAGATTGATACAGATTTTATAATAACTACATCAGATTGATACAGATTTTATAATAACTACATTAGGTTGATACTGATTTTATAATAACTACATTAGGTTGATACAGATTTTACAATAACTACATCAGGTTGATACTGATTTTATAATAACTACATTAGGTTGATACAGATTTTATAATAACTACATCAGATTTTATAATAACTGCATTAGGTTGATACAGATTTTATAATAACTACATTAGGTTGATACAGATTTTATAATAACTGCATCAGGTTGATACAGATTTTATAAAAACGACATTAGGTTGATACAGATTTTATAATAACTACATTAGGTTGATACTGATTTTATAATAACTACATCATATTTTATCATAACTACATCAGATTGATACAGATTTTATAATATCTGCATCAGATTGGTACGGATTTTATAATAACTACATCAGATTGATACAGATTTTATAATATCTATATCAGATTAATACAGATTTCATAATAACTACATTAGGTTGATACAGATTTTATAATAACTACATTAGGTTGATACAGATTTTATAATAACTACATCAGGTTGATACAGATTTTATAATAACTGCATTAGGTTGATACAGATTTTATAATAACTACATTAGGTTGATACAGATTTTATAATAACTACATCAGATTGATAAAGATTTCATAATAACTACATCAGATTGATACAGATTTTATAATAACTACATTAGTTTGATACAGATTTTATAATAACTACATCAGATTTTATCATAACTACATCAGATTGATACAGATTTTATAATATCTACATCAGATTGGTACAGATTTTATAATAACTACATCAGATTGATAAAGATTTCGTAATAACTACATCAGATTGATACAGATTTTATAATAACTACATTAGTTTGATACAGATTTTATAATAACTACATCAGTTTTTATCATAACTACATCAGATTGATACAGATTTTATAATATCTACATCAGATTGGTACAGATTTTATAATATCTACATCAGATTGGTACAGATTTTATAATAACTACATCAGATTGATAAAGATTTCGTAATAACTACATCAGATTGATACAGATTTTATAATAACTACATTAGTTTGATACAGATTTTATAATAACTACATCAGATTTTATCATAACTACATCAGATTGATACAGATTTTATAATATCTACATCAGATTGGTACAGATTTTATAATAACTACATTAGGTTGATACAGATTTTATAATAACTACATTAGTTTGATACAGATTTTATAATAACTACATCAGATTTTATCATAACTACATCAGATTGATACAGATTTCATAATATCTACATCAGAGTGGTACAGATTTTATAATAACTACATCAGATTGATACAGATTTTATAATAACTACATTAGATTGGTACAGATTTTATAATAACTACATCAGATTGATAAAGATTTCATAATAACTACATCAGATTGATACAGATTTTATAATATCTACATCAGATTGGTACACATTTTATAATAACTACATTAGGTTGATACAGATTTTATAATAACTACATTAGTTTGATACAGATTTTATAATAACTACATCAGATTTTATCATAACTACATCAGATTGATACAGATTTCATAATATCTACATCAAAGTGGTACAGATTTTATAATAACTACATCAGATTGATACAGATTTTATAATAACTACATTAGATTGATACAGATTTTATAATAACTACATCAGATTGATACAGATTTTATGATAACTACATCAGATTTTATCATAACTACATCAGATTGATACATATTTTATAATATCTACATCAGATTGGTACAGATTTTATAATAACTACATTAGGTTGATACAGATTTTATAATAACTACATTAGTTTGATACTGATTTTATAATATCTACATCAGATTGGTACAGATTTTATAATAACTACATTAGGTTGATACAGATTTTATAATAACTACATTAGGTTGATACAGATTTTATAATAACTACATTAGTTTGATACAGATTTTATAATAACTACATCAGATTTTATCATAACTACATCAGATTGATACAGATTTCATAATATCTACATCAGAGTGGTACAGATTTTATAATAACTACATCAGATTGATACAGATTTTATAATATCTATATCAGATTAATACAGATTTTATAATAACTACATCAGGTTGTTACAGATTTTATGATAACTACATCAGATTTATAATAACTACATCAGGTTGATACAGATTTTATAATAACTACATTAGGTTAATACAGATTTTATAATATCTATATCAGATTAATACAGATTTTATAATAACCACATTAGGTTGATGCAGATTTTATAATAACTACATCAGGTTGATAGACTTTATAATAACTACATCAAATTTTATAATAACTACATCAGATTGATACAGATTTTATAATAACTACATCAGATTGATACAGATTTTATAATAACTACATCAGATTGATACAGATTTTATAATAACTACATTACGTTGATACAGATTTTATAACTACATCAGGTTGTTACAGATTTTATCATAACTACATCAGGTTGATACAGATTTCATAATAACTACATCAGATTTTATCTGTCCGACCACTGTCCAAGAATGCATACAATCCCACAGATACCACAGACAACTAAACCAGCTCCATACAGTTTATATTGAAAGTTTCCCTTCTGTTGAAGATTCCTGCTCCTAATGCATCTTCTGTTGAAGATTCCTGCTCCTAATGCATCTTCTGTGTAAATTCAACAACAGGGCATAACCAAGAACAGCAGCCTTCTGCTCTGTAATAAAGCACCACATGCTCCTGTTACCAACCGGAACCTTCTATAGTGAACAAGCAGAGCGGGTGAGCATCTGGTGAGTCTGCATGGTCTGTGGTGATTCGTGCCAAAGGCCCCCGCTCATAAGCGTGGGAATAGTCTGTTGGAAACAGTCACATGGCTAGAACTCATCCTGTCTCCCCCTCTGGAGACACACAGTCTGTCGGTCATGTGACCATGTGACGAGCGAGTGTGGGATCCATACGGCTCCCGCCTCTTTGTTGTGTCAGGTGTCGGACATACAGTACCAGTCAAACGTTTGGACACACCTACTCATAGAAAGTTTTTTTTTTTGTTATTTTTACTGTTTTCCACATTTTAGAATAGTAAAGACATCAAAACTATCAGATAACACAAATGGAATTATGCAAAGACCCAAAAGAAAGTGTAAAACAAATAAAAAACGTCTTATATTTTAGATTCGTCAAAGTAGCCACCCTTTGCCTTGATAACAGCTTTGCACATTCTACCTGGAAATAAGGTATCAAGAGTCTTTTGATATCCTTTTATACAGAGTCATGATGGCATCACCTGTTTACCTGTGGAATACCTGTTTACCACAGAAGTTGGTTGAGAGAATGGCAAGAATGTGCAAAGCCGTTATCAAGGCAAAGGGTGGCTACTTTGAAGAATCTAAAATATAACACTTTTTTTTATTTGTTTGCATAATTTAATTTGTGTTATCTCATTGTTCTGATGTCTTTAGTATTCTAAAATGTGGAAAACAGTATAAAAAAAAACTTTAAAAAACCTATGAGTAGGTGTGTCCAAACCTTTGACTGGTACTGTATAAGGAGGTCTTTACCACTTGGTTAAACTTGAAAAGAACCAGCTTTTGAGGATGTCTGGCCTTGTGTTGTTTAGGGAAAAGGGGAGAAATGATAACTATTCAACAGTATCACAACCAAAATTAATACCATCGCCGCCCGGTTCCCCACCATCCTTGCTGCCACATCTGGACTGTCATCTAGCTGCTGCTAATTATATTATCATGGACATTGGCTGTTTTGACCATGCTGGTCTTTAAGCCCTAGACCCTGAGCCGACCAGAGGAGGATGGGTTCCCCCCTTGAGTCTGGTTCCTTCCAAGGTTTCTTCCTAGTTACACCAGGGAGTTTTTCCTTGCTACTGTTGCCTTTGGCTTGCTCTTGTGGGGGTTTAGGCTGGGCTTTGGCTTGCTCTTGTGGGGGTTTAGGCTGGGCTTTGGCTTGCTCTTGTGGGGGGTTTAGGCTTGGCTTTGGCTTGCTCTTGTGGGGGTTTAGGCTGGGCTTTGGCTTGCTCTTGTGGGGTTTAGGCTGGGCTTGCTCTTGTGGGGGTTTAGGCTGGGCTTTGGCTTGCTCTTGTGGGGGGTTTAGGCTGGGCTTTGGCTTGCTCTTGTGGGGGGTTTAGGCTGGGCTTTGGCTTGCTCTTGTGGGGGTTTAGGCTGGGCTTGCTCTTGTGGGGGGTTTAGGCTGGGCTTTGGCTTGCTCTTGTGGGGGTTTAGGCTGGGCTTTGGCTTGCTCTTGTGGGGTTTAGGCTGGGCTTGCTCTTGTGGGGGTTTAGGCTGGGCTTTGGCTTGCTCTTGTGGGGGTTTAGGCTGGGCTTTGGCTTGCTCTTGTGGGGGGTTTAGGCTGGGCTTTGGCTTGCTCTTGTGGGGTTTAGGCTGGGCTTGCTCTTGTGGGGGTTTAGGCTGGGCTTTGGCTTGCTCTTGTGGGGGTTTAGGCTGGGCTTTGGCTTGCTCTTGTGGGGGGTTTAGGCTGCGCTTTGGCTTGCTCTTGTGGGGGTTTAGGCTGGGCTTTGGCTTGCTCTTGTGGGGGTTTAGGCTGGGCTTTGGCTTGCTCTTGTGGGGGGTTTAGGCTGGGCTTTGGCTTGCTCTTGTGGGGGGTTTAGGCTGGGCTTTGGCTTGCTCTTGTGGGGGTTTAGGTTGGGTTATCTGTGAAACGTATTGTGACAACTGCTTGTAGAATGCGCTATATAAATAAATATTGATTTGATTAACCCTTTGAAGAATAGGTTTTTTGGAATGTTTTTTTCAATATTCCAAGTCAGTGTTCTAGATTAGAACTCCATTGCTTACTATTACCAGTAGGGATTGTTACATCAGCATAACAACATTCTAATCACATATTTGAGACCATATATTCCATTAACTTACAAAGCAAGGTTAAGTCGTGGTATGTGGACGAGGCAGACTGAGCATAGTAAATGGATTTGAGGGCATAGTGTTAAATGTGGCATCATTTAAAATGGTTAGGGTTAGGGTTTAAGGTTTGCTGAGAGAACCTTAAAATATATGCAGTGTAAGCGGATGTGTTTTCAGTCTGTGATGGGAGACCTATATGCAGTGTAAGCGGATGTGACGGGAGACATACGTATATGCAGTGTAAGCGGATGTGATGGGAGACCTATATGCAGTGTAAGTGGATGTGACGGGAGACATATATGCAGTGTAAGCGGATGTGACGGGAGACCTATATGCAGTGTAAGCGGATGTGACGGGAGACCTATATGCAGTGTAAGCGGATGTGACGGGAGACCTATATGCAGTGTAAGCGGATGTGATGGGAGACCTATATGCAGTGTAAGCGGATGTGACGGGAGACCTATATGCAGTGTAAGCGGATGTGATGGGAGACCTATATGCAGTGTAAGCGGATGTGATGGGAGACCTATATGCAGTGTAAGCGGATGTGATGGGAGACCTATATACAGTGTAAGCGGATGTGACGGGAGACCTATATGCAGTGTAAGCGGATGTGATGGGAGACATATATGCAGTGTAAGCGGATGTGACGGGAGACATATATGCAGTGTAAGCGGTTTTCAGACCTAACTTGGCTGCCTCTGTCTGTTCTTTCAATTATCCCTGTCAAACAGTCATTCTGTCTTTCTCATGAGGACAGTAATGTTCTTTTCAAAGATTAAGTAGATACACATTCACTTCATTGATATTATTGAAAATGAGCATGGATGGATTGCTTTATGAAATAAGTGTCTATAATGCTTGCATTATAGCAAAATGCAGTGCTTCAAAGGTTCTGTCACACGGCTGGTAAAGGTTCACCTGACCTTTAAACGTCTCAAGATTATTTCTCAAACAGAAACCCAATTTAAAAAAATAACATCTACCACTGAGTTCTGTGCGATTAGTCACCACCTATGTTACAGTCAGAATTACTACAGAAACCGCCCTGCAGTGTATATATAGAGATACCGTAATTGCAGCAGCGCAATGACTGTGATGATTTACGATCTCTTTACTGCAATATGAGGCAGCATCAGAGAAGGGAAAACGAAACCATTGAAAACAGTGTTTTCCTACATTAGTGTATTTTTAAATATAGTTTAACCAGGTTGGAGGGCCTCATTTTTCAGGCTAAGGTTGTTACTGTCCATCCTGTTTTAGCCGCCAGGTCAGCTTTGCTTACAGTCCATCCTGTTTTAGCCGCCAGGTCAACTTTGCTTACAGTCCATCCTGTTTTAGCCGGCCAGGTCAGCTTTGCTTACAGTATAATTAAAAATAGAAAAATTGAGTTTTAGTTAGTTTAGTAGTAGTAGTAATTAGTTTAGTAGTAGTTACATTACATTACATTCATTTAGCAGACGCTTTTATCCAAAGCGACGTACAGTAAGTAATTAGTAGTACTAGTTACAAGGAGTACTAGTACAATACAAGTAGTACTAGTAGTAGTAATTAGTTTAGTAGTAGTAATTAGTTTAGTAGTAGTAATTAGTTTAGTAGTAGTAGTAATTAGTTTAGTAGTAGTAATTAGTTTAGTAGTAATTAGTTTAGTAGTAGTAATTAGTAATTAGTTTAGTAGTAGTAATTACTTTAGTAGTAGTAATTAGTTTAGTAGTAGTAGTGTTAAAACCTTATTTATAGAGCACTTTTCAGGCCACAGGCTCAATGTGGTTTACAACAAGCTAGTAGCACTGTGGTAACCAGTATGTTAGTGTTGCACTGCTGGCTAAGGCTGCGGTGTTCACTATCTATAATCACAAGCCCCTTCCTTTGTGAAAATGTACATGTACATGTAAAGTATATTTGAGAGCCTGCAAGACTACATCATTTACACTATTTTACTTTATATGCACATTGGCAAAACATATTGAAACACATAATTCTTATACAACATATTGCTTAGAATATAATTTTACTTGGATATATTGTTTGCAATTTCCCTCATACATTTAGTGTCTCATTAATAATGAAAACTAGGTTTCTGTTGTTACAGCTTTAGCTGATCTGAATTTGTAGACACATACTTTGCTGAGACAAAATATATTCGCACACTGAGTTAGTGAAACCGAGATCAGTTGTTCATACTGGGACTGCCAATCCCAGAAGCCCTACTGAATTAGTGTTGCCGAAACTCAGCGAAACTGCTGGGTGATCTCAGCGAAACCCATCGTGCCCTCTTATCAGAAATCTTTTGTATTGACTTCTGAAAAGTCACATGCTTCATTTATTTGGCCCATTATTCTGGTAAGACTGGAACTTTGCCATAACAACCCGGTTTTGAGTGGGCAATGACGAAGGTGATAAAAACACCATCATGCAGTATATACTGTAGATATTATTACTCATTTAAGCCATTTAATCATTGATCACAACCTCTAAGCGTGTTTTGAGATCATGTTTTTGTGCTGTATTTATGATAACTAATCAGAGGTTACCTTATTTGTCTGCCAGTGTATTTTCCCGTACAGGAGGTTTTGGTGATTGTAGGAATATTTACTATCAGCTTTTATAACAAGGTCTGCAGAGCAGGATTTTTCTACTGGTGAATGTCACAGAGTTTCATCTTGCGAGCTGACTGAAATTCTGCCTGCATTTTGCTGCAGAATGTCCCAACACTGTTGACATTTGCCCTGTAATTACTCAGCTATTTTAGAGTCAACAACCCCCTGTTACTCCCACACACTTGTGTGAAGAACTTTGTAGTTTTACTGTAGTTCTTTCTACATATGTGTGTACCTCACTCCTATACTCTTGAGAAGTCTGTATAGCAGTACATCGCAGCTTTATCCTGCCTGATGGAGAAGTCTGTATAGCAGTACATCGCAGCTTTATCCTGCCTGATGGAGAAGTCTGTATAGCAGTACATCGCAGCTTTATCCTGCCTGATGGAGAAGTCTGTATAGCAGTACATCGCAGCTTTATCCTGCCTGATGGAGAAGTCTGTATAGCAGTGTATCACAGCTTTATCCTGCCTGATGGAGAAGTCTGTATAGCAGTATATCACAGCTTTATCCTGCCTGATGGAGAAGTCTGTATAGCAGTATATCACAGCTTTATCCTGCCTGATGGAGAAATCTGTATAGCAGTGTATCGCAGCTTTATCCTGCCTGATGGAGAAGTCTGTATAGCAGTGTATCGTAGCTTTATCCTGCCTGATGGAGAAGTCTGTATAGCAGTATATCACAGCTTTATCCTGCCTGATGGAGAAGTCTGTATAGCAGTGTATCACAGCTTTATCCTGCCTGATGGAGAAGTCTGTATAGCAGTATATCACAGCTTTATCCTGCCTGATGGAGAAGTCTGTATAGCAGTACATCGCAGCTTTATCCTGCCTGATGGAGAAGTCTGTATAGCAGTGTATCACAGCTTTATCCTGCCTGATGGAGAAGTCTGTATAGCAGTATATCACAGCTTTATCCTGCCTGATGGAGAAGTCTGTATAGCAGTATATCACAGCTTTATCCTGCCTGATGGAGAAGTCTGTATAGCAGTATATCACAGCTTTATCCTGCCTGATGGAGAAGTCTGTATAGCAGTATATCACAGCTTTATCCTGCCTGATGGAGAAGTCTGTATAGCAGTATATCACAGCTTTATCCTGCCTGATGGAGAAGTCTGTATAGCAGTATATCACAGCTTTATCCTGCCTGATGGAGAAGTCTGTATAGCAGTATATCACAGCTTTATCCTGCCTGATGGAGAAGTCTGTATAGCAGTATATCACAGCTTTATCCTGCCTGATGGAGAAGTCTGTATAGCAGTATATCACAGCTTTATCCTGCCTGATGGAGAAGTCTGTATAGCAGTATATCACAGCTTTATCCTGCCTGATGGAGAAGTCTGTATAGCAGTATATCACAGCTTTATCCTGCCTGATGGAGAAGTCTGTATAGCAGTACATCGCAGCTTTATCCTGCCTGATGGAGAAGTCTGTATAGCAGTGTATCGTAGCTTTATCCTGCCTGATGGAGAAGTCTGTATAGCAGTATATCACAGCTTTATCCTGCCTGGTGTGGGGGTGTTTGTTTTTTACTCTTTACCCTTGTTTTTGGTTTGCTTCCGATTGGATGACAGTATGATCCTGTTTTAACACTGTGACGATGTGTCATAAAGGTCTTTAAACAGGGAAGAATTTTGTTCCAAATGAATCTTTATTATTCATTTCAGTTTAACTCGCTTCGATAAGCTGCCATTTTTAATGTTAAATAGCCACTTTGTATTTGGTTTCATTTTTCTGGTTACTTGCGTGATAAAGCCACAGGATTTCGAGCGCACTGGTGAACTGTGTTAGTTTCATCATCTGTGTTTTTGGGGGCATTTGGTTTCAAGCTTTGAGAAGTACGTTCTTTATCCCGCCTGAAACGCACTTTAAAAAAAAACGGGCAGGGAAAAGGAACCCGTGGCGCCGATCTCCGGGCTCCCAAACACAGCTGTAGCGGCTGTAGCGGCTGTAGGGTCCCAGGGAAATGTCGTGGGAGAGCGGGGCACCCCTGGAAGTGTGGGGGCCCCGCTCACTGGCGGTTGGGCCCTCCCTGGGGAGAGAGCAGGAATCCTGAGAACTTGACCAGTCATCAGCAGATGCATCATGGGAGAGGAAGCTGTGGTTGGTGAGTCAGCGCAGAGTTAGCGCTTGTGTTCCATTAGCTCTTTAGCTGCTCTTTCCTCTGAGTCATTCGGATGTCTCGGTTCCTTTGGGGGGGGGGAAATCAGGGCAGGACATCAGTCACCCGCGTGTGGGAAGCCCGTTGTTTTCAGACACGGCTGACAGATGCATCTCCATCTTATTTTACTCGTCTCTGCCTCAGAGACCACCAAGGAGTCCTGGTAAGACATGGCTTGTGTGTTATATGGTAAGACATGGCTTGTGTGTTATATGGTAAGACATGGCTTGTGTGTTATATGGTAAGACATGGCTTGTGTGTTATATGGTAAGACATGGCTTGTGTGTTATATGGTAAGACATGGCTTGTGTGTTATATGGTAAGACATGGCTTGTGTGTTATATGGTAAGACATGGCTTGTGTGTTATATGGTAAGACATGGCTTGTGTGTTATATGGTAAGACATGGCTTGTGTGTTATATGGCGTTTGATTTGACGTTTGATTTGATGTTAGATGTCCGATGCGTCGTCTTTCCTGCCTTTGTTGTCGCTGACCTTTTGGCCGTTGAACCACGCAGTTTGGATTCATCTAATGGAAATAAAACATCGCAGGGCAGCTCTGACTGCTGCTGTCTAAATGGAGTATTCCGGAATATAACGGCAGCACATATATATATATATATATATTTAACAGCAGCACATATATATATATATATATAACGGCAGCACATATATATATATATATATAACGGCAGCATATATATATATATATATATATTTAACAGCAGCACATATATATATATAAAACGGCAGCACATATATATATATATATATATAACGGCAGCACATAACAGCAGTATATATATATATATATATATATATATAACGGCAGCACTGGCACAAGTCTGTGACTATCACAGCTGCAGTATCCAGTGAACAAATCACTGGCGCAGACATCATAAGAGCCAAAATATCCTTTCCCATATATAATGCCTGAGTAATGTTTTATATGTAATATATATGTATGATATATGGCACTTTAAAGTTAATGTATGTGTCCTTATGTATGCATTCCTGTGGACTCCACATGGGATTCTGCCTCTAAATTTGTCCTTTCACTTTGAAATGCCTGCTGGGTAATTCCTGTTCATATATTGTACACATATATTGTGTGTCACACTTCACAGTCAATATTAGGGCAATATTTGGTTTTGATATTTAAATTTCTGAGCTATTACGTGATATTTTAGGTGACGTGTTTCTTCAACATGCAGCGACACAATATTGCTGCTGCTAATATTGGAAGGGTCAAGTCAGCAAAAATATAATATAACTTCAGAGATTGCGTGTCGAAAGCAGAAGAGAAGAGGTCATTTGTATGTGGTTGTGTTAAGAAGTGAGTCACTCACAGCATTACAGTGGAAACAAAGTGACAACTAACAGCTTTGACGTTTTATCACATTGTATCCTTTGAAAGAAGCCCTTTCGCCTGTGTAGTCGTTTACATTTGAGTCCGCATTCAATTCCCATAATAGGAAATATGTCAGACTGTTTAATTTGTGAATACATTTTTCAATGTTACGTCAACATTTACACAAAAACAAAAAATCTATTTTTTAAATGAAGCTTCTGTTCTGCTTTATTTAGGGGTTAAAGTCATAGGTAGAATGCATCATATTGTTCAGTTTTTAACACTTGAAAAAGGGTATAAAGTTCTAACAGCTTCTTGAAAACTCTAAGGCTGCGTCCCAATATTCTTCACTCCTCACCTCCCTTCCTCCACTCCCCCACTACCACTCCTCTCCTCCCTTCCTCCACTCCCCCACTACCACTCCTCTCCTCCCTTCCTCCACTCCCCCACTACCACTCCTCTCCTCCCTTCCTCAACTCCCCCACTACCACTCCTCTCCTCCCTTCCTCCACTCTCCCACTACCACTCCTCTCCTACCCGGAAGTATGCAAAACTGTCTGAATGTTTTGAGTACAAGTATTTGCATGTACAGTATCCAATGTACCTGACATTGCAGTTTGTGTCGAGACATTAATTAATATGTAACCATTAATATGTAATTAAGATGTAATCAGCGACATTAGATTAAAACACAAAGATCCGTTTCCGGGGCACGGAGTAGAGGAGGTGGTAGTGGAGGGAGGGAGGGAGGGAGGAGAGGAGGTGGTAGTGGAGGGAGGGAGGAGAGGAGGTGGTAGTGGAGGGAGGGAGGAGAGGAGGTGGTAGTGGAGGGAGGAGAGGAGGTGGTAGTGGAGGAAGGGAGGAGAGGAGGTGGTAGTGGAGGGAGGGATGAGAGGAGGTGGTAGTGGAGGAAGGGAGGAGAGGAGGAGGTAGTGGAGGGAGGGAGGAGAGGAGGTGATAGTGGAGGAAGGGAGGAGAGGAGGTGATAGTGGAGGAAGGGAGGAGAGGAGGTGGTAGTGGAGGGAGGGAGGAGAGGAGGTGATAGTGGAGGGAGGGAGGAGAGGAGGGTGGTAGTGGAGGGAGGGAGGAGAGGAGGTGATAGTGGAGGGAGAGAAGAGAGGAGGTGGTAGTGGAGGGAGGGAGGAGAGGAGGTGATAGTGGAGGGAGAGAAGAGAGGAGGTGGTAGTGGAGGGAGGGAGGAGAGGAGGTGATAGTGGAGGGAGGGTGGGGGGAGGTGGTAGTGGAGGGAGGGGAGGGAGGAGAGGAGGTGGTAGTGGAGGGAGGGAGGAGAGGAGGTGATAGTGGAGGGAGGGAGGGAGGAGAGGAGGTGGTAGTGGAGGGAGGGAGGGAGGAGAGGAGGTGGTAGTGGAGGGAGGGAGGGAGGAGAGGAGGTGGTAGTGGAGGGAGGGAGGAGAGGAGGTGATAGTGGAGGGAGGGTGGGGGAGGTGGTAGTGGAGGGAGGGAGGGAGGAGAGGAGGTGGTAGTGGAGGGAGGGAGGAGAGGAGGTGATAGTGGAGGGAGGGAGGGAGGAGAGGAGGTGGTAGTGGAGGGAGGGAGGGAGGAGAGGAGGTGATAGTGGAGGGAGGGAGGGAGGAGAGGAGGTGGTAGTGGAGGGAGGGAGGGAGGAGAGGAGGGTGGTAGTGGAGGGAGGGAGGGAGGAGAGGAGGTGGTAGTGGAGGGAGGGAGGGAGGAGAGGAGGTGGTAGTGGAGGGAGGGAGGGAGGAGAGGAGGTGGTAGTGGAGGGAGGGAGGGAGGAGAGGAGGTGGTAGTGGAGGGGAGGGAGGAGAGGAGGTGGTAGTGGAGGGAGGGAGGGAGGAGAGGAGGTGGTAGTGGAGGGAGGGAGGGAGGTGAGGAGGTGGTAGTGGAGGGGAGGGAGGAGAGGAGGTGATAGTGGAGGGAGGGAGGGAGGAGAGGAGGTGATAGTGGAGGGAGGGGAGGAGGGAGAGAGGAGGTGGTAGTGGAGCGAGGCAGGGGCGCCCGCAGGATTTCTTCCCGGGGTACGCAACAGAGGAGGCCAAGCCATAGGCTACATGAAAACAAAGCCACTACTTAGGACTAACGTTACAACGTAATTTACCGATATATTTTGCACTCATAGGGTCGCATATTACAAGAAGTTCTAACGTAGGAGTAGGCCCAGCCTACGTTAAAGTCGGATCTTTCATCAGCAAAACCAGAGAGACTTACTTCACAATAGAATGGAAATGTTGTGCGCAAAAAGATGTTACGTGACTTACAGTAGCCTGATCTTTCATCAGGAAAACCGGAGAGACCTCACAATAGAATGGAAATGTTGCGCGCAACAAGCTGTTACGCGACTTACAGCACAGTTAATGTTAACACAATGAAAACACTTCTGACAAGTCAATGTAACTATCGAACATGCTCAACAAACTGTATTCACTGCTTAAATTTCTAATAAAATATTATCACTGAATGCTCGCCAATTGTGTGTGTATGTGTGTGTGTGTGTGTGTGTGTGTGTGTGTGTGTGAGAGAGAGAGGGAGAGAGAGAGAGAGAGAGAGAGAGAATGTTGCCTCAATCACTGCATAAAAATAAATAGCATCTTACCCTTAAGCCCTATTCGGACGGGATAAGTTTTACAGGGGGAGGGTGGGGTAATGTAATAATTACTGGAAGAGCTCCGCGATTTTAGTTCCCATGTCTGTAACTTTTACGGACTGCGCGCTCCTGCACCAGTAAAGATTCCGGAGTCTTTTACCTACTGTTAAATGTCCTGTAAAAATTACCCCAGGTTAAAGCTATCCCGTGCGAATTGACATTCTGTTATTTCCTGTGAGAAATTAGTTTTCCCCAGTCTTTTCTACTGGTTTTTCACGTAAGCACTCGAGGACGCCTTTGGTTGTGCTCTCTTCGGTCCAACTATTGACCGACCTCTGAATGTAACGTTACATTAAATAAGAAGACAGAGAGCAAAAAAAACAACAACAAAAAACAGGATAAAAAGTAGCCTACAGTGGGGCAACGCTTGTGGCCGTTTTAGGTAAGCTATTGTTGCCTAGCTATAGCCTTACATACATGTTATGGCCTAACACTGTTTCTTTTCAAGCTAACGTTAATAAAGAGGTGTACCGTGTAATGCAGGATTCCTCACACTTTTTGTGGACATGTTTGCTATGCCAACATTGTCTCCACGTAGTTTTTTTTTTTTTTGGCGGCTCAGTTTGCAGTGAAGATAGGATGTGTAACGTTGTATGACTCGTGGGGAACATTTTCGGTGTGACGACAACATAGAGTAGACACTCCCATCTCTGTAATTCTAGACGCTGCTTACGGAGATAGCTACTTTATCCCGTCCGAATCGGCCATTAACATTACAGACGTCCTGTGGTAATAATTACTTTACAGACATTGTCCTGAAAACGTACCCGTCCGAATAGGGCTTTAGAATGTGAGATCGACCCTCCTTGTCCCGGTTGCGTCAAATTCCCTAAGCACCCGCTCTGTGTCGATTTCAAAGTCATTGTGAATGTTCATAATCGCCAATCGCGTCTGTCATGCTGTTCCGTAGGTAGGTTTTCAGACGTCTCAAACAGCTGAATGAGCGCTCGACCTAAGCAGTAGACACGGGCATCGTAAGAAGGAATTTCAGTATGCTATGAAGTATTCGTTTGTTAGTTATCTTGACTGACAAGTAAAAAGGCAACTCTAAACTTTTCCAGGTCTAAAGAAAAAGGTGATCCTCCAATCACTTTCAACGGTGTTAACGGCGGGATGGTGATCCTCCAATCACTTTCAACTGTGTCTTCCAATCACTTTCAAATGTTTGAAATATGCAAAACTTGGAAAATACAATAACCAGGCAATACAACGAAGACAATAAGCAAATATCATTCCTCAACATCGTAGAAACAGAGACACAGAGACTTTGACAATTCACGTCAGTTTTAATGGAAATACTAATTTTGCTGTTGTTGCTAAGGTACACAGACTGCGTACTCTGCGTACAGCTGGGGGTGCCACTTGGAGGGAGGGAGGGAGGTGGTAGTGGAGGGAGGGAGGGAGGGAGGAGGTGGTAGTGGAGGGAGGGAGGGAGGGAGGAGAGGAGGTGATAGTGGAGGGAGGGAGGGAGGGAGGGAGGAGAGGAGGTGGTAGTGGAGGGAGGGAGGGAGGAGAGGAGAGGAGGTGGTAGTGGAGGGAGGGAGGGAGGGAGGGAGGAAAGGAGGTGGTAGTGGAGGGAGGGAGGGAGGAGAGGAGGTGGTAGTGGAGGGAGGGAGGGAGGGAGGAGAGGAGGTGATAGTGGAGGGAGGGAGGGAGGGAGGAGAGGAGGTGGTAGTGGAGGGAGGGAGGGAGGGAGGGAGGAGAGGAGGTGGTAGTGGAGGGAGGGAGGGAGGGAGGAGAGGAGGTGGTAGTGGAGGGAGGGAGGGAGGAGAGGAGGTGGTAGTGGAGGGAGGGAGGGAGGAGAGGAGAGGAGGTGGTAGTGGAGGGAGGGAGGGAGGGAGGGAGAGGAGAGGAGGTGGTAGTGGAGGGAGGGAGGGAGGAGGTGGTAGTGGAGGGAGGGAGGGAGGGAGGGAGGAGGTGGTAGTGGAGGGAGGGAGGGAGGGAGGGAGGGAGGAGGTGGTAGTGGAGGGAGGGAGGGAGGGAGGAGGTGATAGTGGAGGGAGGGAGGGAGGGAGGGAGGGAGGAGGTGGTAGTGGAGGGAGGGAGGGAGGGAGGGAGGGAGGAGGTGGTAGTGGAGGGAGGGAGGGAGGAGGTGGTAGTGGAGGGAGGGAGGAGGTGATAGTGGAGGGAGGGAGGGAGGGAGGAGAGGAGGTGGTAGTGGAGGGAGGGAGGGAGGGAGGAGAGGAGGTGGTAGTGGAGGGAGGGAGGGAGGGAGGAGGTGGTAGTGGAGGGAGGGAGGGAGGGAGGGAGGAGGTGGTAGTGGAGGGAGGGAGGGAGGGAGGAGAGGAGGTGGTAGTGGAGGGAGGGAGGGAGGGTACATTTTTTGACTATTGGGACGCAATATAGTTAAATATAGTTAAATATTAGCCAATAAATCATTGCAATAACGTCTCGTAAACCACACAAAATGTTTGGCTCTAGTGTCACCCAGAGAAGGGAATTAGCATTTCATCGCCCACTTGAGACCTCTGCTGGTCAGGTGGGTGCCTGCGAGTCCACCCGTGGTGCGCGTGTCTTTGAGAAGCGCTGATATATTATATACGTATACCAATTTGGGGAGGAAAGTGTGGCCTTTCCACCGATTCGGATGGAAACTATGAAAGAACAGTTACTATGTGTGGGGGGCAGTAAACTAAACTAAACCGTGTGCAGCATTAACTAATGAATATGCAAATTACCCAATTTCATTCGCTATTATATTTTTTATCATATTTGCTTTAGACACGTGTGTGCTATATGAAAGGGTGTAGGCTATACCATGTGAATATACCACATCTCACCGCTTCACGCCACAATTGCTTACCATCTCAGGCACTTCCCCCTCTACTAACTATTCTCCTGTTATGTAGAATCCTTTCACCACTTCTACCCCACATGCAGCATATACCTCACACAATACTGTTGCTGTATTCCAGGCAACAATAGGAACCCCAGCAATATAGCATCAAGTATATGTGAATCCAATCAGCAGTACAGTTACAGGTCACATGATCACAGACATCACTGGCCGCTTTGGCCATCAAACAGGCTGTTATCTGGAGGTACATTCATTAGGCCTCAATGTGCATCAATGTGTTTCCAGCACAGAGTATGTAGGAGACTCTCAGCACACTTACAGTGAGGAGCAGAGGGGGAAGTATGCAGTATGAAAGTATGGACAGGGGATGTAGGAGACTCTCAGCACACTTACAGTGAGGAGCAGATGGGAAAGTATGCAGTATGAAAGTATGGACAGGGGATGTAGGAGACTCTCAGCACACTTACAGTGAGGAGCAGATGGGGAAAGTATGCAGTATGAAAGTATGGACAGAGGATGTAGGAGACTCTCAGCACACTTACAGTGAAGAGCAGAGGGGAAAGTATGCAGTATGAAAGTATGGACAGAGGATGTAGGAGACTCTCAGCACACTTACAGTGAAGCGCAGAGGGAAAGTATGCAGTATGAAAGTATGGACAGAGGATGTAGGAGACTCTCAGCACACTTACAGTGAGGAGCAGATGGGAAAGTATGCAGTATGAAAGTATGGACAGGGGATGTAGGAGACTCTCAGCACACTTACAGTGAAGAGCAGAGGGGAAAGTATGCAGTATGAAAGTATGGACAGAGGATGTAGGAGACTCTCAGCACACTTACAGTGAAGAGCAGAGGGGAAAGTATGCAGTATGAAAGTATGGACAGAGGATGTAGGAGACTCTCAGCACACTTACAGTGAGGAGCAGATGGGAAAGTATGCAGTATGAAAGTATGGACAGAGGATGTAGGAGACTCTCAGCACACTTACAGTGAGGAGCAGAGGGGAAAGTATGCAGTATGAAAGTATGCACAGAGGATGTAGGGTTACATAAGCCTTTACAGGTTTCCCACGGCCCTTCAAAACTCATGGAAATGTTTTCATCTTGGAAAGCAGTCAAATATTCCACTGTCCTTGAACAGACAGGGGTAGAGAGAGAGAAAGAGAGAGAGAGAGACTGCTAACTCACAAGCTTGACGTCACTTACTTTGATCACTGTGGTCATATTGCTTACTAATTGAACAGCTCGCTAGTTTATACATTACTCATCAATCAAAGTGAAGCGTGTACTTTTGTAGACAAATATTTTTAAAGTAGCATGCCTCAAATTGTATGTCCAATCTCGCAAAAGTAGCCTGATAGCTCAAAGCAGCCCCGACTACTGCAACATATATATAGTTACACAGTAAAGTTCTGAAAATTATGCATTTATCCTTGAATCATTGAAAAAATAATGTAAAATGTCCTCTGTTTTGGGAGGAAACCCTGTATTTGATTCTTGATTCTGCAATCTTGATTCAGATTGACATTGAATTGTTAAATCCAGTGTGAGCTCGCTGTTGACCAGCAGTGGTGCACTGCACTAGTTTCATTCAAGGTTGCGTCTGGGTGGTACATGATACCCCACGCATGTCTTTCCGTCTGGGTAACTCACTTACAGTAAATGCTGACAGTTAGGCCGTCACTGTTCTTGGTAAAGGGGGTGTACTCCACCCCTGCTGGCTCCCCTCAGCGCTGTATCTCTATGGCACAGCCACGCGGGACCTTGCGTGGGCATCTGTGACTGAGATGAGTCAGCACTCTGTTGCTAGGTAAAAAAAACACCCCGATGCGTATGCTATCTGTGACAGCTTTTACTGTCTGTCACCATCGACAACAAAAAAAAAAAAAGAAAGTTCCGTAATACTTCAGTTCAATAGTTTGGCATTGCAATTTAAAAATGGGTTTTTACAGGACGTTTGCGCAATTTTGGTCTCCTGTTTGATGGCATATGTATTCATCTTTTTTAAATATCCAAGTTTAAATGTCTGAAGAAAGGATGCTAGGGATTTGCAGGCAGTTTAGTCTGGAATTATTAATTTAGTATTTAATTTGAGCAGTTAAAGATGATCAGGTACGCTTTATTGGATGACGACAGTGGAATGTACCTGAGCAGGTAAGAGTTTATCACATCACATGACATGCATGTATTTAGTCCTGTTAGTGTACGCGTTTCATACGTTAATCTTACTGTACGCGTTTCATACGTTAATCTTACTGTACGCGTTTCATACGTTAATCTTACTGTAAAGGGTCCCTGCTCACGCAGTCTAGCGGAAATCTCGCACCCTGCAAATGTGCAGCTTTAGATTTTCAGCCTTTCTTTTCTTTTTTCTGGATACTAGTCAAAAACATTGTGGAAAACATTGTGTGGGTTTGTAATTTTGTGAATAGAAAATTAATAATGATCAGGTGAGTCATGTATTTGTAATATCGTATGTGCACTAATGTAGTTATGTGCACTAATGTAGTTATGTGCACTAATGTAGTTATGTGCATTAGTGCACCTTATGAAACAACCACTCAGTCACTGTAACTGGTTGAGTAGGATAAGCTCTGCTGTATTTGAAAAGGGGCACCTTGGTGTGAGTATAAACTTCTTTCTGATTCTATTTCTCTGTTCTTTTTAAAGTGAACCATGTTGAGTCAGACATCTGTGCCTGTGACAGATCTGGGTCTAATATATATTTGGAAACCAATAATAATAATAACTGTCTACATGCCAGAAAAAACTCTCCTTCAGACCTCCAAGTATTGTACGTTAATATTAATTTTGTGCATGTCAGGGTGCAGTATTGTATATTAATATTAATTTTGTGCATGTCAGGGTGCAGTATTGTACATTCATATTAATTTTGTGCATGTCAGGGTGCAGTATTGTACATTCATATTAATTTTGTGCATGTCAGGGTGCAGTATTGTATATTAATATTAATTTTGTGCATGTCAGGGTGCAGTATTGTACATTCATATTAATTTTGTGCATGTCAGGGTGCAGTATTGTACATTCATATTAATTTTGTGCATGTCAAGGTGCATTATTGTACATTAATATAAATTTTGTGCAGGGTGAGGGTGCAACTCTGGAAAAGAAACTTAAAAAAAACATTTCCTATGTACATTTCTACTGACTGGAAAATCTGAACATTTTTACATTAATATAGTGTTTTTGTAATACTAAACACTGAACATCGATATGCAATGCTATTTCCTGTTTGCACTGTCCATCTGCTAAATTACTCAACACCAGAATGCTACATTATGCTATGTTGGATAAGATACATAATCACTCAAGGTATTCCATGGCATGAGATTTAATACATTATGTAATTCATAAACACACTGAAATGTGTGTAGCAGTGATAGAAGGGGCTGTTTAATATAGTTCTTGGAATTGATGATGGTTTTCTGAAAGGAGTTGCTGAACAGTACAAAATGCATAGAGCAAAACGAGGAAGTTGATAGTCTTCGGCTTTTCATAGTGGTCTTTATTTTCGCACTGTAATTCAAGTCCTCTTCACTCAGTGTCTTAACCAAATGTGTGCCCTATTAAACACGCCTGGGGTGTTTCTAGTGTATTAAGAGTATAAAATGTAGGGAAGATTTCTGGTTCGATATGC
>CM056380.1:106254125-106375807 GCA_029718625.1 Synaphobranchus kaupii
AGAGGAGGTGGTAGTGGAGGGAGGGAGGGAGGGAGGTGGTAGTGGAGGGAGGGAGGGAGGGAGGGAGGGAGGAGAGGAGGTGATAGTGGAGGGAGGGAGGGAGGGAGGGAGGAGAGGAGGTGATAGTGGAGGGAGGGAGGAGAGGAGGTGGTAGTGGAGGGAGGGAGGGAGGAGAGGAGGTGGTAGTGGAGGGAGGGAGGAGAGGAGGTGATAGTGGAGGGAGGGAGGGAGGAGAGGAGGTGGTAGTGGAGGGCAGGGAGGGAGGAGAGGAGGTGATAGTGGAGGGGAGGGAGGGAGGAGAGGAGGTGGTAGTGGAGCGAGGCAGGGGCGCCCGCAGGATTTCTTCCCGGGGTACGCAACAGAGGAGGCCAAGCCATAGGCTACATGAAAACAAAGCCACTACTTAGGACTAACGTTACAACGTAATTTACCGATATATTTTGCACTCATAGGGTCGCATATTACAAGAAGTTCTAACGTAGGAGTAGGCCCAGCCTACGTTAAAGTCGGATCTTTCATCAGCAAAACCAGAGAGACTTACTTCACAATAGAATGGAAATGTTGTGCGCAAAAAGATGTTACGTGACTTACAGTAGCCTGATATTTCATCAGGAAAACCGGAGAGACCTCACAATAGAATGGAAATGTTGCCCGCAACAAGCTGTTACGCGACTTACAGCACAGTTAATGTTAACACAATGAAAACACTTCTGACAAGTCAATGTAACTATCGAACATGCTCAACAAACTGTATTCACTGCTTAAATTTCTAATAAAATATTATCACTGAATGCTCGCCAATTGTGTGTGTATGTGTGTGTGTGTGTGTGTGTGTGTGAGAGAGAGAGGGAGAGAGAGAGAGAGAGAGAATGTTGCCTCAATCACTGCATAAAAATAAATAGCATCTTACCCTTAAGCCCTATTCGGACGGGATAAGTTTTACAGGGGGAGGTGGGGTAATGTAATAATTACTGGAAGAGCTCCGCGATTTTAGTTCCCATGTCTGTAACTTTTACGGACTGCGCGCTCCTGCACCAGTAAAGATTCCGGAGTCTTTTACCTACTGTTAAATGTCCTGTAAAAATTACCCAGGTTAAAGCTATCCCGTGCGAATTGACATGTCCGGTAAAATTCTGTTATTTCCTGTGAGAAATTAGTTTTCCCCAGTCTTTTCTACTGGTTTTTCACGTAAGCACTCGAGGACGCCTTTGGTTGTGCTCTCTTCGGTCCAACTATTGACCGACCTCTGAATGTAACGTTACATTAAATAAGAAGACAGAGAGCAAAAAAAAACAACAACAAAAAACAGGCTAAAAAGTAGCCTACAGTGGGGCAACGCTTGTGGCCGTTTTAGGTAAGCTATTGTTGCCTAGCTATAGCCTTACATACATGTTATGGCCTAACACTGTTTCTTTTCAAGCTAACGTTAATAAAGAGGTGTACCGTGTAATGCAGGATTCCTCACACTTTTTGTGGACATGTTTGCTATGCCAACATTGTCTCCACGTAGTTTTTTTTTTTTTTGGCGGCTCAGTTTGCAGTGAAGATAGGATGTGTAACGTTGTATGACTCGTGGGGAACATTTTCGGTGTGACGACAACATAGAGTAGACACTCCCATCTCTGTAATTCTAGACGCTGCTTACGGAGATAGCTACTTTATCCCGTCCGAATCGGCCATTAACATTACAGACGTCCTGTGGTAATAATTACTTTACAGACATTGTCCTGAAAACGTATCCCGTCCGAATAGGGCTTTAGAATGTGAGATTGACCCTCCTTGTCCCGGTTGCGTCAAATTCCCTAAGCACCCGCTCTGTGTCGATTTCAAATTCATTGTGAATGTTCATAATCGCCAATCGCGTCTGTCATGCTGTTCCGTAGGTAGGTTTTCAGACGTCTCAAACAGCTGAATGAGCGCTCGACCTAAGCAGTAGACACGGGCATCGTAAGAAGGAATTTCAGTATGCTATGAAGTATTCGTTTGTTAGTTATCTTGACTGACAAGTAAAAAGGCAACTCTAAACTTTTCCAGGTCTAAAGAAAAAGGTGATCCTCCAATCACTTTCAACGGTGTTAACGGCGGGATGGTGATCCTCCAATCACTTTCAACTGTGTCTTCCAATCACTTTCAAATGTTTGAAATATGCAAAACTTGGAAAATACAATAACCAGGCAATACAACGAAGACAATAAGCAAATATCATTCCTCAACATCGTAGAAACAGAGACACAGAGACTTTGACAATTCACGTCAGTTTTAATGGAAATACTAATTTTGCTGTTGTTGCTAAGGTACACAGACTGCGTACTCTGCGTACAGCTGGGGGTGCCACTGGAGGGAGGTGGTAGTGGAGGGAGGGAGGGAGGGAGGAGGTGGTAGTGGAGGGAGGGAGGAAAGGAGGTGGTAGTGGAGGGAGGGAGGGAGGGAGGGAGGAGGTGGTAGTGGAGGGAGGGAGGGAGGGAGGGAGGAGGTGGTAGTGGAGGGAGGGAGGAGAGGAGGTGGTAGTGGAGGGAGGGAGGGAGGGAGGGAGGAGGTGGTAGTGGAGGGAGGGAGGGAGGGAGGGAGGAGGTGGTAGTGGAGGGAGGGAGGGAGGGAGGGAGGAGGTGGTAGTGGAGGGAGGGAGGGAGGGAGGGAGGAGGTGGTAGTGGAGGGAGGGAGGGAGGGAGGGAGGAGGTGGTAGTGGAGGGAGGGAGGGAGGGAGGGAGGAGGTGGTAGTGGAGGGAGGGAGGCAGGGAGGAGGTGGTAGTGGAGGGAGGGAGGGAGGAGGTGGTAGTGGAGGGAGGGAGGGAGGAGGTGGTAGTGGAGGGAGGGAGGGAGGGAGGTGGTAGTGGAGGGAGGGAGGGAGGGAGGAGGTGGTAGTGGAGGGAGGGAGGGAGGGAGGAAAGGAGGTGGTAGTGGAGGGAGGGAGGGAGGGAGGGAGGAGGTGGTAGTGGAGGGAGGGAGGGAGGGAGGAGGTGGTAGTGGAGGGAGGGAGGGAGGGAGGAAAGGAGGTGGTAGTGGAGGGAGGGAGGGAGGAGAGGAGGTGGTAGTGGAGGGAGGGAGGGAGGGAGGAGAGGAGGTGGTAGTGGAGGGAGGGAGGGAGGGGAGGGAGGAGGTGGTAGTGGAGGGAGGGAGGGTACATTTTTTGACTATTGGGACGCAATATAGTTAAATATAGTTAAATATTAGCCAATAAATCATTGCAATAACGTCTCGTAAACCACACAAAATGTTTGGCTCTAGTGTCACCCAGAGAAGGGAATTAGCATTTCATCGCCCACTTGAGACCTCTGCTGGTCAGGTGGGTGCCTGCGAGTCCACCCGTGGTGCGCGTGTCTTTGAGAAGCGCTGATATATTATATACGTATACCAATTTGGGGAGGAAAGTGTGGCCTTTCCACCGATTCGGATGGAAACTATGAAAGAACAGTTACTATGTGTGGGGGGCAGTAAACTAAACTAAACCGTGTGCAGCATTAACTAATGAATATGCAAATTACCCAATTTCATTCGCTATTATATTTTTTATCATATTTGCTTTAGACACGTGTGTGCTATATGAAAGGGTGTAGGCTATACCATGTGAATATACCACATCTCACCGCTTCACGCCACAATTGCTTACCATCTCAGGCACTTCCCCCTCTACTAACTATTCTCCTGTTATGTAGAATCCTTTCACCACTTCTACCCCACATGCAGCATATACCTCACACAATACTGTTGCTGTATTCCAGGCAACAATAGGAACCCCAGCAATATAGCATCAAGTATATGTGAATCCAATCAGCAGTACAGTTACAGGTCACATGATCACAGACATCACTGGCCGCTTTGGCCATCAAACAGGCTGTTATCTGGAGGTACATTCATTAGGCCTCAATGTGCATCAATGTGTTTCCAGCACAGAGTATGTAGGAGACTCTCAGCACACTTACAGTGAGGAGCAGAGGGGGAAGTATGCAGTATGAAAGTATGGACAGGGGATGTAGGAGACTCTCAGCACACTTACAGTGAGGAGCAGATGGGAAAGTATGCAGTATGAAAGTATGGACAGGGGATGTAGGAGACTCTCAGCACACTTACAGTGAGGAGCAGATGGGGAAAGTATGCAGTATGAAAGTATGGACAGAGGATGTAGGAGACTCTCAGCACACTTACAGTGAAGAGCAGAGGGGAAAGTATGCAGTATGAAAGTATGGACAGAGGATGTAGGAGACTCTCAGCACACTTACAGTGAAGCGCAGAGGGAAAGTATGCAGTATGAAAGTATGGACAGAGGATGTAGGAGACTCTCAGCACACTTACAGTGAGGAGCAGATGGGAAAGTATGCAGTATGAAAGTATGGACAGGGGATGTAGGAGACTCTCAGCACACTTACAGTGAAGAGCAGAGGGGAAAGTATGCAGTATGAAAGTATGGACAGAGGATGTAGGAGACTCTCAGCACACTTACAGTGAAGAGCAGAGGGGAAAGTATGCAGTATGAAAGTATGGACAGAGGATGTAGGAGACTCTCAGCACACTTACAGTGAGGAGCAGATGGGAAAGTATGCAGTATGAAAGTATGGACAGAGGATGTAGGAGACTCTCAGCACACTTAGTGAGGAGCAGAGGGGAAAGTATGCAGTATGAAAGTATGCACAGAGGATGTAGGGTTACATAAGCCTTTACAGGTTTCCCACGGCCCTTCAAAACTCATGGAAATGTTTTCATCTTGGAAAGCAGTCAAATATTCCACTGTCCTTGAACAGACAGGGGTAGAGAGAGAGAAAGAGGAGAGAGAGAGACTGCTAACTCACAAGCTTGACGTCACTTACTTTGATCACTGTGGTCATATTGCTTACTAATTGAACAGCTCGCTAGTTTATACATTACTCATCAATCAAAGTGAAGCGTTGTACTTTTGTAGACAAATATTTTTAAAGTAGCATGCCTCAAATTGTATGTCCAATCTCGCAAAAGTAGCCTGATAGCTCAAAGCAGCCCCGACTACTGCAACATATATATAGTTACACAGTAAAGTTCTGAAAATTATGCATTTATCCTTGAATCATTGAAAAAATAATGTAAAATGTCCTCTGTTTTGGGAGGAAACCCTGTATTTGATTCTTGATTCTGCAATCTTGATTCAGATTGACATTGAATTGTTAAATCCAGTGTGAGCTCGCTGTTGACCAGCAGTGGTGCACTGCACTAGTTTCATTCAAGGTTGCGTCTGGGTGGTACATGATACCCCACGCATGTCTTTCCGTCTGGGTAACTCACTTACAGTAAATGCTGACAGTTAGGCCGTCACTGTTCTTGGTAAAGGGGGTGTACTCCACCCCTGCTGGCTCCCCTCAGCGCTGTATCTCTATGGCACAGCCACGCGGGACCTTGCGTGGGCATCTGTGACTGAGATGAGTCAGCACTCTGTTGCTAGGTAAAAAAAACACCCCGATGCGTATGCTATCTGTGACAGCTTTTACTGTCTGTCACCATCGACAACAAAAAAAAAAAAAGAAAGTTCCGTAATACTTCAGTTCAATAGTTTGGCATTGCAATTTAAAAATGGGTTTTTACAGGACGTTTGCGCAATTTTGGTCTCCTGTTTGATGGCATATGTATTCATCTTTTTTAAATATCCAAGTTTAAATGTCTGAAGAAAGGATGCTAGGGATTTGCAGGCAGTTTAGTCTGGAATTATTAATTTAGTATTTAATTTGAGCAGTTAAAGATGATCAGGTACGCTTTATTGGATGACGACAGTGGAATGTACCTGAGCAGGTAAGAGTTTATCACATCACATGACATGCATGTATTTAGTCCTGTTAGTGTACGCGTTTCATACGTTAATCTTACTGTAAAGGGTCCCTGCTCACGCAGTCTAGCGGAAATCTCGCACCCTGCAAATGTGCAGCTTTAGATTTTCAGCCTGTCTTTTCTTTTTTCTGGATACTAGTCAAAAACATTGTGGAAAACATTGTGTGGGTTTGTAATTTTGTGAATAGAAAATTAATAATGATCAGGTGAGTCATGTATTTGTAATATCGTATGTGCACTAATGTAGTTATGTGCACTAATGTAGTTATGTGCACTAATGTAGTTATGTGCATTAGTGCACCTTATGAAACAACCACTCAGTCACTGTAACTGGTTGAGTAGGATAAGCTCTGCTGTATTTGAAAAGGGGCACCTTGGTGTGAGTATAAACTTCTTTCTGATTCTATTTCTCTGTTCTTTTTAAAGTGAACCATGTTGAGTCAGACATCTGTGCCTGTGACAGATCTGGGTCTAATATATATTTGGAAACCAATAATAATAATAACTGTCTACATGCCAGAAAAAACTCTCCTTCAGACCTCCAAGTATTGTACGTTAATATTAATTTTGTGCATGTCAGGGTGCAGTATTGTATATTAATATTAATTTTGTGCATGTCAGGGTGCAGTATTGTACATTCATATTAATTTTGTGCATGTCAGGGTGCAGTATTGTACATTCATATTAATTTTGTGCATGTCAGGGTGCAGTATTGTATATTAATATTAATTTTGTGCATGTCAGGGTGCAGTATTGTACATTCATATTAATTTTGTGCATGTCAGGGTGCAGTATTGTACATTCATATTAATTTTGTGCATGTCAAGGTGCATTATTGTACATTAATATAAATTTTGTGCAGGGTGAGGGTGCAACTCTGGAAAAGAAACTTAAAAAAAACATTTCCTATGTACATTTCTACTGACTGGAAAATCTGAACATTTTTACATTAATATAGTGTTTTTGTAATACTAAACACTGAACATCGATATGCAATGCTATTTCCTGTTTGCACTGTCCATCTGCTAAATTACTCAACACCAGAATGCTACATTATGCTATGTTGGATAAGATACATAATCACTCAAGGTATTCCATGGCATGAGATTTAATACATTATGTAATTCATAAACACACTGAAATGTGTGTAGCAGTGATAGAAGGGGCTGTTTAATATAGTTCTTGGAATTGATGATGGTTTTCTGAAAGGAGTTGCTGAACAGTACAAAATGCATAGAGCAAAACGAGGAAGTTGATAGTCTTCGGCTTTTCATAGTGGTCTTTATTTTCGCACTGTAATTCAAGTCCTCTTCACTCAGTGTCTTAACCAAATGTGTGCCCTATTAAACACGCCTGGGGTGTTTCTAGTGTATTAAGAGTATAAAATGTAGGGAAGATTTCTGGTTCGATATGCTGTAACATGCACTTATGAATCAACCTCTAATTATACACTTTCCGTGGGGTTTATTTTCAAATAATTACTACGTTCAACGAGTACATTATGAGTATAAAATCCAGAGAAGTGGCCTGGAAGGAGAATAATACACATTTCAATATTTTAATGTTCTTATAGTGCAAATGCAGCATATAAATATACAGTATATGTGTACGTATACATATATACCTGTATATACTTTTATTTTTGCCAATGCGGTATATCACTATTACAGTATATAACATTCAGTCTCTGTAGCTTCCTGTTCAGCTTCCAAATACTATTATTATCCATAATACATTTCTTTCTCTTGCCTACACCAATGGAAAAAACACAAGAAATACTCACCAACTTACAAAATGGCGGCAGAAACACTCACCAACTTACAAAATGGCGGCATTACAAATTCCTAAAGTAGAACACAAATGCAGGCATTTCTTCCTGACTTTCATTTACAAGATATGTTATTTTTGAGAAATTTATTGTTAGCATTGACATTGTGCCTTCAGATTCTTTTTGTTATCTACAGTGTGTTGTGGGTGAAGTTAATGCATTAACCTCTCTCATTGAGCTCTACATTTGATTCCATATTTTGGCATGATGAATATAAATATGTGTACAAGATGAAAAACCTATTTATTTGCTTGATATTATTTGAATTTTGTAGTCTCACATTGAAATACAGGAAATAAAACAAGGAGTAGTATATAATTGATACACTGTAGGACATTAATCTAATGTTTGATATTACATTTTGGGACTGCAGTCTTCACTTTATCAAAAAACATTCCATTTGAGGTCCTCACATTTCATATTAACAAATATTTCCTAAATCACTATGAGAAGTATGAGATGATGCCTGAATTGTGCTTCTCCTAAAGAGAGCCTCCTTTCAGGCTGTTCTTCTCTAAAGAGCACCTCCTCTCGGGCTGTCCTTCTCTAAAGAGCACCTCCTCTCGGGCTGTCCTGCTCTAAAGAGCACCTCCTCTCATGCTGTCCTTCTCTAAAGAGCACCTCCTTTCAGGCTGTCCTTCTCTAAAGAGCACCTCCTCTCGGGCTGTCCTGCTCTAAAGAGCACCTCCTCTCATGCTGTCCTGCTCTAAAGAGCACCTCCTTTCAGGCTGTCCTTCTCTAAAGAGCACCTCCTCTTGGGCTGTCCTGCTCTAAAGAGCACCTCCTCTCGGGCTGTCCTGCTCTAAAGAGCACCTCCTCTCAGGCTGTCCTGCTCTAAAGAGCGCCTCCTCTCGGTCACGTCTCTTCTCTCCTCAGGCCCCACAGTGGTGGTAGACTACATTCTCAACCTCTCTCGTGTGTACCATGGATCTTTAACTTCACGTTGAAGGTTTATGTATTAACCGTTCATATTGGTTGTGACACAGATGGCTTGCTGTCACCTGTGCTCTAACCTATTTGTGTGCACTTTCTCTTCAGATAACAAAGGTTTTTACATGCTACATGCCCAGACATGCCCGCGCAATCACTTCACAAAACCTCCATCTTGTTTTATAGATCTATTGATGCCAGAAGGCTAATTAATGGGAATTTGTCATTCTTTCATATCTATGATGTGCTTGTGTGGATTCTTTACTTTCAGATATCCTGATTATTTTTTTTACCTTAAGTTTATTTGCAGCAGCTTTGAGATGTTTAACATTGATGGACATTACATTACATTAATTTAGCAGACGCTTTTATCCAAAGCGACATACAATAAGTGCATACAGAGACATCATCAAGATCACTACAGAACAGACAAGACAAAGCACATCCTTCCCATAATTTAGCAGCTATCCCTAGTAATGAATGTTGACTGTAGTTCACAGTAAGCTGTGGGTAAATCAGCTATATTACACTTCTATTCTAAATACTATTATAAACTATAACAAACAGACAGGAAAAACACAGGGAACTAGTAAACACAGGGAACTGATATTCTTAGGTTAGAACATCAGTCAAGGTGGAGTCTGAAGGAATGCAGGCAGGGTTTGAGTAGAACGTAGGGGAATGGGAAGTTCATTCCACCACTGAGGAGCTAAGGTGGAAAAGCTCCGCAGTCGGGACGAGCGAGAGCCGTTGACACGGAGGGGGGGAAGTGCGAGTCGCCCTGCTGTAGAAGAGTGAAGTGGTCGAGCAGGAACATAGTTCTGGATTAAGTCCTGCAGGTAGGCGGGGCCTGTCCTATTGGCTGCAGTGTAGGCCAGGGTCAGAACTTTGAACCTGATCCTGGCTGCAACTGGCAGCCAGTGGAGTGACCTTAGCAGGGGGGTTACATGGGAAAATTTTGGGAGGTTGAACACAAGCCAGGCAGCTGCATTCCGGATCAGTTGAAGAGGCAGAATGGCGCAGGCCGGTAGGCTTGCGAGCAGGGAGTTGCAGTAGTCCAGGCGTAAGGTGACCATGGTCTGGACAAGAAGCTGGGTGGAGTAGGTGGTCAGGTACGGTCGAATCCTCCTGATGTTGTACAGGAGGAACCTGCAGGACCGTGCCGTTGCCCTGATGTGCTCTTTGAAGTCCAGCTGGTCGTCTAGGACCACCCCCAGGTTCCTTGCAGAGCGGGAGGCAGCCACCACGGTCCCGTCAACGGTGATGGAGAGGTCATGTAGTGGGGAGGTCTTGTATGGCATGAAGAGGAGCTCTGTCTTGTCATGGTTGAGCTTCAGGTGATGGGTATCCACTCAGAGATGTCAGTCAGACAAGCAGATATCCTCTCCTTAACCTGTGGGGTAGAGGGAGAGAAAGAGAGGAAGAGTTGAGTATCATCAGCATAGCTATGGTATGAGAAGCCATGTGAATTAATTACTGAACCAAGAGACTTAGTATACATAGAGAACAGCAGAGGACACAGTACAGATCCCTGCGGGACTCCTGTAGACAGGGGATGGGGAGAGCAGAGACGGAACCCTTCCAGGAGACTTGGTAGGATCTATCAGTGAGATACGATACAAACCAAGAGAGGGCAGTTCCAGAAATGGTGGAGAAAAACAGACAGTTGGTTAAGGACAGCACGTTCAATTGTTTTGGACAGGAAGGGCAAGAGAGATACATGACGGTAGTTCCTGACATCAGAGGGATCCAAGCTAGGTTTTTTAAGGAGTGGGGTTACACAGGCAGTTTTAAAGGCAGCAGGAACATGGCCACAGATTAGGGAGGTGTTGATAATGGAGGACAGATATTGAAGGAGCTCAGCGGATATAGACTGGAGGACTGCTGAAGGTATGGGGTCTAGTGGACAGGTGGTTGCGCGATGGTGCGTCACCAGCTGGAGCACATCGGAGTCCTCCAGAATCTTGAAGGACTGTAAATGTAATTAGAGTGAACTAGAATTGAGTAAATACAAAACTGTATGACTAAAAGATATTAAGTTGCCACATATTTCTCATATTCCTCATATTTCTCACATCTCATATTTCTAATTCCTGAGCAGTGCTAAGTGTAATCAGTGATTCCTGAGCAGTCCTAAGTGTAATCAGTGATTCCTGAGCAGTCCTAAGTGTAATCAGTGATTCCTGAGCAGTGCTAAGTGTAATCAGTGATTCCTGAGCAGTGCTAAGTGTAATCAGTGATTCCTGAGCAGTCCTAAGTGTAATCAGTGATTCCTGAGCAGTGCTAAGTGTAATCAGTGATTCCTGAGCAGTCCTAAGTGTAATCAGTGATTCCTGAGCAGTCCTAAGTGTAATCAGTGATTCCTGAGCAGTCCTAAGTGTAATCAGTGATTCCTGAGCAGTCCTAAGTGTAATCAGTGATTCCTGAGCAGTCCTAAGTGTAATCAGTGATGGATTTGCACTTTGAAAAGGAGACATGGTGTTTCCAGACATTATTTTTCACATGAAATTTACAAATGCCAGGTTCAGATCAGGCAAAACATAAGTTTCATTAGCTTGGTATTTTTCAACACATTTCTAGTCACCTGTGTCATTCACATTCTGTCTGTTTCATTTTGACTTTGTTTACGGTTATCGCTGCAGCTTCTTTATTTAGTCATTTTTAGCCTGTTTCAATTTGCCAAAGTTAGAATCAGCAGAATGTTTTTTCAAACGTCATCATGTGAGAACACTCATTTTTGCAGAAGAATGTGTGTCACCGTAGCTCTGCACTGCCGAGAGCAGGGCCAGGCGTGTTACGAAAGCGCAAAATGCGTCAGTAGATTTTGTGAAATTATGCGCCCATCTTTGCAGGCCTAGCCTTTTTGAAGGCGTTTCTTTTATACCCCGCGGCTGCATGGTCAGGTGGCGCAGTCTGGAATCGCGGTCATTTTGTCCTGATTTCGCTATTCTGACGCGGGACTGCAGCGGGGTCGTGGGGTCGTGAGAGAGGTTTTGTCTCGCCGCCCACCATTGCAACTAACCGCAAGCGCGTTGCTACCCCGATTCAACCAAAACAAAACAAACAAAACAATGGGTTTATATCAGGTCTGCTCAACATTGTACAGATACTCACCCCCTCCCACTGAGTTTGCCCCGTTTTGTTTCCTTCTGATAATGCTGTTAATTGAGGATCTGAGGTAAAGTCCTCCCTGCACCCTGAAGCCGTGCCAAAGCCCAGCCCTTCCATAAATCTGATTGGTTGTGTTATTAATCCGTTACAGGTTTGATTGCAGTGATGAGGTCAGAGGTTATCCCTCTGAAGCTCTGTGATGTATGGCACTTCTGCATGGAGAAGCGCTCAAAACTGCATATGATTCACATTAAATCTGGTTCTCCTTCAACTTTGGACTGTACAGTGTTTACATTTTTTATTTGGACACACAAGTATCTTCTGGCATTTTATATTTTTGTAAAATATACCAAAGTGAAAACCCATGTTGTTCTACTAATGAACTTGAACCATCATTCAGTGAGCAGACTCTTATATCTGTGCGATCTTCAGGCTGATGAAAATTTGGCACTTTTCAGTGTAACTCCATGTTTTTAACTCATTACACTGTTCGCAGACATGTTAGCGATTTTAAGATCATATCACAATTCTTAGCTGGTCATACTCCGTTGTGTGTTGCAGTGTAGCGTAATGATGAGAGAATCGGGCTTGTAATTGCAAGACTGGGGGGTTGATTCCAGGCAAAACACTGCTGTTGTACCCTTGAGCAAGGTGCTTAACCAGAATTGCTCTTATACACTTTCAGCCATAGGTCCATGTTTCAGTTTGCTTTCTCTGTCACATAAACAGTCTAGGGGAGGGGTCTCCGAAATCTTCACCGAAAAGGGCCGGTGTGGGTGCAGGTTTTTGTTTTAGCCCAGCCCTTAAGACACAGGATTCTACTTATCCATCTTGATTGAAGACCATAGTTAGTTAATTAGACAAATCAGGTGTTTTAGGACAGGGCTAAAACAAAAGCCTGCACCCACACCGGCCCTTTTAGGATTAGATTGGACACTCTTGGTCTAGAGCACGGGTTCCTAAACTTTCGGAGCCCACAACGCGTTTCAGGAGCGAATGTATTTCCTGTGATCTGCCCCTTATTAAAATGCAGACTACACTGTCATATGTTCAGTGTTAAAAGTGCAGTGTTTCGTTTTGCTGGTATTATATACATCAACCCCTCTCTTGACACCACGGCTCCCGACCTCTAAATTTGTGTAGAGCCACTATAAGTGGTAGGCTGCCTTTCTGAATATTGCAAAACAAACTATGAACTAGAATTCAGAAACGGGAGGAGGTGGCATTACAGAAATGAGTATCATGTTTGTCAGATAGTGCTGGTAATCTACAGCCTGTGGAAGGCTATTGAGTTCTTAGGCTATGTGAGGTACCTGCTTGTCATAATTAGGTCACCAGGTTATTTTATTTTTTCGAGCCAAGCTGTCTTTAATTTAGCAATGATATTTCCATTGTCCATTTCTGAGAGCAAATATCTTAAAATTGCCTGGAATTACCGGTAAAAATGATCTCCTTCTCTGGTGGATAATATGTGTAGACATTTTTCTTGGTCAACAAACTGTGATAGGTATGGATTTCCTGCCTCGGGATTATATATATTATATTTATAAGTGATTCAGAGAATATGTAAAAAATTATGAGACTATGAGAAAGAGATAAAAAAATGACGTGTTTCCACATGGGTTATATTTCCACATGGGTTATATTTGGCTATGGTAGTAATCACCCCACTCTGGAACTCTGGAATGCAGTCAGTGCTGAAGGAATTTTGGAAAACTGACCCTTATCACCTTTTTCGGTTTTATTGTTACAAAAATGTTATTCTATATGTTGACAAGGTGTGTGTGTGTGTGTGTATGAGTGAGTGTGCGCGTGTGTGTGTGTGTGTGTGTGTGTGTGTGAGTGAGTGTGTGTGAGTGAGTGTGTGCTCAATGTGCGCGCGCGTGTGTGTGTGTGTGTGTGTGTGTGTGTGTGGGTGTGTGTATGCGTGTGTGAGTGTGTGTGTGTGAGTGAGTGTGTGCTCAATGTGTGCGCGTGAGTGTGTGTGTGTGTGTGTGTGTGTGTGTGTGTGTGTATGCGTGTGTGAGTGTGTGAGTGTGTGTGTGTGTGTGTGTGTGTGTGTGTGTGTGTGTGTGTGTGTGTGTGTGTGTGTGAGTGAGTGTGTGTGAGAATGTACTCAGTGTGTGTGTGCGCGTGCGTGTGTGTGTGTGTGTGTGTGTGTGTGTGTGTGTGTGTGTGTGTGTGTGAGTGCGTGTGTGCGTGCGCGCGCGCGTGTGTATGTGTGTGTGTGTGTGTGTGTATGTTCGCAGCTGGTCTGAAAGCACTCTGTAGGTGGGGAAATACCTGCGCTACTCCAGGCAGGCAGTGTCCCCACCAACGCAGCCGAGTTTGCCCTCTTATCCCTGCCGATCTCACCATCAGCGCAGTCATGCTGAAAACTTCTCTCATTTTCATGTGCAGTCAAAACAAATCAAAATATAACAATAATGTTAATGTCACAATAACAACAGCCTGCTTTGTATCACAAAATACAGGGTATGAAAGATTAGAAATAAAACCCAAAAACAGATTATTATTACAGTGTATCACATACAGTGACACGTACAGAATTTAAGGATAAATTCTTATGTTGCCTATGATCTGGACTACATTTTGAAGAAAATCCTCTTATGTCAGTGGGCTGATTTTAAAAAAAAGATCAATGCAGCTACACATAGACGTCATTAAAAATGCTGACGTGTTATTTAAATATAAGTGTTATTGTAGTGTATTTAAATATAGCTTCATATATATGCCTACTAGCTGAATCTTCAGTATTAGTGATTTGATTTGAGAACCTAAATGTACAAAAAATATATTATTTTTTTAAACAATTGCTGCATTGTTTACTTTATGGGAAAGTTTTACTTGTATGTGGTACTTCATATAGCCATGTAATACATAACATAAACTCTTGGGCCAGACTTTCTTAAACTGTTGTAAATTTTTGATTTTTCTAATAGGACACGAAATAGGACTATTAACGAAATAGGACTATTAATGGGTAAAAATCGAAAATTTACAACAGTTCAAGAAAGTCTGGCCCATGAGTTTATGTTATGTATTACATGGCTATATGAAGTAGGCTACCACATACAAGTAAAACTTTCCCATAAAGTAAACACAAGACACTTTGGTAAACAAATGAAAATCACTTAAAAAAATCTCTCCAGTATCATATTTTTACCTATATACTATTTGATATGCTAGCAAATTAGTCGGCTATTATATTTAATAAATGTCATCATGTTCTCCCTAATTTGTACTAGACACTTTCTTCCGCAGAATTTGTATTGTAGAAAACAGAGTTAATCTTTAGATGACGGTAATGGTGTTAATATCCGTATGACTGCTCGTTCTCGGTGCCATAGCCATATCCTGTTTGTGATTTTGTGCTTAATCATGTCTTACTGACCTATAGCCTTACTGTGTGTACTATACTCAATGTTCATGTCTGTGGATAGCTGCTAGAAATGTGCTTTATCTGACCTGTTTTCTAGTTGCTTCAATGACCTACGGTATGCACTTATTGTAACGTCGCTTTGGATAAAAGCAAATGAATGTAATGCAATGGCTAATAGCCGGGGATGTCGTTGGCTCGGCTGTGGAGCGCTGAGAGGGGTTCTTATCAATGATGGCGTGGGCGAGACCGAGACTGCGTGGGAGTGTGGGACACTAAGAAATCAAGCTGCATGGCGCATGATTGACAGGAATGAGAGGGCTCAGTCATACCTTCTGAAACCCGCCTCAGGGTTTTGCTGCGAGATTCACGGTATTGCGCAGCAAAGTGCGCAACGACTTTTTAAAATGATTCATTCGGAACGGTTCCTTTATTCACCTTTTTATTGTGAGATGGAAGGTTTCTCCTGAAGGCTTTGTCCCAATCTGTGCCTTGATTTTCATAGTCGCAATGTATTTTGACAGGTTTTTAAGGTAGCTGTATTTCAGTGATGTCAGGACACCACTATTGGTTCGTGAGTTGACAGGACACTTTTGACAGTTAATTCTGTTTTGTTGATATTTCTCTTCTGCACGAGGACCGGACAAAGCGTAGCCTACAGTTTCAACTGCCGTGCTTTATTATTTTATTTTATTAGGCTACCTGGCAAGTCCAGACTTACATTTCCACGACACGAAGATGGTTCAAAGAACAAGGCGTGTTTGAGTAGGGTTTGAGTAGTGTTCGGTCTTTTTGATTTATTTATTTTTTCTACGAACAGATATATCCAAGTCATGACTTTGCATTAGTCAGCCTATCATGCCAAGCGTGACTCACTGTAAAAGACAAAGAAACAAAGACAGAAGTGATTGTGCAAAACCGCATGGTCACCTCTCGGTTAAACTGGTATGCAGTCTTTTATCTTTATTTTATTTTATTTTATTTATTTATTTATTTATTTTTGGGGGGTTCTAGGCTGTACACGTGTTAATGCAAATATGTCGCTTTTAACTCATCATTGTGTAGCATATGTCTGTTCTTGATGTGTCACGAAAAGCATTCCTCCCTTCTTTGTACCGTAGGTGTTTGTTGCGAGAATAAATGATGTTCGACTGCGTGATTAAGTCAAAGAGCGACTGCGTGATTAAGTCAAAGAGCGCGCGCCATAAGTGACTAACTGCCTGTAGTCTCATTCACTGCTGCGATACTCTTGTGCCAACAGTAGATGGCGATATTATTAAAGAAACGAGTAGAATGCGCCTTGATGTTTGTGTTCACAAGCTAACAGCGTGAAATGTGTCATCCAAACTTTCTGTTTTTGTCTTCAGTTTTGCAGCGTTGTTTACCATACCTAACCGTATTTGGCCATAAATAAGTTGTCCTATTTGCCTGATCAGTAAGTTCAGATGATATTTGGATTTTATGTGTGTATTTTTGGACTGACATTTGACTTTTTCGTGCAAGAAAACAAGTCTGCGTTACCACCTACTCCCTTTGTTCTAGTTTCTGCTACCACATCGAAAACCTGTCTGAAGGAGTTATGATACCCGTGAAAATTGAAGCTGGTCCAATATTTACTTTGTGTACCATAGTTTTACTACGCATTCGTTCACCTAATAAAGTGTGATATATAAATGATACCTTTACTTTGCAAACAACATCTTTATTTTGCATAAAATGTAAACTGCCGGCCGTGTGTGTGTAGCTATATATATATATATATATATATATATATATATATATATATATATATATATATATATATATACACATACAATAACAAGCATGCCGTATGTAACATTAAGATAACACGTAGTAGCAGAACAGAATTATTTCAGGGTATAGTACATTAATTGTAAGAATAGTAGGCTACGCTACTTTGTACTAATTAAAAACAGTAAGGTAGTAAAATGTTTTTGAAGAATTGCACGTATAGAGCAATCTCTAATTTGTAATAATCATCAAATTTTCATTTAAAAAAAAAAAAATTTCACAATAGAATAGATGCACAGATATGTACTTTTTAGACTGTTGCCTGCCAGTAAATTATAATAGAGCATCCCTTCAATAAATGAGGCGAACAATTGACAATAAACAAATATGTCTTTGCTACATTTGGACTGCTTCAGACACATTATTAACTCATAATAAGTCTGAAAAATGTTCTGTGTAAGACTGCTTAAGACTGCTTACACATGGGGGTTTATGCAATCTGCTCTCAGACATGTATCCCAATAACACTGTAATACAGCATTATTAAAAAATACGCAGCTTTTTTTCTTTTATTTCAGCCTCTGTACAAATGAATACCGTGCGATTTTATGCTGTAATTCCGTGTAGTTTCTTATGATTATTTTAAATTTTCTGGATACGGCTGTGGCATTTCTTTTAAATGTTACTAAACTGTCTATAAACTGTCTTCAAATCTGAAATTTTTATACTGACCTATAGAAAAAGGCCAGTATAAACACAATGAATATCACTACATGGGATACGTCCCGGAGGACGAATGGTGTTTTTATTTTCCTATAAGGAACAGTCGTGTTCTAGGCATAGGACGTCTGCTTCCAAGAAATTATATGTACTAGTCCAAACTTGTAATGAAAGTGACTGTGAGCCTCTTTCTATTATTTTTGTTGTATGATAGCATTAATCTCTAATGAGTCGAAATATGTTATTTATGTCGTCAGATTTTTTAAATGTATAGGCTTCATCGAAATAAGAAAAACTGAGATTTTCTCCATCCTGTATTATTGTGTTTTAATTTAGGCTACAATTCCCCTCGTCTCTTTAAACTGGAACCAGGCAAACATTATATATCTGCAGACGGATGGTATTGTATTTTGTATTGTATTGTATCGATATATTATTTAAGAAGCCGTAGATTTAACTTGCGACATGGTGCAGACTAGATAAAGCCTAGGCAACTTCATTGATAATGTTTAATTTTATTCAAGGAATCTTATGTATGCGAAAAATGTATTCATATTATGATTGTAGGCCTACTGCATAATACAAATCAGACAACAGGATTTCAACCAAAAATATGAAATGAATAACAGATTTGTTCTTTACCAATCTTTAAAACATAGCCTATAATGCAGTCTGTGTAAAACCGTATTTCACTGTTGTAAATTCTAAGAAATGTTAAGCGCGTGAAAGAACGATAGTTTTGATACGGTAGAACATTTCAACGTTTACTGCTTGGTTAAAAATGGAAACCAGCTTGTATGTGATATAGGATAACTCAGTGCTTCAGTAAATCTCCTAATATATCAGTTTTCTCTTTTCACTAATGATTCAGCAGCGGGACAAGCACCTGTGGGAATCGTATGAATCTGTACAGTTTCACGGTGTTTATTAATACTGGTTTCTGAACAAACAATTGATTAAATGTCAGGGCCCGTGCTGGAGACTTCCTGTACGATAAGAGCGTGGTGATAATAATAGGCGTGCATCTTGTCTCTGACATTTGTGAGGTTTTGGAAAGGGATGTGTTTTTCTAACGTTCACGTGCATGTGCATACGAGACCTTTGGGGGCATTACAAGTCGTTAATTTAAATTTCATTTCAAAAGCTAGTCACTATTTTTAGTGATCAGGACGAGACTTTTTTGTTTGTATTTAGACTACTTGTTTTGGAGTTGGAGAACGTCTCTTTATTCTTGCGCACTGGTGTACAAGTGACGTCTTTATACTTACCCTACTTTCGCTATTGTATGATCTATGAAAACCAGAAAGCTTTATAGAATATCATATAGTAGGCTGATATAGCCCATATAAGCACACTCCTTCAATTAACGTTTTATTTGGAACCAATTTCAATTTAACACCAGAGCCTACCAAGCAGGCCCAACTGCATCGTTAGGCGTGAGCTGTGTAAATCCTAGTTTGTTGTAATAATTTTGGTTTATGCTCCTGGTGACACATTCAGAGCTTCTGTTAATGATTTTCTCTCTAAGGCTCTCGCTGACACCTAGGTACCATGTCGGCTTTACAGCATAAGTGTGTAGGCCTGTATGACCTATTAAAGTGAACACATTTGCTCAGAGTAGTTATGCATCGAGTCACATCATTTGCAGTTCTGCAAGTGTTTTGTGAAATATCAAAATGATATAAGGATTATGACCTGAGAAGATGGCACCCTCTCTAAAACAAGAACATGAAGCCTTTACCTTGCGCTTTGTTTATAACAGGTGATGCGTCGGCCTTCCACATTCATACAGTTTAAAAGGCTCTCTAAAACAACCCTTCCCACGGATATTACTATATTAGGAAATAGTCTACACATATTTTAAAAACCAGAACGTAATTCGTTTGAAAAAGTTAAGCATCGGAAACAGTTCATGTTGCAAATGCGTTGGATGACAGTTCGGTTAACGTGAATCCTACGGCAGGGGAGAAAAAGCGCGGTGCAGCAAGCGCGTGCGGGTTTATGTAGGATGGTGCGAGTTGTACCTTTAATGTGATTCGCCTTCAGCCTGTGTGGTTTTCGCTTATTTCACTCTTAGTCAGTGGGAAAAATGAGAGCCGCCAGGGTTAAAACGAGCTTTCTCTGTCACGGGTGTTTTAGATATTAGAAAGTGACTACTGATGCGTATATATAAACCCTTTCCTCTGTGACGCTGTACAGAGACGGCACCGTAACGGTGCAGGAAATGGTGCCGGTAAATATGCCATAGGAATAGGCTACTTGCCGATTGACGATTTTTCTTTGAAGACTTTTTAAGCCTTATGTGTAGATTTTTTTTTTTGCACTTGGATTATGTTTTTTGGCCAAGGTTTAAGGGGTCATCTTTGAGGCAGTGTGTGCCTGTGTGTATATTACATTACAATCACTGTATATGTATATACAGTAGCCTAATATTTTACGCAAATTGACTTCTTGCAGCAGATTAATTTAAATGAAAACAGGGAAACGGGTACTTAAAACTGTACTTGAACTAATGAAGAGAAGCTTAAAATTGAACGGATGTAATTATGTAGATTTAGACACATTTTATCACTCAATATTTAATTACAACACCTTACTGTGTCATTCGACTAAAAAGGGATTGGTATGAGCGTCCTGACTAGCATTTTTATTATTATTTGTGTGCCATATAAATAGACATGAGTGCAGATTGCTGTTAACATTGTAGGCTACTGATCCTATAGAATATGGACAGGATTTGGAATGTTGGTGATGCACACGCTGTTTACTTTAGCTGCGTTTGTTTTCATTCCTGACCTCACAGTCAAAGGACAAACCAAACAGCTTCTCTGGTCCCAACTGGACATGACCTTTACAATGTACATATTTTGTTTGAGGGGATATATATGTACTACTTAACGTGTAGAAAATCGTTTCCACTTTGACATTGTATTGTTAAAGCACTGGATATTTTTTAAAAACAGAAAGCCTGACAACTGTGGGATTTCCATGCTGTTGAAAGGGCATTCTACCTAAAAAAATAAAATAATTGTACCTGTGGTTTGAGACATGTATATGGTTTGATTAATAATCATATTTAGGTATGAAATTTAAATTTAGCCTGTGCCTAAAGTTTTTGTGGGTGGTTACATGCCAGAACATATCATATGACACTTTAAAAAAAGTTAATAAAATTTTATGTCATAGCTCCTATGGTAAATTTACAGTGTCACTTGCCAGATATATTATAAACCCCCCTCCCTTTTAAAAAAAAAAAAAAGGTAAACATTTGGCAGATCATGCTTAATGAATGTTTCTCAAATATTGAAATTCATATGAATTTGAATAGCTGACTTGGCTAGGTTTATCACACTGATATTCCAGCTTTAATTCCACACAGACTTGGCTAAGTTTATCACACTGATAGTCCAGCTTTAATTCCACACAGACTTGGCTAAGTTTATCACACTGATAGTCCAGCTTTAATTCCACACAGACTTGGCTAAGTTTATCACACTGATATTCCAGCTTTAATTCCACACAGACTTGGCTAAGTTTATCACACTGATATTCCGGCTTTAATTTCACACAGACTTGGCTAAGTTTATCACACTGATATTCCAGCTTTAATTCCACACAGACTTGGCTAAGTTTATCACACTGATATTCCGGCTTTAATTTCACACAGACTTGGCTAAGTTTATCACACTGATAGTCCAGCTTTAATTCCACACAGACTTGGCTAAGTTTATCACACTGATATTCCGGCTTTAATTACACACAGACTTGGCTAAGTTTATCACACTGATATTCCGGCTTTAATTCCACACAGACTTGGCTAAGTTTATCACACTGATATTCCGGCTTTAATTTCACACAGACTTGGCTAAGTTTATCACACTGATAGTCCAGCTTTAATTCCACACAGACTTGGCTAAGTTTATCACACTGATATTCCAGCTTTAATTCCACACAGACTTGGCTAAATTTATCACACTGATATTCCAGCTTTAATTACACACAGACTTGGCTAAGTTTATCACACTGATATTCCGGCTTTAATTTCACACAGACTTGGCTAAGTTTATCACACTGATAGTCCAGCTTTAATTCCACACAGACTTGGCTAAATTTATCACACTGATATTCCGGCTTTAATTACACACAGACTTGGCTAAGTTTATCACACTGATATTCCGGCTTTAATTACACACAGACTTGGCTAAGTTTATCACACTGATATTCCGGCTTTAATTCCACACAGACTTGGCTAAGTTTATCACACTGATATTCCGGCTTTAATTCCACACAGACTTGGCTAAGTTTATCACACTGATATTCTGGCTTTAATTCCACACAGACTTGGCTAAGTTTATCACACTGATATTCCAGCTTTAATTCCACACAGACTTGGCTAAGTTTATCACACTGATATTCCGGCTTTAATTCCACACAGACTTGTTGGAAAGTATAAGAATAGGAAGCAACAGTTGGAAAAATAAATCATAATTGATATCCAGTAAAGGTTTCAAATAATCTTAAATTGATGGTTCTGTAATGTTTCAGGCTAATTTTGTGTCTGAACTGAATTGTATCAAAATGGCCGTTCAGCTACACAAATTATTGGTAGCACAACATGTTGTGTGCAGTTTACCATTTTAAACTCAGAAAATGCTGCCATATGAAAGTTTATTCTGCATGGAGGTTGTACAGAATCCTAAATTTGGACTATTAAAACCAAGACAGTGGCAAAACTATGCACCTATGAAACCAAGGCTTCTGAAAAGCTATTGTATCTGACATAATCTGAGACATTGACATTTTACTGGACTTGGTGCACTATGGCTACTGCTGACTGATGTTTTATGTGTGTTCCCTGTAAACACCTCTGTGCCACAGTAGCCTGCGTTGTGGAATACACTAGTTTGCATTTAAACACGGCCTTTCTCTCTGCTCCCTGTTGCATGCCATCCAGTTAAATCTTATATGTCTGACAAATTTTGATTAAAAACTGTTACCAGCCCAATGTTAACATCTGTAACCTACTGCTGACGATATTCATTTACTCATCTGAGGACGAAGCTATTGCTCTAATGAGTTAAGAATGTAAAACACTGTTGATTAAGAAAAGAAGCTGAGCAGAAAATTCTGTTGGTGACCTCTGACCTTTGAACTAGATGTTGCTTAGGAACAGTGAAATGATGACGCGTGTGTCCCATAGTAAATGATAAAATCCCAACATTTAGCAAAGATTAAAACTAAGTTCTTCCCTCCAGATTGTTTATGATGAACAAATTAGTTGTAATTCAACAGTAAATTAAATATCTTGAGCTTACACACTTAATTTAACATCTGTACAATTTGTCCTTGCAACTTAAAAAACATTGTATTTAAAAACATTGTAAAATGTTTGTGTACAACCGCTATTTCCAAACCATAATCCACTTTGAGTGAATCCATTTTCTGTAAACTACTCGTGTAAATGTAGCTGAACATATTTATAGATATGGAATGGCATTTTTTATTTTTAAAAAAACACTTCAAAATAACTGCATGGATACCACAATAAATCCAGTGTTATTTAATTAACCAAAAACCTGTGTGTTTGGGATACCTTGTGTAACCTGTGTTTTTGGGATACCCTGTGTAACCTGTGTGTTTGGACCCCTGTGTAACCTGTGTGTTTGGGATCCCTTGTGTAACCTGTGTGTTTGGGATCCCTTGTGTAACCTGTGTGTTTGGGATACTTTGTGTAACCTGTGTGTTTGGGATACCTTGTGTAACCTGTGTGTTTGGGATACTTTGTGTAACCTGTGTGTTTGGGATACCTTGTGTAACCTGTGTGTTTGGACCCCTGTGTAACCTGTGTGTTTGGGATCCCCTGTGTAACCTGTGTGTTTGGGATCCCTTGTGTAACCTGTGTGTTTGGGATCCCTTGTGTAACCTGTGTGTTTGGGATACTTTGTGTAACCTGTGTGTTTGGACCCCTGTGTAACCTGTGTGTTTGGGATACCTTGTGTAACCTGTGTTTTTGGGATACCTTGTGTAACCTGTGTGTTTGGACCCCTGCGTAACCTGTGTGTTTGGGATACTTTGTGTAACCTGTGTGTTTGGACCCCTGTGTAACCTGTGTGTTTGGGATACTTTGTGTAACCTGTGTGTTTGGGATCCCTTGTGTAACCTGTGTGTTTGGGATGCTTTGTGTAACCTGTGTGTTTGGGATACTTTGTGTAACCTGTGTGTTTGGGATACTTTGTGTAACCTGTGTGTTTGGGATACTTTGTGTAACCTGTGTGTTTGTGATACCTTGTGTAATCTGTGTGTTTGGGATACCTTGTGTAACTTGTGTGTTTGTGATACCTTGTGTAATCTGTGTGTTTGGGATACCTTGTGTAACCTGTGTGTTTGGGATACCCTGTGTAATCTGTGTGTTTGGGATACCTTGTGTAACCTGTGTGTTTGGGATCCCCTGTGTAACCTGTGTGTTTGTGATACCCTGTGTAATCTGTGTGTTTGGGATCCCTTGTGTAACCTGTGTGTTTGGGATACCCTGTGTAACCTGTGTGTTTGTGATACCCTGTGCAATCTGTGTGTTTGGGATCCCTTGTGTAATCTGTGTGTTTGGGATACTTTGTGTAACCTGTGTGTTTGGGATACCTTGTGTAACCTGTGTGTTTGGGATACCTTGTGTAACCTGTGTGTTTGTGATACCCTGTGTAATCTGTGTGTTTGGGATCCCTTGTGTAACCTGTGTGTTTGGGATACCCTGTGTAACCTGTGTGTTTGTGATACCCTGTGTAATCTGTGTGTTTGGGATCCCTTGTGTAATCTGTGTGTTTGGGATACCCTGTGTAACCTGTGTGTTTGGGATCCCTTGTGTAATCTGTGTGTTTGGGATACCCTGTGTAACCTGTGTGTTTGGGATACCTTGTGTAACCTGTGTGTTTGGGATACCTTGTGTAACCTGTGTGTTTGGGATACCTTGTGTAACCTGTGTGTTTGGGATACCTTGTGTAACCTGTGTGTTTGGGATACCTTGTGTAATCTGTGTGTTTGGGATACCTTGTGTAACCTGTGTGTTTGGACCGTTGTGTAACCTGTGTGTTTGGGATACCCTGTGTAACCTGTGTGTTTGTGTAAACCGTTAGTTTGCTTTGATCAGACAGATGCACAAATGAAACTTACAGAGGGCTTAAATGTCAGTAGCATCCCTCATATCGCTTGGCTCATATTAATATAACGGTACCGTTTTGTGAAACCACAGGTTTCTCTCTTTTCAGTTTTGTTTTCTGCCGTAAAGCGTAATATTTTCTGCTCTCAAGCGTTCTTATCTATCTTCTTGGAACCTTGCTTGAACATCCTGTCAATTAAGGTGAAATATTGTAATATAGTGATATATTTTCCCTTTCGGCATGACTGGCTTATCAGCGTCGTTGTTGTGTACATTTGAAATTGTGCAAATTATGATGGCTAAATTCATATTCATATAGTTAAACACCAAAAGCCAATCTTTTTTATAAATAAACCATAAAAAAAATGTTAATAAACCTCCATGTTTTGGGTTGTATAGTAGTGACATGATAGCATTGTACTAAGAAGTGAGAAATAAAAAATAGTTTTCAGGCATAACAGCAAGATAAAGCACCTGACCTCTAACCTCTAATGTGTGAGAAACGCTCCGAGCCGTAACGTGGGCATGAGAAAACAGTGAGTATCCTGAGCGCTTTGCTTCACACCGGCCTTGGGTTACAGGGAAACTTTATCAACTTTATCAGCCTTGCGTGGATGTAAGAACAAGGTACTCTCTTAGTGCACTGTGGAGACGGCTGTCTGTCTGTCTGTCTGTCTGAAGACTCCCACCTGTGGTTGTCATCGCAGAGAGAGTTAGGGTTAGGGGTAGGGTTAGGGTTAGAGTTAGTGCTCTAAACAGCCCGGGGGAGAGCCAAAAGGCCGCAGTGCTCCCTAGTCTACCCAGAAAACATGTGCAGATGCAACCATGTTTGTCTGTTCATATTCATAAATACTCAATTTAGTTTCAACTGGAGTAATGTGACTGTGCTTATGTCTCGTCTTTTATGAGCTGCGCTGTAACAAATCCCTCTCAGTTTTTACTCATATAACCTGTGGTTGGCAATAAGCGAAGCATTAGCCGTCATCTTGTTTTACCTCCGTTTCTCCTTTAGTTACTAATAGTGTTTCCTTTTCGTGGCCCTTGTCGTCTGTGGACTGATTTATTTTCAAGCCACAGAACAGTCAGAGTGACTCTTGCTATGGTTGTTAAATGTTTGTCATCCAGTTCAAAATGTTCTGCTTTGTTTTATTCAACAGTTGTGACTTCCCCATGTGTGTCTGTGTGTGTCTGTGTGTGTCTGTGTGTGTCTGTGTGTTTCTGTGTTCTCGATTTGAAATGTACGTGTAGGACAATTAACGTTTGATGTAGGAGGCTCAGGCTTTATTGTGTCAGAGCAAGTTTTAACAAATAGCAAATGACGTGGATCAGTTTCAGAACCTGTCATATATTACTCAGGCAGGGTCTGACTACACATTGAGAGGTACTATGCACAATATTGAAAATGTATTTATGTTATTAATAAAACAAACTGTAACAGTCCACTACAATATCTTCCAATATTTTTCCTAATATAATTTATTATTGTATGTGTATTGTGTGTACATACATTTGTATGGAGAGTCAATTCCATTTCATTTGACTCAACCAGAAATGTTCTGTGAGGAGCTGAATTATTAAAAATATATATTTAGCACAAATTTGTTTCTGAGGTGATGTGAGTTCCTATTGTACATATTTCATACTAGCTATTGATCTATTTATGTTGTGTGTGTATATATGCTTGTTTTAATTTGCCTCTTTAATATAAAATGCATCCAGGAGAATTAATGTGAATTATGAGAGCAGCGACTTGTGATTGTTTTGAAAGAGGGAGACGGGGCTTTTGTTTACATTTACCCGACCTGTGGAGGCTGCAGCAGGCGCTTGTGAAACATACATTGTGGTATCATTTTGTTTTTGTTTTTTGTGTGTGTGAGTTTCAGTATTGATCATTTAGGTTGCCAATGTGTAGGAGGAATGTCTGTCTGTCTGACCGTTATCTAGATTTCTCAAATACCAACATCTCTTAATTTACCTTCAGTCCAATTAGTTCTCAACCGCAAAGATAATTTTGCAGAATAGGGAGAAATTCACTGCATCAACCTTGTTTTCCACACTAGCTTCTCCTCCTCAATTTAATTTGAATGTGTTTTGTTTGGACTTTAATTTGACTGTTTCAAAAATAACCTGAGTGGATGTGACTTGGTGTAGTTTTGCTCTTTGTAGTAAAGGAAAGAATGAGAGGCTAGTCTATTCATCAAAGAACATGTCAAACTCCCGTTGAGTCACGTATGACTAATTTTGATAACAAAAAAAATGCATAGTAAACCATATTGTTATTTAGATAAAGGCACCTTCTATTTTACTCCTAAATGCAGCCATGATTGAAAGCAGAATTCTTTTGAGGTTTGGTTTTTTTCTTGTCTTGTTTGTGTAAAATATGCGTGCATATGATCAGCCTCTTACACAAGATTTACATGTTATTATGATTAAGATTTTTTGGTGCATAAAAGAAAATGAATTAAAAAGCTGTTTTGTGTTTTTATAGCAAAGCCTTCTTTGTTTCCCTGTACTTACCTTTGTGCCTCAGGACAAACACTGTTTTAATTATAGATATGCAATAGATTTAGATATGTATAATATAATTATAGATATGCAATCTCAATTTTGCTGTTTGTATTTAATGGTTGTTTTTTATATAAATAAATACAAAATAAAGTCATTGTGAAACTTTGATGGCTTGGGTGATAATATTACAGCCGTGGAGGGGAAATTTGTCTCATGAAAATGTTCTTTCACAACCCACTCAGTTTCGATAGGAAAAATTTTAACCTTTCAGCAAACAACAAATGCCTTAAAAAAGCACAGTTTTTATGGCTGACATTTTCACCAAGATATTGGTGCTTTTGGAAAGTGGCTCCAGATTTATTTTTGAAAGGTCTGTCACTTTTTATACAAAATTATTTTCAAAATATTAAATATGACGTTTTCAGATGTGAAGAACCTATTTAAAGTGTCCTGTATGTGTGTGTGTATATATATATATATATATATATATATATATATATATATATATAGATATTTGCGCTCATAGAAGTATCCATAGAGTGTATGCTAATTATAAAAACAGCAGCTCATGTGGTTGTAATTTATATTCCTACCTTAGCCAACTTGGTTAATGTGAAATATTTCCTTGTATTTTGGTTTTCAGGGTAATGTGTATTTTTATTGCACAAACAAAATTGTTAAAGTGTGATGGAAAGGAGTATATGGTATTTTAAAACTAGGCCCAAACTATTCTGCCATTCAATTCCCAAAATCTTATCAATTTGAAAAAGTTATTACTGGGTTCGCGTTAGGGTTAGGGTTAGTTAGACTACAGGCACTGTTTGTGTCTTTGTGTGTGTGTGTGTGTGTGTGTGTGTGTGTGTGTGTGTGTGTGTGTGGCATGGATAATAATCTGAACACTACAACCCCGCTGGAGCAGAACCAAGACTATACATTACCTGTGCTTATCACAGGTATATTACAATGGTATTTGGTGTGTTTATGTGCACATATATATACTGAGTGTAAAGCCTTTGCTTACTGGATTTAAGCTTCTTTCTTTAGCAGCTACACATATTAGCTGCTCACTTCCTGTTTGCTGCTTAGTTTACCATTGAAGATGCTATTTTTATATCTATTTTACCAGCAGTTTGTTCAGCCCTCCCTCCCAGCCTGACCAGCTGAAGGTGACTCGGGTACAATGTGATTCATTATTTTAAAGGACCTCATTTAAAAACCCTTCTGAAGGCTGTATTATATATGCATGTACATAATACACACTACATACATAATGCATACATAATACATACAACAGAAAGTCACGATCAGAGTGCATTAGTATCACATACTCTATACTCTGCCATTACTAGGGATAGCTGCTACGTTATGGGAAGGATGTGCTTTGTCTTGTCTGTTCTGTAGTTACTTTGATGACGTTTCTGTATGCACTTATTGTATGTCGCTTTGGATAAAACCATCTGTTAAATGACTGTGTGTCACTGTAACTGTGTCTGTGTACATAACTGTGTGTGTGTGTGTGTGTGTGTGTGTCTCTCTCACTGTTACTGTGTTCATGTACATAACTGTGTCTCTGTGTGTGTGTGTGTGTGTGTGTGTGTGTGTGTGTGTATGCGTGTGTGTGTGTGTGTGTGTGTGTGTGTGTGTGTGTGTGTGTGTGTCTCACTGTTATTGTGTTCATGTACATAACTGTGTGTGTGTGTGTGTGTGTGTGTGTGTGTGTGTGTGTCTCACTGTTACTGTGTTCATGTACATAACTGTCTGTGTGTGTGTGTGTGTGTGTGTGTGTGCGTATGCGTGTGTGCATGTGTGTGTGTGTGTGTCTCACTGTTATTGTGTTCATGTACATAACTGTGTGTGTGTGTGTGTGTGTGTGTGTGTGTCTCACTGTTACTGTGTTCATGTACATAACTGTCTGTGTGTGTGTGTGTGTGTGTGTGTGTGCGTATGCGTGTGTGCATGTGTGTGTGTGTGTGTCTCACTGTTATTGTGTTCATGTACATAACTGTGTGTGTGTGTGTGTGTGTGTGTGTGTGTGTGTGTGTGTGTGTGTGTGTGTGTGTGTGCGTGCGCGTGCATGTGTGTGTGTCTCACTGTTACTGTGTCCATGTACATAACTGTGTGTGTGTGTGTGTGTGTGTGTGTGTGTGTGTGTGTGCGTGTGTGTGCGTGTGTGTGTGTGTGTCTCACCATCAGTGTGTGAACGTGAATTGCATTTTGGAGGGAGTCGGCTTAGCGAAGCCTTGAGCAAAGTACTTGGCCTGAATTGGTTCAATAAATTTACAGCTGTATAAATGCTTCATGTGTAAAACTGTAAGCTGTGTAAGTTGTTGCTGATAATAGGCTCTATATTAAATAGGTATTTATTTATCTTTCTGTGTTAGTGCCAGTGAGAGGGACCCCGGTTACCCTCCTCCTCGGTGAGGTCATGTGAGGGCAGGTCCAAAGATGTTCACCTTTCTACACCTGTCACAGAGTCACTGAGCGCGCTCAGATCAGGCATGACCCGCCCACATCCCACGCTGTGGAAGGCCTGTAATCCCTCCTGCTGTGGTTGCTGAGAGACCCCTGGTTTATATGTGTTACGCTGCCTTTGTGACCCCTGGTTTATATGTGTTACGCTGCCTTTGTGACCCCTGGTTTATATGTGATACGCTGCCTTTGTGACCCCTGGTTTATATGTGTTACACTACCTTTGTGACCCCTGGTTTATATGTGTTACGCTGCCTTTGTGACCCCTGGTTTATATGTGATACGCTGCCTTTGTGACCCCTGGTTTATATGTGATACGCTACCTTTGTGACCCCTGGTTTATATGTGATACGCTGCCTTTGTGACCCCTGGTTTATATGTGATACGCTGCCTTTGTGACCCCTGGTTTATATGTGATACGCTACCTTTGTGACCCCTGGTTTATATGTGATACGCTACCTTTGTGACCCCTGGTTTATATGTGTTACGCTGCATTTGTGACCCCTGGTTTATGTAACCTCTGCCGCATTTGTGACCCCTGGTTTATATAACCTCTGCCGCATTTGTGACCTGACTTCATTGAAAACCTGTTCCATACTTTTGTGCTGAAACGGACTTTAACACAAAGCATGTTTGGCTCAATGCCATTTGAACTTGAAAGTTTCTACAAACGTTTTTGGTTTCAGGAGTCCGCACTTTCAGCATTTAGGCCCATACTGATTTCAGCTGTATATCCACCAATATCAAGCAAGAGGAATAATGTGCCTCGCCAAATGATAGAAAATGAAAGCATTAGTTAACTTGTCTGAGACCTGAGACCTGCTCTGACTGATTGAAAGTCTTGAAATGAATAAGCAATGCAATGACTAAGCAGTATTCATTCTTTGTAACATGAATATCTGTTTCTGACAAAACGGTATTAAGAGGGTCTGTCATCTCCCTTTAGACATTAAAATGATCTCATGATAAATAATAATCAGATCATTATACTTGAAAGATTACAGTTGGAACGAAAACCAGCATACACCAGTACCAGGCTTATGAACCCCTCGTATGGAAGAATCGAAATCCCATAAGAAACATACTGGAAACCATTTCAGGTTTCCTTTTACAATGATTTTCAAACATGGACTAGATTCATTCACCAGATAGTCACTCGCTGCCTGTGTTCGATGAACAAAATGGTGGAAGTAATTTGTGCATTTGCCCATATATTGTCAAGTGTTGCAGTATCTTACTTTCAGTATATTACAATATATACTATTTGCATAAGGACATGACATTGGATGAGTTACAGTGAGTGGACAACAGTTAAAAATGATAATAGGAGACTTTAAAAGCATGTTGTTTAGAATATAATAATAATATATTGAAAAGCAGGAAAATTCATGTAATGGATGTACAGTGAAGTACAGTTTTAAAATGCAACAGTTCAGTGCGCTTTGGCAAAACACATAATATGAATTATTCTGTACACTTTAGAGGGCCTTTTAAAAGCATTTAGAGCATTGAGTACACTTTGCCATCCATATATGGTGAGTTATACTGTATATTGGAAACGCACACTAATAATGGTTTTATTGACCGTTGCTTATTTTTATGGTGTGGAAAACACCACAAATGTCTGTGTTATAGCATCCAGGCAGTTTATTATCGTGGGACACCGCTTGAACCTGCCGGGGTTATATGCGGCCTTTCGCTCATCTGAAGCCAAGTGTGCGGATGTTGTGCAAATGTTGGCATAGTAACAAACTCGATCCGTCTTCGGACCCGTGTACAGAGAGAGAGTGTTCTGCCACGACCGTTCAGTCGCCCAAATGCTGTTTACCCAGCAGCCTTTGCCTCTTCACCATCGCTTTCTAAATTTAGTTTATCAGGAAAGCGAAACTCCTGAGATAATGGACTAATCGTTAAAGAATGTTATTGTATTATGTTATGTTATTGTCCTTTCCTCTCAATGGCTGTAAGACTAACACTCATTGTTTTCCAATGTAAGGCATCATTGGTGTCCAACTAAATTTTTTATTTATTTTTCTGATGTTATAAGATACTTGAAACTTGTGTGTCATGGACTTAAGGTTTTTTTTTCTTTATTTATTTTTTGTTAGGTTGTGTGGTTTTCTTCTAAAAAGAGATCTAAGTAATGTTTAATCTTTAATGTTAACTGAAGTGTCATTTACTTACACTAACCAAAAAAAACCCACAAGCAGTTGGAAACAAAATTATACTTTTGGATTGTGAACCCCCCCCCCCCAAGGCCACCGTTGCAGAGTAGAGAAACACAATCCCCTGTTTCTGCTGTGCAGGTGCATGTAGTTACTGTTACTGAGGGTCATAGGTCATGGAGTCATTGGTTATTCTTCCAACAGATCGAACTGCAAATAGTTTTCCATTTTTTAAATGAGAATAGTACTTTGTGTTTTTACATAAAATTAGCTTATGACTATGAATATTTTACACTATTTTACACTTATTTCTTAGCAGTAATGCGCCTATGTGTTTAACACTGGATGGAAGCTTTCTGTACAGTATGTATTTAAATATGCTTAATGAACAGTCTGTTTAAATGTTTAAATATGTTTTGTTTATTGGATTTAAAATGGATGTTGTGAAATTTCCAATTAATACCTGTGTTACCATGGGTTGATGCAAGAAATCACTTAAGAAAATATTCTGATGCTAAAATTCATTAAACGATATGTAACAAATCATTTAAACTATACAATTTTTAAACAAATTTGTTTCAGAACAGAAAAGACATTTTAATGAGCGTGGAAATGCAGACCTGATTAAAGAAAATAAAACATTCAAAAATGACATATAACACATAACACATACAGATCCTTTCCAAAAAATTAGAATATCTTGGGCACTGCACTCTGTGAACAGCCAGCCTCCTTAGCGATGACCTTTTGTGGCTTACCCATCTTCTGGAGGGTGTCAATGATGGTCTTCTGGCCAATTGTCAAGTCTGCAGTCTTCCCCATACTGAACCAAACTGAGATAAACTTTGCAGGTGTTTTGAGTAAATTAGATGATAGTGTGACACTCAGTCTAAAACATTCATTCTCTGAAATAACTGAAGTAAATGCTGATTTTCAACACACTATTCTAATTTCTTGAAATACTGTTTTGGGGGTTTTCTGGAGCTGTAAGCCAAAATTATGAAAAATGAAACAAATAAAGGCTAGAAATATTTCACTTTGTGTGTAATGAATCTATAATCTATGAAAGTTTCACTTTTTGAATGGAATTATGGAAGAAAAAAAAAAAACTTTTCCATGATATTCAAATTTTCTGGAAAGGATCTGTATATAACACATATAACACATAATATTCTACAGGCATCTTAGAGCCTTGTGTGAAACAGGTGTTAAATTAATTGACACGATGTATACGTAGTGAGATGATCTCCGTGTTAAACTGTCTGGCCAGTACAGCATGCTTTTACATTGTGGCTGTTAGTGGAATTCATTTTGCAGTAAATTTCAGAAAAATCCATCGCTCACTGTGTGGCTGTAGCACTGCAGCTGAAAACATAAAAGTGATTAGTATTGGTAATGAAGGGTGATTAGTGTTGGTGATGAAGGGTGGTTAGTGTTGGTGATGGCCGATGCTGGCAGGCCAGCCAGGAGAGAGTTGCAGTAGTCTAGACGGGACAGCACCATCGCTTGGACCAGGAGCTGGGTTGAGTGGGTGGTGAGGAAAGGGCGGATTCTCCTGATGTTGTACAGGAAGAACCTGCACGCCCGGGTTACCACTGCGATGTTCTCGGAGAGGGACAGCCTGTTGTCCATCACCACTCCGAGGTTCCTGGCATAGGGCGGTTGGGGTCAGTGGAGTGTCCCCTAGGGAAATGGAGATATTGAGTATTGGTGATGAAGGGTGATTAGTATTGGTGATGAAGGGTGATTAGTATTGGTGATGAAGGGTGATTAGTATTGGTGATGAAGGGTGGTTAGTATTGGTGATGAAGGGTGGTTAGTATTGGTGATGAAGGGTGGTTAGTATTGGTGATGAAGGGTGGTTAGTATTGGTGATGAAGGGTGGTTAGTATTGGTGATGAAGGGTGGTTAGTATTGGTGATGAAGGGTGGTTAGTATTGGTGATGAAGGGTGGTTAGTATTGGTGATGAAGGGTGATTAGTATTGGTGATGAAGGGTGATTAGTATTGGTGATGAAGGGTGATTAGTATTGGTGATGAAGGGTGGTTAGTATTGGTGATGAAAGGTGGTTAGTATTGGTGATGAAGGGTGGTTAGTATTGGTGATGAAGGGTGGTTAGTATTGGTGATGAAGGGTGATTAGTATTGGTGATGAAGGGGTGGTTAGTATTGGTGATGAAGGGTGGTTAGTATTGGTGATGAAGGGTGATTAGTATTGGTGATGAAGGGTGGTTAGTATTGGTGATGAAGGGTGGTTATTATTGGTGATGAAGGGTGATTAGTATTGGTGATGAAGGGTGGTTAGTATTGGTGATGAAGGGTGGTTAGTATTGGTGATGAAGGGTGGTTAGTATTGGTGATGAAGGGTGGTTAGTATTGGTGATGAAGGGTGGTTAGTATTGGTGATGAAGGGTGGTTAGTATTGGTGATGAAGGGTGGTTAGTATTGGTGATGAAGGGTGATTAGTATTGGTGATGAAGGGTGGTTAGTATTGGTGATGAAGGGTGGTTAGTATTGGTGATGAAGGGTGGTTAGTATTGGTGATGAAGGGTGATTAGTATTGGTGATGAAGGGTGGTTAGTATTGGTGATGAAGGGTGGTTAGTATTGGTGATGAAGGGTGATTAGTATTGGTGATGAAGGGGTGGTTAGTATTGGTGATGAAGGGTGGTTAGTATTGGTGATGAAGGGTGATTAGTATTGGTGATGAAGGGTGGTTAGTATTGGTGATGAAGGGTGGTTAGTATTGGTGATGAAGGGTGGTTAGTATTGGTGATGAAGGGTGATTAGTATTGGTGATGAAGGGTGGTTAGTATTGGTGATGAAGGGTGGTTAGTATTGGTGATGAAGGGTGGTTAGTATTGGTGATGAAGGGTGGTTAGTATTGGTGATGAAGGGTGGTTAGTATTGGTGATGAAGGGTGGTTAGTATTGGTGATGAAGGGTGGTTAGTATTGGTGATGAAGGGTGATTAGTATTGGTGATGAAGGGTGGTTAGTATTGGTGATGAAGGGTGGTTAGTGTTGGTGATGGCCGATGCTGGCAGGCCAGCCAGGAGAGAGTTGCAGTAGTCTAGACGGGACAGCACCATCGCTTGGACCAGGAGCTGGGTTGAGTGGGTGGTGAGGAAAGGGCGGATTCTCCTGATGTTGTACAGGAAGAACCTGCACGCCCGGGTTACCACTGCGATGTTCTCGGAGAGGGACAGCCTGTTGTCCATCACCACTCCGAGGTTCCTGGCATAGGGCGTTGGGGTCAGTGGAGTGTCCCCTAGGGAAATGGAGATATTGAGTATTGGTGATGAAGGGTGATTAGTATTGGTGATGAAGGGTGATTAGTATTGGTGATGAAGGGTGGTTAGTATTGGTGATGAAGGGGTGGTTAGTATTGGTGATAAAGGGTGGTTAGTATTGGTGATGAAGGGTGGTTAGTATTGGTGATGAAGGGTGGTTAGTATTGGTGATGAAGGGTGGTTAGTATTGGTGATGAAGGGTGGTTAGTATTGGTGATGAAGGGTGGTTAGTATTGGTGATGAAGGGTGATTAGTATTGGTGATGAAGGGTGATTAGTATTGGTGATGAAGGGTGATTAGTATTGGTGATGAAGGGTGGTTAGTATTGGTGATGAAGGGTGGTTAGTATTGGTGATGAAGGGTGGTTAGTATTGGTGATGAAGGGTGATTAGTATTGGTGATGAAGGGTGGTTAGTATTGGTGATGAAGGGTGGTTAGTATTGGTGATGAAGGGTGATTAGTATTGGTGATGAAGGGTGGTTAGTATTGGTGATGAAGGGTGGTTAGTATTGGTGATGAAGGGTGATTAGTATTGGTGATGAAGGGTGGTTAGTATTGGTGATGAAGGGTGGTTAGTATTGGTGATGAAGGGTGGTTAGTATTGGTGATGAAGGGTGGTTAGTATTGGTGATGAAGGGTGGTTAGTATTGGTGATGAAGGGTGATTAGTATTGGTGATGAAGGGTGGTTAGTATTGGTGATGAAGGGTGATTAGTATTGGTGATGAAGGGTGGTTAGTATTGGTGATGAAGGGTGGTTAGTATTGGTGATGAAGGGTGGTTAGTATTGGTGATGAAGGGGTGGTTAGTATTGGTGATGAAGGGTGGTTAGTATTGGTGATGAAGGGTGGTTAGTATTGGTGATGAAGGGTGGTTAGTATTGGTGATGAAGGGTGATTAGTATTGGTGATGAAGGGTGGTTAGTATTGGTGATGAAGGGTGGTTAGTATTGGTGATGAAGGGTGGTTAGTATTGGTGATGAAGGGTGATTAGTATTGGTGATGAAGGGTGGTTAGTATTGGTGATGAAGGGTGGTTAGTATTGGTGATGAAGGGTGATTAGTATTGGTGATGAAGGGTGATTAGTATTGGTGATGAAGGGTGGTTAGTATTGGTGATGAAGGGTGGTTAGTATTGGTGATGAAGGGTGATTAGTATTGGTGATGAAGGGTGATTAGTATTGGTGATGAAGGGTGGTTAGTATTGGTGATGAAGGGTGGTTAGTATTGGTGATGAAGGGTGATTAGTATTGGTGATGAAGGGTGGCTAGTATTGGTGATGAAGGGTGGTTAGTATTGGTGATGAAGGGTGGTTAGTATTGGTGATGAAGGGTGATTAGTATTGGTGATGAAGGGTGGTTAGTATTGGTGATGAAGGGTGGTTAGTATTGGTGATGAAGGGTGGTTAGTATTGGTGATGAAGGGTGATTAGTATTGGTGATGAAGGGTGGTTAGTATTGGTGATGAAGGGTGGTTAGTATTGGTGATGAAGGGTGGTTAGTATTGGTGATGAAGGGTGGTTAGTATTGGTGATGAAGGGTGGTTAGTATTGGTGATGAAGGGTGGTTAGTATTGGTGATGAAGGGTGGTTAGTATTGGTGATGAAGGGTGGTTAGTATTGGTGATGAAGGGTGGTTAGTATTGGTGATGAAGGGTGGTTAGTATTGGTGATGAAGGGTGGTTAGTATTGGTGATGAAGGGTGGTTAGTATTGGTGATGAAGGGTGGTTAGTATTGGTGATGAAGGGTGGTTAGTATTGGTGATGAAGGGTGGTCTGCCATAATGCGCTTGGTGCCGTCCAACAAATTCTCACAAATGATCTGTTAGGGACCTAATCAGAATTTGTCATCACAAGGGAGAGGGTGCAGATGGGTGATGATTCTGATGTATGACTGACACCCTCAAACACTATAAATTAAACCCACAGTCTGGGTTTGGTTTCATTTAGCTTTTGTACCATCGAGTCGCGTTCATACACAGCAAAATCGAGTTAGGCAAGTGCGCTGGAATATAACATGTTTTGCTGATATTAGCTAGCTCGTCAGCTAGGTAGTGCTAGCTAGCAGGAAAAACAAGAAAAACTAGTTACTGCTGCATTTAAAAAAACAGCCAAGTGTTCACCTGGTTGACAAGCTGGTGACCTTCTGATGCAGGAATGCAGAACTGTCTGACTAATAAAGCTCCAAGCTTCAATCCAGACGTACCCAACCTTTGACATACAACAGGAGAATAGTACAGTGTGTTGACCTTGCAAATGAAGCTGAACGACATTAACTCAGGATATGCTGGCACAAGAATATACTGCTTTGCAAAACAAAACACATATTTTATTCTGTTTAAGGCAAATGATGTGAGAAATGGTCCAGACTGTGTGTGTATGTGTTTAAAGAGGGAAAGGAATGCAAATTTAAAATAGAAAACAGTTGTAAAATAAACAAATGTTAAAATATTTCCACTTTTACATTTGTACAAGTAGGCCCTACTTATAAATTGTGAATAATTATAATATTAGGTTAAATTGAATAGTCATATTGGCAAGTTTAAAGCAAAATATTAAGAGAATCACAGAGAAAACATGAACATTATAAGGAGGGAAGGAGCATTATATTTTTTAATTACTTCCTTGAAAAAATTAAATGATTTAAAATACCATTATTTTAAATTAAATAATTAAGCATTTGAATCGCAAGAAGAAAACATACCACAGTATCTTTCCAAACAATGTAAATATGAATTTCTTAACCATTATTTTATCCAAATAAAAAGTAAAAAGCCAACAATCAATGTTTGACAAATCATTACTTAATATACTTAATATTGATATTTGAATCACCCTTCATAAAACCCAGACTCCTGCATATGAATTACCCTGTGATATTTAATAACATGCACAATGTCTTAGTGTGTTACATGGATCAAAGGGCCTATCTGTAGATCAGTGGTTTGGAATGTGAGCAGATGTGTGTACAGTATATTTGCAGATTTTTACAGTAGAGTATATTGTGTACAGTATATTTGCAGATTTGTACAGTAGAGTATATTGTGTACAGTATATTTGCAGATTTTTACAGTAGAGTATATTGTGTACAGTATATTTGCAGATTTTTACAGTAGAGTATATTGTGTACAGTATATTTGCTGATTTTTACAGTAGAGTATATTGTGTACAGTATATTTGCAGATTTTTACAGTATAGTGTGTACAGTATATTTGCTGATTTTTTACAGTAGAGTATATTGTGTACAGTATATTTGCAGATTTTTACAGTAGAGTATATTGTGTACAGTATATTTGCTGGTTTTTACAGTAGAGTAGTGTGTACAGTATATTTGCAGATTTTTACAGTAGAGTATATTGTGTACAGTATATTTGCTGATTTTTACAGTAGAGTAGATTGTGTACAGTATATTTGCTGATTTTACAGTAGAGTATATTGTGTACAGTATATTTGCAGATTTTAACAGTAGAGTATATTGTGTACAGTATATTTGCAGATTTGTACAGTAGAGTATATTGTGTACAGTATATTTGCTGATGTTTACAGTAGAGTATAGTGTGTACAGTATATCTGCTGATTTTTACAGTAGAGTATATTGTGTACAGTATATTTGCTGATTTCTACAGTAGAGTATATTGTGTACAGTATATTTGCTGGTTTTTACAGTAGAGTATATTGTGTACAGTATATTTGCTGATTTTTACAGTAGAGTATATTGTGTACAGTATATTTGCTGATTTTTACAGTAGAGTATATTGTGTACAGTATATTTGGTGATTTTTACAGTAGAGTATATTGTGTACAGTATATTTGCTGATTTTTACAGTAGAGTATAGTGTGTACAGTATATTTGGTGATTTTTACAGTAGAGTATATTGTGTACAGTATATTTGCTGATTTTTACAGTAGAGTATATTGTGTACAGTATATTTGCTGATTTTTACAGTAGAGTATATTGTGTACAGTATATTTCCTGATTTTTACAGTAGAGTACAGTGTGTACAGTATATTTGCTGATTTGTAATGTTACTTTTGCACCCACAACAAACACTGATTGGCTTGAGGACTTTCTGGCTTATCCATGGATATTTACATCACAGATCACATATCATTTTATTTTTTATTACCCATTAGTTGTATTGCAGCCCAGTTCACTACCCATTAAACTACCCCAGGGTACAGCGTGTGGGTCCCTGGGTAAAGCGCGTGGGCCCCAGGGTAAAGCCCCTCTCTGCCGGGCCACTCTCTGTGCTGGGCCCCACTCTCTGCGGGGCCACTCTCTGCGGGGCCTTTAATCGGTGTGTCAGGTTTCACCCTCATAGACAGCCTCTTCCTGCCCGGCACTTATCCCTTTAGTTACGGTCCGCTCTCCCGGCGCGGCATAAACAAGCACACCCAACCGCATCTCCTCGCCAAACGCCTCCACAAACACTGGCCAATCACAGCGGGCCACCGACGCCAGCCAGCACGTCAAACAAGCTTTACTGTATAAATAGCACCTGGCAGATTTTGGGCTGGGAATGGCAAATTAAACTGGTATTTTTAGCTTAAACCTTCAGTGTGTGTGTGTGTGTGCGCAGTGTGTTTATGCTGTCAGCGATGAACTACAGGGTCAAAGCCTGAAAACTGACAAGTGATATTACGGCCTCAATACCGAGCTGGAGCTGACACTATACAAAACAAAGCACAACTTGCAAACGAGAAGTGAGTTTATAAAGTTTAACAACCTGAATAAATGAATGCTTTTTTTTTTGGTTGTGTCCAGGGAAGTTATGAGGTGTATTAGCTCCAAGAAAGAATATGTGCAAATAGATATTTGGGAGGATTATGACTGAAACATATCTTCGATTTACTGGGTTCTTAACAGCTTGTTTTTTTATTTATTTAAATGGATACACGTGGCAACATTATTCCTGTTTGAAGGGAAAGAAGAAATTAGTTTTTTCTTCTCCATTGTGTTTGCTGGTGAAGTAATTTACTGACGTGACTGGTGCATGTTTGGCAGTAAAGTGTGAAACTACAGAGTTCAGTGAGTAAAGAATGAAATAATACTTCAGTTGAGTTGAAGTGCCAAAGGGGCAAAGTTCTAACAAGAGGTGAAGGCGACTGAAAGATTGAACATGCTGAGGTTAACCTAAACTTAAATTCTTCTTCCTGTAATTTGTTTTTTTGCCAGCGTCCTTTTCAGTTGCGTTTGACATTTTTGTGGGTTGTTTTTAGACCTTTTTTTTTTTCCACCGTCTGAGTTTGCTGCTGTAAAACAGTGCCATGAGGCTCTCTCCAAATTAGATTTTTAAAAATTGAAAGTTGGTTTTTAAGTTTAAAACTATTTCAGTTTAAGATATTTTTTAGGGCTTTTTTAGGCATTTTTCAACCATGATGGACAAACTGAATTTTCTCCTAAAAATAAAAAAAACAAATATACTGTAATTCCAACACATGCCCTGTGGGGTTGGGGTCAGACTGGAGCTCCCACTCTAAAGCGCAGTAATATGGCTGTTCATTTGCCTGATTGGTTTAAAGTGCATCTTTGGGAGGGAGTGAAGTATAATGGTTAAGGAACTGGACTTGTAACCGAAAGGTTGCAGGTTAGATTCCCAGGTAGGACACTGCCGTTGTACCCTTGAGCAAGGTACTTAACTGACTTGCTTCAGTATATATCCAGCTGTATGAATGGATAATTGTAATAAGATATAAGAAGTTGTGTAAGTCGCTCTGGATAAGAGCGTCTTCTAAATGCCTGTAATGTAATGTAATGTAAAGTACGATTGTTAGGAAATTTAGAAGCTCTTCTAACTCTGTGGTTGCAAGTTCAAATCCGATGTGGGGCTCAGCCATTGTAACCTTGAGCAAAGGTACCTGAATTACCTCAGTAAACAAGCAGCTTTGTAAATGAACATTATCTACATAAGAATCTGCTGAATGCCTAAAATGTAAATGTATCATTGGCTCCTTGTGTTTCCTGTTCAGGACCATGCAGTGAGGTGCTCCCCGAAACCATCGCATGACCCCCCTCGAATTCAGCCGGGAGGTGCAGGGAGGTGCTCCACTGCTCCCCGAAACCATTGTCTGAAACCCCCCCCCCCCCCCCAAATTCAGAGAGCGAGACCATAAGGACCACAGGGGATAAATCAAAGGTAATTTCACCCAATGCTGCTATGCTGGTACAGTACTTACACAGTGAGGCACAAACAGAGATTCATAAACATGGTACAGTACTTACACTGAGTGGCACAAACAGAGATTCATAAACATGGTACAGTACTTACACTGAGTGGCACAGACAGAGATTCATAAACATGGTACAGTACTTACACTGAGTGGCACAGACAGAGATTCATAAACATGGTACAGTACTTACACTGAGTGGCACAGACAGAGATTCATAAACATGGTACAGTACTTACACTGAGTGGCACAGACAGAGATTCATAAACATAGTACAGTACTTACACTGAGTGGCACAGACAGAGATTCATAAACATGGTACAGTACTTACACTGAGTGGCACAGACAGAGATTCATAAACATGGTACAGTACTTACACTGAGTGGCACAGACAGAGATTCATAAACATGAAATTCACACTGCATGTTACATTTTGTGGGGTTTACACCCGGTTTTTGTATTGATTAAGATCTGATCTGATCTGATGATGTACTATATGTATAATACCATTGATCTGATGATGTTAATACCATCTACTGTAGCATTCTGATGATGTTAATACCATCTACTGTAACATTCTGGTGCTAAATGCAATAGAATTACCCAGAGCCTCTCATGTGGGATGAGCTCTGTACAGCGCAGAATGTTAAGTCCTGTTAATCCAATTCTATCAGTGTATTTTAATAATGCTGTGTGGACCAAATTCTATCAGTGTGTTTTACTAATGCTGTCTGGACCAAATTCTATCAGTGTGTTTTACTAATGCTGTGTGGACCAAATTCTATCAGTGTGTTTTACTAATTCTGTGTGGACCAAATTCTATCAGTATGTTTTACTAATGCTGTGTGGACCAAATTCTATCAGTGTGTTTTACTAATGCTGTGTGGACCAAATTCTATCAGTGTGTTTTACTAATTCTGTGTGGACCAAATTCTATCAGTGTGTTTTACTAATGCTGTGTAGACCAAATTCTATCAGTGTGTTTTACTAATGCTGTGTGGACCAAATTCTATCAGTGTGTTTTACTAACGCTGTGTGGACCAAATTCTATCACTGTGTTTTACTAATGCTGTGTGGACCAAATTCTATCAGTGTGTTTTACTAATGCTGTGTGGACCAAATTCTATCAGTGTGTTTTACTAATGCTGTGTGGACCAAATTCTATCAGTGTGTTTTACTAATGCTGTGTGGACCAAATTATATCAGTGTGTTTTACTAATGCTGTGTAGACCAAATTCTATCAGTGTGTTTTACTAATGCTGTGTGGACCAAATTCTATCAGTGTGTTTTACTAACGCTGTGTGGACCAAATTCTATCACTGTGTTTTACTAATGCTGTGTGGACCAAATTCTATCAGTGTGTTTTGCTAATGCTGTGTGGACCAAATTCTATCAGTGTGTTTTACTAATGCTGTGTGGACCAAATTCTATCAGTGTGTTTTACTAATGCTGTGTGGACCAAATTCTATCAGTGTGTTTTACTAATGCTGTGTGGACCAAATTCTATCAGTGTGTTTTACTAATGCTGTGTGGACCAAATTCTATCAGTGTGTTTTACTAATGCTGTGTGGACCAAATTATATCAGTGTGTTTTACTAATGCTGTGTAGACCAAATTCTATCAGTGTGTTTTACTAATGCTGTGTGGACCAAATTCTATCAGTGTGTTTTACTAACGCTGTGTGGACCAAATTCTATCACTGTGTTTTACTAATGCTGTGTGGACCAAATTCTATCAGTGTGTTTTGCTAATGCTGTGTGGACCAAATTCTATCAGTGTGTTTTACTAATGCTGTGTGGACCAAATTCTATCAGTGTGTTTTACTAATGCTGTGTGGACCAAATTCTATCAGTGTGTTTTACTAATGCTGTGTGGACCAAATTCTATCAGTGTGTTTTACTAATGCTGTGTGGACCAAATTCTATCAGTGTGTTTTACTAATGCTGTGTGGACCTGGGGAGGCCAATCTTATCCCAAAACGGTCTGTGTGGGGACAGGTATATGTTTTATCCCAGCACTACAACTGAATCAACTAATTAACTAATCATGGTGTTCAATTAAGACCTTGATGTGCAGAATAAGAATAAGTAGCAACTGGGCTAAAACAGAAACCTGCGCCCACACCGGCCCTTTTCGGATAAGACTGGACAATCCTGCTGTAGACCAATCTGTGTCTCTGCACACCGTTTGCTGATGGTGTGTGATATCATTTATTGAAAAAAATACAAATGAAACACAATATTAAAAAACATTCAGCAGAGCTTTTACTTATTTACCTTTGTCCAGGTGTGCTCCTCAAGTTACCTGTTGTTCTTTGTGTTTTATTATCACCCCAGAAATATCCTCACTGTTACAAAGCTCATCCTGTATAAGTCCTTGAGCGCCCCGAAACTCCCATTTCACCTCAAAACCCCCATTTCACCCCAAAACTCCATTTCAGCCCAGAACTTTCATTTCACCCCGGAACTTCCATTTTACCCCAGAACCCCATTTCATGCAGCATTTGAGCAGCTGCTACCTTTTCTCCCTGTGTTGGAGTGAAGCATTTGAAAGTCTGCCATTGATAGAGCTCTGATAGGTCATGCAGTAGCCATGAGTTTGATTAAAAGGGTCACTTTTTTGGGCTGCTGAGTGGCTTGTCCTATTGAGGCACTGTTCTCGTGTGTGGATGGGCCCCAGAGTCGGGTATGGTTTTGGGGCCGTGCCAGTGGTGACTGTGGCCAGCAGCCCTGCATGGTGACGTGTGATCCACCCCAGAATCGCCCATGGAAAGCCAGGGGTGCGTCCCAATACTCGAAAAATGCATCCTCCTTTCCTCCACTACCACCTCCTCTCCTCCTTTCCTCCACTACCACCTCCTTTCCTCCACTACCACCTCCTCTCCTCCTTTCCTCCACTACCACCTCCTCTCCTCCTTTCCTCCACTACCACCTCCTCTCCTCCTTTCCTCCACTACCACCTCCTTTCCTCCACTACCACCTCCTCTCCTCCTTTCCTCCACTACCACCTCCTTTCCTCCACTACCACCTCCTCTCCTCCTTTCTTCCACTACCACCTCCTCTCCTCCTTTCCTCCACTACCACCTCCTCTCCTCTGCGAGCCGCACATGCAAACCGCCGTGCAATAAGAAGCGGCTGCTGGCATCACACTGGACAGCTTTGGAGGACCTATAGGAGGACCTATAGCGGGGGCTACAGCGTTAGGCGCTGATGCTAAATGCTATCGAGCATTCCGAAATGGGAGAAACAAGGGACTATGGGAAACTTACAGGCAGCGGTCTCCTTCCGTCCTGGCAGGGCTTTGCAGTGTTTTTACTCTAATCCCTGTTTTGGTGGCTGGGATGGTGGAAGAGGATTTTTACTGAAAGGTGTGTCCTTTTCCACAGGTCGACTGCAGAGGCGGGTTCGAGGACGACCCGAAAACAGGCCACGCCTCCAGACAGAACGCAGAACGCGCATCATCATGAATGTTCCACAGAATGAGTATGTCTGGGACTGCTGGCTGTTATACCACTGCTCTGTACCACTGTATATTATACCACTGCATGCCCCACAGTCTGGTATCTGTTAAGGCTCTGTACCACTGTACCAGTGCATGGATGGGCCCCACAGTCTGGTATCTGTTAAGGCTCTGTACCACTGTACCAGTGCATGGATGGGCCCCACAGTCTGGTATCTGTTAAGGCTCTGTACCACTGTACCAGTGCATGGATGGGCCCCACAGTCTGGTGCTGAATCCAGTCTGGCCCCACAGTCTGGTGCTGAATGTATTATTGCTGCTAGTCTCACACTCAGGGAGGGTTTCAACTGGCCAGGATAGTCACACCACACCACATCACACATTACATTACATTACATTTATTTAGCAGACGCTTTTATCCAAAGCGACGTACAGTAAGTGCATACAGAGACATCATCAAGATCACTACAGAACAGACGAGACAAAGCACATCCTTCCAATAATGTAGCAGCTATCCCTAGTAATGAACGTTGACTGTAGTTCCCAGTAAGCTGTGGGTAAATCAGCAATACTACACTTCTATTCTAAATACTATTATAAACTATAATAAACAGACAGGAAAACACAGGGAACTAGTAAACAGGGAACTGATATTCCTAGGTGAGGATATCAGTCAAGGTGGAGTCTGAAGAGGTGTGTCTTCAGGCCTCGACGGAATGCAGGCAGGATTGGAGTAGAACGTAGGGGAATGGGAAGTTCATTCCACCACTGAGGAGCTAATGTGGAAAAACTCCGCAGTCGGGACAAGCGAGAGCCTTTGACACGGAATTTACCACATCACATCACGCCACGCCACGTCAAGTCACGTCACGCCACGCCACGCACCAGCGATCCTCCCTCTGCTGGTAAATCTGACGTTTTTTTATGGTTGGCCTGTTGAGCTGCACGTGATGCGTCTTCTTCACGTCTGTGTGAACCGGACATGTCACACGCGGTGTGAAAAATAGGGCTAGACACGGCATGCTTCGGAGGAGAGCTCCGACACACGCCTTCGTCCTCCACCCTCCAGAATCAACAACAAGTTGCGATGAGAGTTGCAGCGTGAGAAAGATCCGAATTGGGAGAAAACCTGAAGAAAATGCATTTTAAAACAATACTGCAGTAGGAACTGGTTTTAATCATTAGTTCTGTTTTGAGTTTTTCAATAATAACCTGTATGATAACACTACATAGTCTTTATTGCAGTCATTCATTATGTTATAATTATTGTTTTTGTTCTAAGTATAGTGTGTTGATTAAAAAAAATCACTTAATTATTTCATCAATAAAATGAAAAAGAAAATATTTGATTTCTTCGTTGTATTTTTTTTTTCCATTTATCCCCCGGTCACAAACACCAGTGTCCAAATCAGTGCACTTGCATAGTTTTGAGTATTCCAGTTGAGTATACCTTTTTAAAAAGCGGTTAAGTAAATGACAATTCTGAAAATTGAGAAAATTGTTTTTAATATCCCTGGATGATATAGTAATTTCTGAGCTTTTGCTGATAATAGTAGGATATAATAGTGAAGGATATTTTTTGCATACTGCATGTCACTAAACAGCATGTAGTAAGCAATATACAGTATGCTAGCATGCAGGACACAGTAGATAGGGCTCTGATTCGGACACAGCCCGGTACTTGAGAAAGTACCCATAAGGCACTGCTTTAGCCAGCAGGCTTTACCACGTCAGTGTTTACGTTGCCATAGTGACGTCCGGATGTGTTCATATCAAGATTTGAAAGGCTTTTGTGTTTTATCTGGACACTATGGTCTCTTTCCCCAGGAGAACAAAATGCTTTGTGATCTTCTGTGACAGGAAGAGATGACAAAACCTTCTGTCATCTCTTCCTGTTTCTCCCTCACCTTTGTTTCCTAAACTGGTGGGTCAGGTGGGGGGGGGGGGGGGGCGTCAGGGGGGTCGGGTCAGGTGAGGGGGGGGTGGGGTGGTTGGGTGTATAATGTACTCTGCACTCACCCTTGCTCTGCCCTGTTAACGTGCAGTGTGCAGTAAAATACTTACTTAGTGTACATTGAACATTTTAAGATGTATTTGCTTAAGTGCGTCGTTGGTTCAGAGAGTTTCCAAACCCCTGCTGTCTCCTGCTGTCCCCTGCTGTCCCATGCTGCCCCATGCTGTCTTATGCTGTCTTGTGCTGTCGCATGCTGTCTCGTGCTGTCTCGTGCTGTTTCATGCTGTCCCATGCTGTCTTATGCTGTCTCTTGCTGTCTCCTGCTGTCCCATGCTGCCCCATGCTGTCCCATGCTGTCTCCTGCTGTCTCATGCTGTCCCCTGCTGTCCCGTGCTGTCCCATGCTGTCTCCTGCTGTCTCATGCTGTCCCATGCTGTCTCATGCTGTCCCATGCTGTCTTATGCTGTCCCATGCTGTCTCGTGCTGTCTCATGCTGTCTCATGCTGTCTCATGCTGTCCCATGCTGTCCCATGCTGTCTCGTGCTGTCCCATGCTGTCTCGTGCTGTTTCATGCTGTCCCATGCTGTCTCATGCTGTTTCATGCTGTCCCATGCTGTCTTATGCTGTCTCATTCTGTCTTATGCTGTCCCATGCTGTCTCGTGCTGTCTCGTGCTGTCCCGTGCTGTCTCATGCTGTCTCATGCTGTCCCATGCTGCCCCATGCTGTCTCATGCTGTCTCATGCTGTCTTATGCTGTCCCATGCTGTCTTATGCTGTCTTGTGCTGTCCCATGCTGTCTCGTGCTGTTTCATGCTGTCCCATGCTGTCTTATGCTGTCTCATGCTGTCTCCTGCTGTCTCATGCTGTCTCCTGCTGTCTCCAGCTGTCCCATGCTGCCCCATGCTGTCTCATTCTGTCTCATGCTGTCCCATGCTGTCTCATGCTGTCCCAAGCTGTCTCGTGCTGTCCCATGCTGTCTTGTGCTGTTTCATGCTGTCTCATGCTGTTTCATGCTGTCCCATGCTGTCTTATGCTGTCTCATTCTGTCTTATGCTGTCCCATGCTGTCTCGTGCTGTCCCATGCTGTCTCGTGCTGTCCCGTGCTGTCTCATGCTGTCTCATGCTGTCCCATGCTGCCCCATGCTGTCTCATGCTGTCCCATGCTGTCTTATGCTGTCCCATGCTGTCTTATGCTGACTTGTGCTGTCCCATGCTGTCTCGTGCTGTTTCATGCTGTCCCATGCTGTCTTATGCTGTCTCATGCTGTCTCCTGCTGTCTCCAGCTGTCCCATGCTGCCCCATGCTGTCCCAGGCTGTCTCATGCTGTCCCATGCTGTCTCGTGCTGTCCCATGCTGTCTCCTGCTGTCTCATGCTGTCCCATGCTGTCTCATGCTGTCTTATGCTGTCCCATGCTGTCTTATGCTGTCCCATGCTGTCTCGTGCTGTCCCGTGCTGTCTCATGCTGTCCCATGCTACCCCATGCTATCTCATGCTGTCCCATGCTGTCTTATGCTGTCCCATGCTGTCTTGTGCTGTCCCATGCTGTCTCGTGCTGTTTCATGCTGTCCCATGCTGTCTTATGCTGTCTCATGCTGTCTCATTCTGTCTCGTGCTGTCCCATGCTGTCTCGTGCTGTCCCGTGCTGTCTCGTGCTGTCCCGTGCTGTCCCGTGCTGTCTCGTGCTGTCTCATGCTGTCCCATGCTGTCTCATGCTGTCCCAGGCTGTCTCATGCTGTCTCAGGCTGTCCCATGCTGTCTCAGGCACACTGCCATTCGAATGATGAGTCGGAACAGTGTGCCCCTCCCCTCCCCCCCCATCCGTAGCACTAACGAAAACGGGCAGATGTCCATCCACGCCGCACACGTGCTTATCCGTCACGACGCAAGCGGTCTGACTGCAAAAAAAGGACGCGATATCTCAGAGCAGTCGGTCAGTGAAGGAGAGGATGTCCGTATTCCACTGTCTCCTTCTCACAGTGGTCTTTGATGGCGTTAACACTGGTGGAAAAACCACTCGTTTTCAAACCAAAATTCTTTTAACATGATACTATACTTTGCTTACGCTTTATTTCCAAATAGGCTTCAAATTTTATTTATTGTCCTCACGTGAGGACATTATTTGCATGTTTACACAGGGGAAAAAACATCCAGACTGACCACAATGCGTGACGTCAATCGACATAACCAGAGATAAGAAAACTGGAATTGAAGGTAACTCTTAAAGTAATAACTTAACTTGTTGATATATGACCTGTACATGCTTCAGTTAAGGTGAGAGAGGAGGTCCTTAGTCATTTGAACAGTGTGTTTAACCAGCGCTTCTACGCTTGTGTGCTGGGGAGGTCTGTGGCTCAGTGTGTGCGCTGACGTTGCTCTCTGAGAGTGAAATGGCACTTATAGGAGGTTAGAAATAGACCTGGTGGGTGTAACATGGGCCTCATAACAGTTCCACAACCAGGAAGCAGTCAGTCTGATACGTTGTCATGGGGACCCGGCCTCCTTACAGTGATTAGAACCAGGAAGCAGTCAGTCTGAAGGGATATTGCCGTGGGGACTGTACACACCCGTTCTCTGCCTGTCTGCTTCTCTAAGCTGGTGTTGTCTCTGGCTTATACTCATATCAGACACACTCACCAGATGCGAAGTTCCCTGCTCTTAATGTTTAAAGTTCCTGTCTCTCTTACAGTTGAACCTGAAACATTTTGATTTGATGCAAAATGTGTTAAGTAGCTTGGGCCAACTGTACAGTTCTGTGTCAACAGACATTCCCTGCTGTAATACGGCTTCTGTTACCCAATAAAAACGTCCTGTAGATATGAAGGCGAGAGGACTGAAGAAACGTGGGATCTGAGTTTATGGTTAATCTATGACTTAACAATCTGTGACTTTATTACAAATGGAGATCAGTTACTCAATAAGCACTGAGTTCATTCAATGCACAGAATCTTTTTAAAAGAAAACAACGACAAAAAATACACAAGTAATTTGATGATGATGTTGGAACCAGCCAGATGAACTAATAATCTTAGATGTGATTTCCCTCTTGATTTTCATAAAATGTAACAACAAAAACCAAAAAAAACACTGGTATTACTTTTACTATTCTTATTTTTCTTGAAAAAGTTAAAATTGTGAGATTAGTGCTGAGAAAGTTTAATATGAATGGAGTATATGTGAGAGAAATGAAACGCACTATTTTGTTTAATGTGTGTAAAATACAGCAGATGGTTTGTGAGATACGAGCTCTTTTATGTAAGCTCTGTGTATCTGTGAGTCATACGCTATGCAGTTAAAAGTCCCTCCTGGGTAAAATGTGTATTGAAATCCTTTAACTCTGCAGCTGCCGGTAAAATCGGAACTCACTCCGGAAGGTTCCTGGGAAGTTAGTAACCTATGAAACCTATGCATGCACAATCAGAATTTAGCTGTGAATATTAGTGAGCATAAGATGTCTCCTTCTGAAAATACTCAGGAACAGGTGTTTAAAGGGTAAACTATTTAAATAATTATTTAACCCAGTTGTTGTAAAGTGACGGTAGATTTACTGCTTTAAGGTTTAAATGGTAGTAGGGACTCCCACTGCCATTTCAATTTAAAAGCAGTAAATCGGGACCACCTGCAGCCTACACGTCAGCGTTTGAGAGAGGCCTCTGACCTTTGACCCCTGAGCTAAACTCTAAACAAACCAAAAATAAAGTAACATAAGCCTCCTGATATGACCCAAATTCGTAGTAATAATCCTGTGCCACAGTGTTATCAGATGGGCACATGCCAAGTTTCAGAGGGCTATGTTTGAGTGTTCAGCTGGCTCGGGTGAAACGCCGGTTATTTCGCGGTTATCTCGCTATCCCAGGCAGTCAAGCGCTTATCTCTCAGGGCAGACTGAAGCAGCTCCTCTCCTGGGTGAAAACTGGGGCTGTTTTTCAGACATTTCTGTGCAGTGCTTGTGCTCATCAGTGTTAGTTTGCGACAGTTGCATGCTACACCATTCCGCTCGGGCAGGTAATCGCAGAGGAGGCGTGACCAGATCACATGACCAGAGCTATAGTAAGTTATGGTATATAACATTCATATTTTAATATGGTGACTTCATGCTTTGGATTAAAATATCGAGGTTATGTACCATAAGGGCAGTGTTTCCAGATTTTTGTGGTTTCCTCTCAATAAGGCCTTGAGAACAAGGTGTGCAGATTCTTTAGTCAATCAATCGATTTAAATTAATAACTGGTGCTGTAACACACTGAAAACTGGCAGAAACTGCAGTTAAACCTGCAGACATTGTGGCTCTCCAGGACTGGAGTTAAACCTGCAGACATTGTGGCTCTCCAGGACTGGAGTTAAACCTGCAGACATTGTGGCTCTCCAGGACTGGAGTTAAACCTGCAGACATTGTGGCTCTCCAGGACTGGAGTTAAACCTGCAGACCCTGCTGCCCTCCAGGACTGGAGTCAGACACTTATGCCTTACAGTAAGAGTTGCAGCCCAGTGGTTTCCATGTAGGTGATTTTTAGAGGTATGATTTTTCTTCAGCCTGTAGGTTTGTATATCCCGTCTGTTGACAGGATGCATATGACTGCAAATAAGAAACAAAATGGTGCTGGTGGTTACTTCCTTTTCAACTTTTAGCTGGCTGTCGATCTGTGGATTCATGTGACTCAGAGTGTGGACTCATGTGACTTGAGTAGTTCGTCCTGTGTCTCTCTGGGTCCAGCGTTGGTTGCCACCTTTGACCTAGTAGCCCTTTCATAATGCACGTGTTCAGTACGCAGGCTACCGGAACATTCCTCTAACCTTCGTCAGTCATATTTTTACCTTAGAGGTAGATAAACAAGCTGTATTAACAAAGCAACCTCAACCATTCAGTAGGACAGCAGCTGTTTGGCTTATGTTCTGGTTATTGGAGCAGGTATTACTAAAAATGTCTTATATTCTCAGTTGAACACAAATCAGTAATACATGAGGAAGTGCAGTCAGACCAGAAGAAAAATCTCATAGTATGTGAGCTAATATTCTCTCTAATATCGCTAATATTCTCTCTAATATCGCTAATATTCTCTCTGATCTGACACTCACAGCTCTACCCTCTTACTTGCAAGGAATTTGAAAAAAATTAAGAAAATGAAAAATAGCAAAAATGCTCCTTAGCATGGCTATAGCTATGAAGAGAAGATTCTCTCTCTCTCTTTTTTACTTTCCATTTTTAGCACCCTGTATGCTTTAAGATTTTGTAACATCCTTCGTGGCCACAATAGGAGGTAGAGACAGACTTGGGCAACTGCTGTGGGACCAAACCAAACTTACAGGAAGAACATCTGAAGGAAGTATTTCAGTTTTATCTGATTATTTTAGCCGTGAAACATTTAAGTTTAATCTTATTATTCATTGTCCACACACAGTTCAGTTTATTGGTTACAATGGCAAGTGCAATTCTGACTCTATAAAGTCAATTCATATTATGCACACTACCACTCTCTTAACTGCGGTGCATTATTCCCAGGGTCCTTTGCGTAAAGCCATACAGCATATCCTTGCAATGCGTATTTTTCCCCTGGCTCTTTCAAACGTCTCTATCCAGGTGGAAGATCCAGGGTCGCGGCTGCCTATCTGACTGCTCCCTTCAACAAATCAGGCGACTTTGTGAAATACAGGAAATTCCCTGTCGGTTTTCTGAGCCCCGCTAGAAAATTAACAACGCGTGCGCGGAACGAGCAGAACGCGGGTCTATCCGATCTCTGCTTTCCCTCACGTAGCCGTGCAGATGAACGACAAACGGCTCAACCTCTTCACACATCACTTAGCAGTGTATATAGCGTCCAACATCACTGACTGAACCATAAAGAAATATATTACGTCTTGAAAATGGCGTGAGTGTGTGCTGACAGGATGTGTTGAGAGTGGTATGTCAAGGTCAATATCTCGCAATGAAAAGGAGAAAAGTAAAAAGACCTGATGTCTATTGTTGAACAGTCAGTGTGCAGACCTTGAGGAGCCAAGGGTTATGTGATGCAGGTATGATTAATTTCTGTTTACACCGTGACACTGAGCCTGTTAAACAAAAGACCAACTGACTCATGACATTTGGAAAGGAGCTTCAGTATTAACCCCTTCCCCATCTGTATCTGAATGCTGTAAGGGGCTGGTGTTTACCTGGGGTCTGCTGATTGGAAGGGAGGTTATAGTACGTTCTGGAGCTGTTCCTCAAGGCTTTTTAATTGCCAGTCTGGCCGTAACTTTATGGCTATTTTTGTGCCTGGCCTAAAAACACTTGTGTTTTTTTTGTGTTGTGACAATACATATGCCTTGCATTTTAGGTTTTGGATTATGAACAGCAGTGGTATTTCATAAGTTTTAACAAGAAAAAAAAAAGAAAGAAGTGTGTGTGTGCGATTTTGTGTGTGTGTGTGTGTGTGTGTGTGTGTGTGTGTGTGTCAGAAAGACACAATATCAACAAATGTGTCTGTCTCATGAAAAAGGAAGACGCCCCCCCCCCCCTCCCCTCTCTGTGGTGAGGTCACCGTTTCTGCCCGTCTGCCTTTTTGTGTCTTTGTCTGCAAACGCTACAATTATGCCGGACCTTGTCAGTGCCTATGCAGCGGTCGGATCACACTGAGCACGCTCAGTGCCCGGGGCGACCGGCTTTGCAGCTCTCAGAAGAGGGGGGGGGGACACGCCCAGACATGTTCAGCAATAGCTTTCCCATTTACTGCTCTTTGTCCAGCACAGTGTAAACACAGCCAAGCTGTCTGTCCTCACAACTGCAGTCCACAAGCAGATTACTGTGTGTGTGTGTGTGTGTGTGTGTGTGTGTGTGTGTGTGTGTGTGTGTGTGTGTGTGTGTGTGTGTGTGTGTGTGTGTGTGTGTGTGTGTGTGTGTGTGTGTGTGTGTGTGTGTGTGTGTGTGTGTGTGTGTGTGTGTACCACCAGCTGGGGGACTTGACCACGGCCATGAACTTTACCCCTGCTGTCCGTCTGACTCAATAATTAGTTCCTTAGAGTTGCTGAAGAGAGTGTGTGTGTGTGTGTGTGTGTGTGTGTGTGTGTGTGTGTGTGTGTGTGTGTGTGTGGATTAGGAGCAAAAAACATAACTGATATGATGACCCTTCATTGAATCTGAAACAGGACAATGCTGATAAAAACTAAATCTGATTAAAAAGGAGGGATCAAGAGCAGAGTAAGGGCACATTCATTCCAAACAAGCATTTTGGGAAACCCCAGAGTCACAACATGTCCCGTGCCAAGTGCTGGTTTGCTTGTTTGAATCAGGCTTCAGCGGCCTTTCGAATGCGTGGGAGTGGTTTTCTAGTTCCGCACTCTGTACACAAACACATGAGGAGCGTTTGAGCGTTTGAGCGCTGAGCTGTGGAAGACTGGCCTACTGCCTCTGGACCCGTTTTATCTTTCGTAGGGCTGGGATTTTTTCGAGGCTTCCCATGTTATTGAGCACACTGTGGCTCCCTGGAAACAACCGGTGTTCTCCAAACCCCTCTCTGTTTAGCCTGAGGTGCTGCTCAAAGTTTTAAGTTATATTTCGGCATAAACAGGGGACCCATAAAAAAGATCTCACATTGGGCCCCACTACCCCAGGCCACCCCATCCCTGTATAATTACAGCACCATTTTTTGAGTTCTCACAATTATTTAATTTCTTTTTAGCGCTGTACTCCAGCACATTTATTTTGAAATGGAAACAATGAATATGAGGTTAAGGTGCAGACTGTCAGCTTTAATCTTCTGTGTATTTACATCCATATCGGGTGAACAATATAGGAATTACAGCCCTTTTTATACATAGCCCCTCTATTTTGGGGGACCAAAAGTAATTGGACAATTGACAGCTCAGCTGTTTCTTGGCCAGCTGTGTGCTCTTGCATGATTAGTTCATGTACAAGAAAGCTAACAAACAGTCTAGAGTTGATTCTAGGTGTGGAATTTCCATTTGAAATCTGTTGCTGTTGTCTCTCAACATTGACTGTTTCAAATCCAATGTGCTGGAGTACAGAGCCAAAACAACAAAGATTGTGTCACTGTCCAAATACCTACAGATTTCACTGTATATAATAAAAAAATACAAAATTACCATAGGGGTCCCCAGTCTGTGGCTAAACCTGGCCCTTTTAACATCTCTGATTCATACACTGTGTGAAGAGCTGATCTAACAGGAGATTGCACAGTTACTACCTTTACACACTGTGTGAAGAGCTGATCTTCCTGGAGATTGCAAAGTTACTACCTTTACACACTGTGTGAAGAGCTGATCTGCCTGGAGATTGCAGTTACTACCTTTACACACTGTGTGAAGAGCTGATCTGCCTGGAGATTGCAGTTACTACCTTTACACACTGTGTGAAGAGTTGATCTGCCTGGAGATTGCAGTTACTACCTTTACACACTGTGTGAAGAGCTGATCTGCCTGGAGATTGCACAGTTACTACCTTTACACACTGAAGAGCTGATCTGCCTGGAGATTGCACAGTTACTACCTTTACACACTGTGTGAAGAGCTGATCTGACTGGAGATTGCCGTTATTGTGGCTTCCTATGGAAACATGAGGAGTCCTTCAGCATCACGTCCAATAAATAAATAAATGAATAATAAAGCCTATCTGTTCCTACACATTTTTTGTATTTATAATCTGTAACAGGTGATTAATTTTTGTAGTCATCAGTGTTATAGTTATAATATATTATATGATAGTACACATGATGGGTCAACACACATGTAGCAACTATTACCCCTCACTGCGTAATTGCTGTAACATTTGGGAAAGTTGTAGTTCTGTTAACTAATTAAAAACACTAACTGCTGTACATGTTACTGTTCTTTCCCAACATTTCCTGTCTTATTTTTTTAATCTATACTTTTATTTTTTTAAATTTTTTTGTATAAAATGAAGGCTTTTGTGTGCCACATAAAAAAGCGTTCAATATTGGTATTATTATTAATCGCATGAACGTTTGTGTTAATAGCAGCTAGATCTAACGTTCTATCTGTCATTACCTAACTATATTAACTACGTAATGTGTTAGCTCTATTCATGGAATGAGTCCGTAGTCACAAGTTTATTTACTAACGTGGAATTTAAATACAATAAAAAAGCAATTGGTAGGGAGGCCGTGTTTTACAGTCACCATGCGTTGTTAGTTTAGCATCAAAAAAGATAATGTAGCTACTGTAAAGAAAATGTAAAAATGGAAGGCGCCATTGTCATTGAATTGTCTCTTTCTCCTGCGTACGTGTCATTAGAGCATATCCAATTAATTATTCGTAATGCTCCACGGAAAAGTACACTAGTAAACAGGCACGGACAGTTAGATAGCGAAGCTAATTAGGCTACGTATCTTTTAACTAAAAACTCGGAAAACGTATTCTAGTTAGTTATTTTAGAATGCCCGTCTTGTGAATTCCAAATGAAAAGAAATAGTTTGAAAAGGGCGATGCAGGTAGGGGTTAAAGTGTTCTCTCTGAACAGAGAGGAGCCTGAAGGGTTAAACATGTGCACAGGTTAAAAGGAGAAGAGAAATGTCACTGATGATGTCAGAGGCTGTGAAATCAACGCGGGGACAGAGAAGTTCAGGAGACACGTGGGTTTGCCTGGTAACACATTCTGATGAGTCATTACGGAGCATGCGCACTTACCTGCTCCAGAAACAGAGCTCTTTTTGTTCGCGAGAGTGACTGTCCAAGCTTAGATATGGTCATAAACAGACGTACACGCCCAACAGAGCTTCTTATATAAATACTATGCATCTTCCTGTATCATGGAAAAATACCCAATGTGAAATTTATTCGGTCAGTTGACTCGAGTATATTGTCAAAAGTACATGCTGTAAGACCTATAGCCTAGCTTGCATAAAAAAGCAGTTTAAGTTACAAAATATTATATATGTTATATTAGCCTAATGATTATCAGCACAGCATTACAAATTAATTTAATTTGCCAAGTATATTAACCAATTATGTTGATTTGATTGATTAAAGTTTATTCAATTACAGAATCAGTTCACCCTTAATGCACAGCAGTATTTTTTATCATGGGTTATTTTATACTGTAACTGAATACTAATTTACAATAACTCCACTGTTACTAGAAGTCTATGAAGATACACAGCTGTCCAGTGTTAAATCAACACTGATTTTATATATTTGATATCTCTTGGACTCATACAAGCTTAAACTGACACTCTAAAAATCTGACAGTCGAATTTAATTCATATTAACATATTAATTCCTCAGAGGTAATACTGGACATTTTACTGTCGTTAGCTGCTGAAGGGGACTGAAATTATGTAATATATTTAAATTATTAAATATGTAATATGTAAGTGTACATACAGTTTATGTACCTTTCATATTGACATATGACTGAGATGGAAACAAATGTTTATTTGAAATTTAGTGGTATTTTGACCAGCAGATAATACAATACTGTAATTTAATGAACTGGATGATAAAGTTACATGTTACATTCTGTCACGCCAGTGCCATCACAAAGTTGATTTAAAATCGAGGTCAGAGGTCATGGAGCTCTTCCAATGTGATTTTGATACAATTTTGCTCTGAAAGAACATTTTGTGTGTCTCTACCTCTGCATACTCATGGGGTTCCATGTATTTTATCTGAAATGAAGCTTCTGTTGAGTTTGTCTCGTTAATTAACTGAATTTTGCAGGATAACCAAATAAGAGGACAGTCTGGAAGCTCTGGGAATCATGCAGTTATTTCTCTTTCAGTTAAAAAACACACTTACTGGTCAGAGTCCCATAAAAACACAGATTTTCCGCTTACAGGAAATTAGTTAAAGCTGTTATACAGAATAAAGAAAAATCGTAACGTCTTTTGATTATGGATTGTGCAGTAGCCTGCACTTTAAGAGATTTATTTCCTCTCGTCGTGTGCAACTGCTTTTTATGAATGGTTATAAACAGTTCTTCCTACAAATTTAGGGTAGTTTCTAACATAATCTTTAGCTGGAAAAGGAATCCCAGGCGTGAAAGTTGCAGGTTTAAATCCAGTGTACCCAGGATACAGTTGCTTTATTTGTGTGCAAAGGAATGTACTGTACGCCAGTAAGCATTTTTGTTGAAGGTTTTGCTAAATGCTGGGAATGAATTGCGGTCATATAAAGTTTATGTCAGTTTTATGAATCTTCAGGTGCATTCAGCTACACGGAGAAGGAACGTTGGGGAACTGAACCAACGGAATGCTCTGGAAGATCAAGCTCCTTCCCCTGAAAGCAGTTCTCTCCCCCGAGGGCTGCTCTAGCCCTAACCCTTCCAAACAGAGCCCAACTTTACCAGAGTCAGACTGCGGCCTGTTTTTATAGCCTCCTAAAAACAGCCCAGCCCTTCACCTGTAACAGGACTGGGCGTGGCGTGACTCACGTGCAGGAGGGAATGTGGTGCAGTCAGCAGCGGGAATGAGTCAGTGCGCCGCTCGCTACAGTACGCAGCATACTTTTAATCCCACAGATAGAACAAAAGCATGAAGATTTCAAATGTAGCCTTGCGTTTAATTTAATTTTACATTATGTTAGAATTTCAAATAGCCTAAACAAAAAAAGTTCAACATTGGAAGAGGTTTGACTGAATCCCTTTCCTGAATTTAGCCGTTTTTCACCTGTAAAATGGTTTAGACCTAGTGGGATACATGTGAAATGACATTGTGAGATTTTAGAAACGAATGCTATACTCCACACAGAGGGAGTAATTCACAGCATAAAACAATTGAACGATTTAAGGTCTCTCTTTGCATTACCTCTGTACTCTATGATGTATATCACCTGTATATCTGATAAGTAATAAATAACAAATAATCCAAATAATGATAAATACCCAAACAAGAAAACAAGCAAACTGAAAGTGACCATATTTCATAGAGGAAGTGGTGGCATAACCCCCAGTGCTAAATTTCAGCAAAGCACAGGTTCACATTTAGGCCAGTCAGTTCTGTCCTCTGGGTGGGGTGAGTTGAGGGGGAGGGGTTTTCAGGCCGGTGACAGGGTGATTAGGCACAGAGGCAGTCAGAAGGCTGGATCGGTGGCTGACTAACCCGTCAGGAAAGCACCGGGAAGCTGCAGACTTGTTGCCTCAGGTTTGGAGTCCTCGTGAGGAGTCGGTTGCAAGAGACGTATAAACATAACAACTCCGCCCTGTGCCTTCTCCCTGCTCGCTACGCTAACCAGGGCTGTGTCCGAATCAGAGCTATTCTACTGCGTCCTGTTTACTATGTACTAGCATACTGTACACCGCTTACTGCATACTGTTTAGTGATATGCAGTGTGTGAAAAATATCCTCCATGCTAAAATAAATAAATAAATAAATCTCTAACCAGGCCTTCTCCCCCCTCGCTACGCTAATCAGGCCTTCTCCCCCCTCACTACGCTAATCAGGCCTTCTCCCCCCTCACTACGCTAACCAGGCCTTCTCCCCCCTCACTACGCTAACCAGGCCTTCTCCCCCCTCGCTACACTAACCAGGCCTTCTCCCCCCTCGCTACGCTAATCAGGCCTTCTCCCCCCTCGCTACGCTAATCAGGCCTTCTCCCCCCTCGCTACGCTAACCAGGCCTTCTCCCCCCTCGCTACGCTAATCAGGCCTTCTCCCCCCTCGCTACGCTAATCAGGCCTTCTTCCCCCTCGCTACGCTAATCAGGCTTTCTCCCCCCTCGCTACGCTAATCAGGCCTTCTCCCCCCTCACTACGCTAATCAGGCCTTCTCCCCCCTCGCTACGCTAACCAGGCCTTCTCCCCCCTCGCTACGCTAATCAGGCCTTCTCCCCCCTCGCTACGCTAATCAGGCCTTCTCCCCCCTCGCTACGCTAATCAGGCCTTCTCCCCCCTCGCTACGCTAATCAGGCCTTCTCCCCCCTCGCTACACTAATCAGGCCTTCTCCCCCCTCGCTACGCTAACCAGGCCTTCTCCCCCCTCGCTACGCTAACCAGGCCTTCTCCCCCCTCGCTACGCTAATCAGGCCTTCTCCCCCCTCGCTACGCTAACCAGGCCTTCTCCCCCCTCTCTACGCTAATCAGGCCTTCTCCCCCCTCGCTACACTAATCAGGCTTTCTCCCCCCTCTCTACGCTAATCAGGCCTTCTCCCCCCTCGCTACACTAATCAGGCTTTCTCCCCCCTCGCTACGCTAATCAGGCCTTCTCCCCCCTCTCTACGCTAATCAGGCCTTCTCCCCCCTCGCTACACTAATCAGGCCTTCTCCCCCCTCTCTACGCTAATCAGGCCTTCTTCCCCCTCGCTACACTAACCAGGCCTTCTCCCCCCTCTCTACGCTAATCAGGCCTTCTCCCCCCTCGCTACACTAATCAGGCCTTCTCCCCCCTCACTACGCTAACCAGGCCTTCTCCCCCCTCTCTACGCTAATCAGGCCTTCTCCCCCCTCGCTACGCTAACCAGGCCTTCTCCCCCCTCGCTACGCTAATCAGGCCTTCTTCCCCCTCGCTACACTAACCAGGCCTTCTCCCCTCTCGCTACGCTAATCAGGCCTTCTCCCCCCTCGCTACACTAATCAGGCTTTCTCCCCCCTCGCTACGTTAACCAGGCCTTCTCCCCCCTCTCTACGCTAATCAGGCCTTCTTCCCCCTCGCTACGCTAACCAGGCCTTCTTCCCCCTCTCTACGCTAACCAGGCCTTCTCCCCTCTCGCTACACTAACCAGGCCTTCTCCCCCCTCGCTACGCTAACCAGGCCTTCTCCCCCCTCGCTACGCTAATCAGGCCTTCTTCCCCCTCGCTACACTAACCAGGCCTTCTCCCCTCTCGCTACACTAATCAGGCCTTCTCCCCTCTCGCTACACTAACCAGGCCTTCTCCCCGCTCTCTACGCTAATCAGGCCTTCTTCCCCCTCGCTACACTAACCAGGCCTTCTCCCCTCTCGCTACGCTAATCAGGCCTTCTTCCCCCTCGCTACACTAACCAGGCCTTCTCCCCTCTCGCTACACTAACCAGGCCTTCTCCCCTCTCGCTACGCTAATCAGGCCTTCTTCCCCCTCGCTACACTAACCAGGCCTTCTCCCCCCTCGCTACACTAACCAGGCCTTCTCCCCCCTCGCTACGCTAACCAGGCCTTCTCCCCCCTCGCTACGCTAATCAGGCCTTCTTCCCCCTCGCTACACTAACCAGGCCTTCTCCCCTCTCGCTACACTAATCAGGCCTTCTCCCCTCTCGCTACACTAACCAGGCCTTCTCCCCGCTCTCTACGCTAATCAGGCCTTCTTCCCCCTCGCTACACTAACCAGGCCTTCTCCCCTCTCGCTACACTAACCAGGCCTTCTTCCCCCTCGCTACGCTAATCAGGCCTTCTCCCCGCTCGCTACGCTAATCAGGCCTCCTCCCCCTCGCTACGTTAACCAGGCCTTCTCCCCCCTCGCTACGCTAATCAGGCCTTCTCCCCCCTCGCTACGCTAATCAGGCCTCCTCCCCCTCGCTACGTTAACCAGGCCTTCTCCCCCCTCGCTACGCTAACCAGGCCTTCTCCCCCCTCGCTACGCTAATCAGGCCTTCTCCCCCCTCGCTACACTAACCAGGCCTTCTCCCCCCTCGCTACGTTAACCAGGCCTTCTTCCCCCTCGCTACGCTAATCAGGCCTTCTCCCCCCTCGCTACACTAACCAGGCCTTCTCCCCCCTCGCTACGCTAACCAGGCCTTCTCCCCCCTCGCTACACTAACCAGGCCTTCTCCCCTCTCGCTACACTAACCAGGCCTTCTTCCCCCTCGCTACGCTAATCAGGCCTTCTCCCCCCTCGCTACGCTAATCAGGCCTTCTCCCCCCTCGCTACGCTAATCAGGCCTTCTCCCCCCTCGCTACGCTAACCAGGCCTCCTCCCCCCTCGCTACGCTAACCAGGCCTTCTTCCCCCTCGCTACGTTAACCAGGCCTTCTTCCCCCTCGCTACGCTAATCAGGCCTTCTCCCCCCTCGCTACACTAACCAGGCCTTCTCCCCCCTCGCTACGCTAACCAGGCCTTCTCCCCCCTCGCTACACTAACCAGGCCTTCTCCCCTCTCGCTACACTAACCAGGCCTTCTTCCCCCTCGCTACGCTAATCAGGCCTTCTCCCCCCTCGCTACGCTAATCAGGCCTTCTCCCCCCTCGCTACGCTAATCAGGCCTTCTCCCCCCTCGCTACGCTAACCAGGCCTCCTCCCCCCTCGCTACGCTAACCAGGCCTTCTTCCCCCTCGCTATGCTAACCAGGCCTTCTCCCCCTCGCTACGCTAATCAGGCCTTCTCCCCCCTCGCTACACTAACCAGGCCTTCTCCTCCCTCGCTATACTAATCAGGCCTTCTCAAAAGACGGTTGTTTTGTGATGGCTGACGTGTCTGTATTCACGGGAAGCAGAAAGAAGACGGTTGTTTTGTGATGGCTGACGTGTCTGTATTTACGGGAAGCAGAAAGAAGACGGTTGTTTCGTGATGGCAGACGTGTCTGTATTTACGGGAAGCAGAAAGAAGACGGTTGTTTTGTGATGGCTGGCGTGTCTGTATTTACGGGAAGCAGAAAGAAGACGGTTGTTTTGTGATGGCTGGCGTGTCTGTATTTACGGGAAGCAGAAAGAAGACGGTTGTTTTGTGATGGCTGGCGTGTCTGTATTTACGGGAAGCAGAAAGAAGACGATTGTTTTGTGATGGCTGGCGTGTCTGTATTCACGGGAAGCAGAAAGAAGACGGTTGTTTTGTGATGGCTGGCGTGTCTGTATTCACGGGAAGCAGAAAGAAGACGGTTGTTTTGTGATGGCTGGCGTGTCTGTATTTACGGGAAGTGTAAGGGTGGGTTCCTGCTCACACAGTAACCCTCATGTGCAACATTTTGTTTTTCATCTGAAGGACGATGACACACATTTTCCATTGTCTTAAAAAAAAGGAGGTAGCGTGTGAATTGATGTGGTTTTATTCTCAGTGGTCTGTTTTCTCAAAACAGTTCAAAAGTAGACATGGGCCCCTCCCAGCTGATTAATGCAGAATGCTTGTAAAAAAGGGAAGGTAATGAAGCAGACACTGATACAGGGATTATTTATTTGTTCTGGGGTTGGATTACCGGCACACCGGTTTCTCTTCCTTGTCCTCGGCTACCAAAACATTCCTGTCATTGTTGACTCATGCATATTACCGGTGACTCAAAGTATTTCGTTTATTTATTTATTTAATTATTTATTTATTTATTTATTTATTTATTTATTTATTTATTTATTTATTTATTTATTTATTTATTTATTTATATTTTTTTGTGTGCTCTATGGTGTTCCCAATTGTGAAAAGGCGCTATATAAATAAAATGTATTGATAAATGTCTTGATTGATTGGTTTAAGATTTCAAATATATTCAGGGTTTTTACAAGAACATGCATTACCTATCTACAGTTCAGAGTTAGTGTGCACCATGGAAACACATAGGGCGGGGGTGTCATAGTGAAGGGGGGGGGTGGGGGGTAGTGGAACTGACTACCCGGGGGCGGGGGGGTTCAGAAAGCCTGGACTAAGAAGGGATCCACAGTCCACAGAGATTGCATTTGCACAGGGCCCGGAGGTTTTGTGCTACACCCCTGCCTAGGGTGAATACCTGGTCTGGAGCTGTATTTATTCTTTTGGTTACTGACGAGTTTTAGTGAAATAATATTGATAATGTTTGCATTCGTTGCTTAGCGACCGGGCAGAAATTCTGATTTCTCTGGCATCCAAAGATGTATTTTGAATGCTTACCTGGCCAGGGTCTGTCTGACAGCTCACCTGGCGCAGGTACAGACACAGCCTCCTGTGGATAACGGTCTTGGTGAAGTGAAGATTTTACACAAACCTTTTAAAAACCTGAAGAACAAGCATTCACCCATTATTGCCTTTATATGCACCAGCTGTACAAATGTATATTTAAAGTGTTTTGTTGTTAATGGAGAAAATGGGAAAAACATCACGTGCCTACACTGTGGTTATTGTGCTATATTACAAACAATTACATAAAGAGTTTATTAAAGATATATTTTTTTAATTGATCAAATTTAAGACTGCGGTAAATGAATAGTCATTGGTCATTGGTCATTGGTCATTGAACACGTGTTTTCCTTTCATAATTTTTTCCTTAAACTTATTACCACAATGCAGGTTTGGCTGTCTCCGAATCAAAGCCCTATCTACCAATGCCGGAGTGGCTAATCGGGACAATCGGGAAGAATCCCGGTGGACCGCTGGTTTTTGGGCTGGTGGCGAGGATCGGTAAACACAATAATTGTATTTAGATTATACTTGCTGCAGTGTGGGCCGCGTGAGTTCTCACTCGGCCCCCTCTCTCTCCTCCTCACACACGCACGAAAAGCAACTACGGCCCATACCAGAAACTTGGATGCTGAGAGGGGGGGTGAGAGTGGCCCCTCCCAAATTCCATAATTGGTTGAACCCAAGTTTGTTTTAGATTATGATTGGTCACCTGATGTAATTAGCTTAGTTTACTAGTTTGTGCCTATTTTTATACAGTCTATGGTTTGTGCCAGACGAAGATGCTAAAATGGAGAATAAAATAAGAAAAGGAGGAGCAGAAAAGGCTAGGATAAAAAAAGAAAGGCACTGGAAGAAGAAGCGGCCAAATGTGCCAAATTAACCGACATATTTTGAACACAAACGCAGCTGATGATGATGAGAAAGGTAGCGTATAGTGTTAAGATGTCATAGGCGTGTAAAGCACAATATCATTGCATACAAACCACAATTAAAGTTTATTGTCCAGGAATTTTAAAGCATGACTGGCGTATTTACGAATAACTGCTTTGATAAATGCAAAATGGTTATGGGATCATCTAATTGTGAAAGGCATTTTGCTATATAGTCTCTGAGCAGCCAGGATTTTAATTTTTTTTTAGAGATGTTGTGTTGTGTTGGAAATTATTATTCTTGTTTATTATTATTATTAGGCCATGAAAGGTATATAAGTAAATTATTAAGTAACACTGTTTTAGATGTAGCTAACGTTAGTTAACATAGCCTAGCCTACTTGCTGTAGCTTGCTGTCGCTTCTTGTTGGTTTTGTTAGCTAACGTTATTAACTTTTTATTTATTTGACGTCTAATGTCACCCTTCAACCGTGAGGTAACGTTAGCTATCTAGAAAAAGTTAACAGCCAAATGAAGTTAGTTTAACTTGATAACTTACTGGAGATTTAAATGTTACATTCAGAGAGCTAACGTTAGTGAATAGACGTCTTATATCTTTCTGGCCATTGTCACGAACTTGAACATCTGGCAAGTTAAGAATGTAAAGTAGAAAAACGATGACTAAAACAGCAACTGAAGGCCTTATGATACTTATGTCACTTCTTGACGTTCAAAAACAATAGTTGCAGCAGTTTTTATTAATAGTCAGTGTTAACATTATTCCAGTGAGTCATATATATTGTACGTGATTCAATAACGATTTCATATTGAGTACCCCTGGAAAATACGGCTTTATTACTTTCCCAGACATTAAATGACTAACGTTAGGACAATATGTTTTATTTGCACAACATTAGCCTACTTATTGAAGTTGTACATTAGTATTAGGCGATGAAAGGTATTATTCTTAATTATTATTATTATTATGTTTTAAGTGACAGAGCAGAGTCTGCTGTTAGGCCAAGTCATTGATGAGGCAGTGCCAGGACCAAGCCATGAGCCCAGACGGATCCCCGCTGTGGAAAGCACAGGTAGAGCTGTACCACAGTGTGTGCAAAATCTAAAAAGTCACCACTATACATGCCTATTTTACTAGTTATCTCTTGTATATACGTATCTTATAATTGTTCTATATTTAAAAAAAATTATCATTAAAAGGCCATCAAAAGAGCTAAAATTGTCTATTTTTCATTGTGGAACCCCCCCCCCCCCCCCAGTCCAAAGTGGGCTGCTCTGAGATATGAAACTCCCGGTATGAGTCCCACTCCGGCTCTGCTATCTACTGTGCCCTGTCTCCTGCGAACAGTGCACTGTCAGAAGTGTGCTCTTTAATGTGCACTGTTTAGCAGTCTGTGAAAAATAACCGCCACACTATTTTCCAAACGTGCTGTGGAAGTGTCGTAAGCAGGTCATAAGACGTCCCACCAGTGTTGCCATGTCCGCGGTTTTACAGCTAAATTGAGATACGGTACTTTCAAAGTGCAGTCACGGGTAAAAATGAAAAGTCGCAAAACACACTTATTTTTAAAAGTAAAAATATGATGATTTCTATTTAAAATACGTTGGTTTCGGTTAAAAATATATTTTGGGCTAGTTTTGAGTCACCATTTGCCTGGAAAGTCTTGCAAGATCTGGCAACCCTGCACCCCACTCTTGCGCTGCCATGTCACGTGTTGTTTTTATTGTATTTGAAGGAAAACTAAATTTTTTTAAAACGAAGCCTCATGTCATATTTATGCGACCAAAATGTTCATGTACTTTTTGAAAAGTGTGCTCCCGAATGTACTCAGTGAAACCCCGGAAGTAAGTGTGTCATCCAGGTGTTTGATCTGCAATTTGAAATTTTTTTGCCTACTCTACGACTTTCTCGTCCTATCTACTCACCAAGGCTACTCAACAATGTGGAAGAGTGCTGATTCAGACATAGCCCCAGTGTACTCACCTTGGCTACTCAACAGTGTGGAAGAGTGCTGATTCAGACACGGCCCCAGTGTACTCACCTTGGCTACTCAACAGTGTGGAAGAGTGCTGATTCAGACATAGCCCCAGTGTACTCACCAAGACTACTCAACAGTGTGGAAGAGTGCTGATTCAGACACAGCCCCAGTGTACTCACCTTGGCTACTCAACAGTGTGGAAGAGTGCTGATTCAGACATAGCCCCAGTGTACTCACTTTGGCTACTCAACAATGTGGAAGAGTGCTGATTCAGACATAGCCCCAGTGTACTCACCTTGGCTACTCAACAGTGTGGAAGAGTGCTGATTCAGACACGGCCCCAGTGTACTCACCTTGGCTACTCAACAGTGTGGAAGAGTGCTGATTCAGACACGGCCCCAGTGTACTCACCTTGGCTACTCAACAGTGTGGAAGAGTGCTGATTCAGACACGGCCCCAGTGTACTCACCTTGGCTACTCAACAGTGTGGAAGCGTTCTGATTCGGACACGGCCATTGTCTTTGGCTGCGTCCCAATATTCTTCACTCCCCACCTTCCTTCCTTCACTTCCCCACTACCACTCCTCTCCTACCCGGAAATATGCAAAACTTTTGTTACCTCTTGTAATTAAATTGTTTGCAATATAGCAGAATATGCACAGTGTAGGGACAGTATATTCCCTATAACAGGCTTTCCTAGGACATTTATTCTACATGGTTTGCATAACGGGTAAATAATGTCTCTGAACATTAAAAGCACCTAATTAAGAGAAATAAACCGCCTGGTAAAATTCTGGGATTGCACTAGGTTGGAAGAATATTAAGAGAATGCTCAGGTTCAATTTGGAAGCATGTCAATTGCCAGTTTTAACGAATAAGATAATTATACATGGCCTGTTTTCCATCAACATCCTTAACTTTGACTCACAATAACTCAGTTTTTGTGATTGCTGAACTCACCAAACTGTATTTGTGGAAGCAATTAAATACAAATCTAGTTTAATAGTTATTCAAAGTTAAGGACAACATGTGGATTGAGTGGGTGTGGATGGCAGAACCAACGATTGCAAAATGAGTTCTACCTGAGCTAATTAACGCTGGATCACAGGTGTGTGGCTGCTAAACCCAGGTTATTGAGTATGACTGCTAAACCCAGGCTAGTGTGTGTGACTGCCAAACCCAGGCTAGTGTGTGTGACTGCCAAACCCAGGCTAGTGTGTGTGACTGCCAAACCCAGGCTAGTGTGTGAGACTGCTAAACCCAGGTTATTGAGTATGACTGCCAAACCCAGGCTAGTGTGTGTGACTGCCAAACCCAGGCTAGTGTGTGTGACTGCCAAACCCAGGCTAGTGCGTGTGACTGCCAAACCCAGGCTAGTGTGTGTGACTGCCAAACCCAGGCTAGTGTGTGTGACTGCCAAACCCAGGCTAGTGTGTACGACAAACCCAGGCTAGTGTGTGAGACTGCCAAACCCAGGCTAGTGTGTACGACTGCCAAACCCAGGCTAGTGTGTATGACTGCCAAACCCAGGCTAGTGTGTGTGACTGCCAAACCCAGGCTAGTGTGTGAGACTGCCAAACCCAGGCTAGTGTGTGAGACTGCCAAACCCAGGCTAGTGTGTGTGACTGCCAAACCCAGGCTAGTGTGTGTGACTGCCAAACCCAGGCTAGTGTGTGTGACTGCCAAACCCAGGCTAGTGTGTATGACTGCCAAACCCAGGCTAGTGTGTGTGACTGCCAAACCCAGGCTAGTGTGTATGACTGCCAAACCCAGGCTAGTGTGTACGACTGCCAAACCCAGGCTAGTGTGTATGACTGCCAAACCCAGGCTAGTGTGTACGACTGCCAAACCCAGGCTAGTGTGTGTGACTGCCAAACCCAGGCTAGTGTGTGTGACTGCCAAACCCAGGCTAGTGTGTGTGACTGCCAAACCCAGGCTAGTGTGTACGACTGCCAAACCCAGGCTAGTGTGTATGACTGCCAAACCCAGGCTAGTGTGTATGACTGCCAAACCCAGGCTAGTGTGCATGACTGCCAAACCCAGGCTAGTGTGTGAGACTGCCAAACCCAGGCTAGTGTGTGAGACTGCCAAACCCAGGCTAGTGTGTGAGACTGCCAAACCCAGGCTAGTGTGTGAGACTGCCAAACCCAGGCTAGTGTGTGAGACTGCCAAACCCAGGCTAGTGTGTCAGCGCTGCCAACTCACACACAGACTCCAGGTAGCGGCGAAATTTCACATGTTGATGTTTTACCAGGAAAGGGGGATCTTGTAGTTTTCTTGTGGAAGTACTGCAGCACTACTGGCCTGGAGAGGGAAGCAGCCAGGTTATGGGCCAGCGAAATGAGAGTAAGTAGTGTTAGAGTAAGTAGTGTTAGAGTAAGTAGTGTTAGAGTAAGTAGTGTTAGAGCAGGGTCACATGCAAGTAATGCTAGCGCACATGGCTCTGTTATTAGACTCTGAAAAATAATTCTGAGGATCTCAAACTGCAGTTTTATAGGGCCGCAGTCTCCACTGGTTTTTTCTCAGTGTGTTTTAGCGGTTAGTGCTGAAATTAAGTCATTTTTTTTGCATGGAGTTTGCACGCCGTGTTTACAAGGTGTGCTAATTGGTTGTTAATCAGGAAATCACAAAATAGTTTGAGATCTCTGCTCTGGCAGAAGCAGAAGCAGAGGCTTGTTACTTCTGACGTCCCATAGGAGCAGGATGATAAGGGAGCTTATGACGTCCCGTAGGAGCAGGATGATAAGGGAGCTTATGACGTCTCGTAGGAGCAGGATGATAAGGGAGCTTATGACGTCCCATAGGAGCAGGGTGATAAGGGAGCTTATGACGTCTCGTAGGAGCAGGATGATAAGGGAGCTTATGACGTCCCTTAGGAGCAGGATGATAAGGGAGCTTATGACGTCCCATAGGAGCAGGATGATAAGGGAGCTTATGACGTCCCATAGGAGCAGGATGATAAGGGAGCTTATGACGTCCCTTAGGAGCAGGGATGATAAGGGAGCTTATGACGTCTCGTAGGAGCAGGGATGATAAGGGAGCTTATGACGTCTCGTAGGAGCAGGATGATAAGGGAGCTTATGACGTCCCATAGGAGCAGGATGATAAGGGAGCTTATGACGTCCCATAGGAGCAGGATGATAAGGGAGCTTATGACGTCCCATAGGAGCAGGATGATAAGGGAGCTTATGACGTCTCGTAGGAGCAGGATGATAAGGGAGCTTATGACGTCCCATAGGAGCAGGGTGATAAGGGAGCTTATGACGTCTCGTAGGAGCAGGATGATAAGGGAGCTTATGACGTCCCTTAGGAGCAGGATGATAAGGGAGCTTATGACGTCCCATAGGAGCAGGATGATAAGGGAGCTTATGACGTCCCATAGGAGCAGGATGATAAGGGAGCTTATGACGTCCCTTAGGAGCAGGGATGATAAGGGAGCTTATGACGTCTCGTAGGAGCAGGGATGATAAGGGAGCTTATGACGTCTCGTAGGAGCAGGATGATAAGGGAGCTTATGACGTCCCATAGGAGCAGGATGATAAGGGAGCTTATGACGTCCCATAGGAGCAGGATGATAAGGGAGCTTATGACGTCCCATAGGAGCAGGATGATAAGGGAGCTTATGACGTCTCATAGGAGCAGGATGATAAGGGAGCTTATGACGTCCCATAGGAGCAGGATGATAAGGGAGCTTATGACGTCTCATAGGAGCAGGATGATAAGGGAGCTTATGACGTCCCTTAGGAGCAGGATGATAAGGGAGCTTATGACGTCCCTTAGGAGCAGGATGATAAGGGAGCTTATGACGTCCCATAGGAGCAGGATGATAAGGGAGCTTATGACGTCTCGTAGGAGCAGGGATGATAAGGGAGCTTATGACGTCCCTTAGGAGCAGGGATGATAAGGGAGCTTATGACGTCTCGTAGGAGCAGGGATGATAAGGGAGCTTATGACGTCTCGTAGGAGCAGGATGATAAGGGAGCTTATGACGTCCCATAGGAGCAGGATGATAAGGGAGCTTATGACGTCCCATAGGAGCAGGATGATAACGGAGCTTATGATGTCTCGTAGGAGCATGGATGATAAGGGAGCTTATGACGTCCCTTAGGAGCAGGGATGATAAGGGAGCTGGTGACTTTATGCTCTGGTACTTCAGAGCTTATCTGGGTTCTGAGGGCAGTAAGGTGAGAGTCTCAGCGTGTAAAACTGGGTACTTTCCTGAAATTAAAGGGCAAAGGTCGTCCCTCTGTTTGGCGCACGCAAGACTGTCCATGTTTTCATTTTTATGCACCGGTCCTCATGCATCCATTCTGAGAAAAGGGAAGTTATTTTCCAGAACTGATGGTGTTTGAATGATGATGTAACAGTTAACACCTTTAGAGCCGGCCTTGTTTTTGACATGAATGTGTATTAAAAACACAGTAAACGCATTGCGTTACTGCTGCTTCCTCCTCCTTGTTTCATAACGGGATCGACTCGCTGGGTTGCCATTTCTGGCCCCTGCAGACTCCGTGTCCAGTCCAACTTTGCTTCAAAATGAAAATTGTTTTGTTGTTTTCAGGCCCTGCACTGCAAAAATAAGTCTGTCTTAACAAGCATTTTGGTCTTATGTTTAGACTTAAAATCTTATTTCTATGACTTTTTTGCTTAATAAGACAAAGGGATTTCCAGTGGGGTGAGAGAGTTTTACTCATTTCAAGATTTGCCAATGGGGTAAGAATTTCACTTGTCAAGCAAAAAGTACTCAGCTTAAAACAAGCTAATATTTTCCACTTGAGAGAAAAGAAATAAGATTTTAAGTCTCATTACAAGACTAAAACACTTGTTCAGACATTTTTTGCAGTGTAGATTTAAAAACAACACAACTTGGGCAAGTGTACAGTTGAAGTGGAAAGTTTACATACACCTTAGCCAAGTCCATTTAAACTCCCGGCATTTAATCCTAGTAAACATTCCCTGTCTTAGGTCAGTTAGGATCACAACTTTATTTTAAGAATGTTAAATGTCAGAATAATAGTAGAGAGAATTATTTATTTCAGGTTTTATTTCTTTCATCACATTCCCAGTGAGTCAGAAGTTTATATACACTCTGTTAGTATTTGGTAGCATTGCCTTTAAATTGTTTAACTTGGGTCAAACGTTTCGGGTAGCCTTCCACAAGCTTCTCACAATAAGTTGCTGGAATTTTGGCCCATTCCTCCGGACAGAACTGGTGTAACTGAGTCAGGTTTGTAGGCCTCCTTGCTCGCACACGCTTTTTCAGTTCTGCCCACAAATTTTTCAATTGGATTGAGGTCAGGACTTTGTGATGGCCACTCCACTTGACTTTGTTGTCCTTAAGCCATTTTGCCACTACTTTGGAAGTATGCATTTGGAAGAGCCATTTGCGACCAAGCTTTAACTTCCTGGCTGATGTATTGAGATGTTGCTTCAATATATCCACATAATTTTCCTTCCTCATGATGCCATCTATTTTATATGATGTGCACCAGTCCCTCCTGCAGCAAAGCACCCCCACAACATGATGCTGCCACCCCCGTGCTTCACGGTTGGGATGGTGTTCTTCGGCTTGCAAACCGCACCCTTTTTCCTCCAAACATAACAATGTTCATTATGGCCAAACAGTTAAATTTTTTGTTTCATCAGACCAGAGTACATTTCTCTAAAAAGTAAGATCTCTGTCCCCATGTGCAGTTGCAAACTGTAGTCTGGCTTTTTTATGGCGGTTTTGGAGTAGTGGCTTCTTCCTTGCTGAGCAGCCTTTCAGGTTATGTCGATATAGGACTCGTTTTACTGTGGATATAGATACTTTTGTACCTGTTCCCTCCAGCATCTTCACAAGGTCCTTTACTGTTGTTCTGGGATTGATTTGCACTTTTCGCACCAAAGCACGTTCATCTCTAGGAGACAGAATGCGTCTCCTTCCTGAGTGGTATGACGGCTGCGTGGTCCCATGGTGTTTATACTTGCGTACTATTGTTTGTAAAGATGACTTGTGGAGGTCCACAATTTTCTTTCTGAGGTCTTGGCTGATTTATTTTCATTTTCCCATGATGTCAAGCAAAGAGGCACTGAGTTTGAAGGTAGGCCTTAAAATGCATCCACAGATACATCTCCAATTGACTAAAATAATGTCAATTAGCCTATCAGAAGTTTCTAAAGCCATGACATCATTTTCTGGAATTTTCCAAGCTGTTTAAAGGCACAGTCAACTTAGTGTATGTAAACTTCTGACCCACTGGAATTGTGATATTGTGAATTTAAAGTGAAATAATCTGTCTGTAAACAATTGTTGGAAAAATTACTTGTGTCATGCACAAAGTAGATGTCCTAACTGACTTGCCAACACTATAGTTTGCTAACATGAAATCTGTGGAGTGGTTAAAAATGAGTTTTAATCACTTCAACCTAAGTGTATGTAAACTTCTGACTTCAACTGTATATTATAGCAGACAGGACATTAAATATAATATATATATATATATATATATATATATATATATATATATATATCTATAATACCAGAGGACATTGGAGCTACTGAGACTATCCATATATCTAACGTTTAAGTCCCTTTTTAAAACACATTTTTTAAACTTTCTTTTAATTCCTGTTCTTAACTGCATGCCAGGCTATTTTAACTGACTTTTTCTTTGAATGTTAAGTATGAAAAGCGCAATATAAATGTATTATTATTATTATGAATGGCTAACAGAGCCACTAACAACCAGGACAGAATGCTTCAAAAGGAGCTTGTGTCCCATGGCTGTACAAACATTGAACTCAAATTAAACTGTAATAATAATAATACTGTGTACTTACTGCTCAGCGAGGGTCAGTTGCAGTGTGCTTAGCTGGAGTTTAAACTTCAGGATTAAACCCTTAGACCACAGAACTGCATTATAACTGGAGCAGCTATCACAATCTGTGAAATAAAGATGAGCTATTCCAGTTGCAGTTCTGTGGTCAGAACCTGAGGTTTCTGCTGCAGCTAAGCATGCTGCAATCGACCCAAAATGTCTACTGTTACACATCAGATGTGCATCTGAATATCTATACATCTTTACTTCCCACCACCTGTGCCACACGTTGGCACTACAACAATTTACAATCAAGCATTTTTGATTGACAGTAAAGTATGAATGAATAGACCAATGGGTGAGGATCGTGAGGGCCGGCCATTTTGTCCAGCTGTAGGCAAATTTGGGCCATTTCTTGTGGCCCTTAACACGCCGTATCATGCCTGGCGGTGTCGCTGGCGATGGATTCCCACGGTGTCACATGCACTGATGGGCAGGAGCTATGGGGGGTGGGTGATTAGGTTCTACACAGAGCTATCGACTTACCTGCAGAGTCACCTGTCACCTGTCTGTCACCAGGTAGACAAACACTGGTGGGAAGTTCCCCCCTCATGCACCTTCTCAGCAGAGTTCACACACAGGCGCTGATAATACCCGCTAATTTCTCATCTGGTCACACAATTGTTCACGTGTGGGCGTGTTGTGGGCATGTCGGCAAGCTCCTGACAACGTAACAGTATGGAACGTAAATTAGCGCTGTAGCTTTTGTTCAGGAAATTATGAACGCCACGGATGACAGTTCTTTTGTAACGTCAAAGGCCTCGATTTCCCTGCTGAAGGTACTGAGCCGAAGACACAGGGTACTGAGCCGAAGACACAGGGTAGCTGAATGACGGTAGCTTGGCGGCTCTCAGACGCAACAAATGTGTAGAAACAATGGGCCTCATTCACCAATCACTCTACAAACAAATTTGTTCCTAAGACTTTCTTTATAACGTTTTTACAAGCATATCGAGATGAACTGATGTTTGCGTTCTGAGTTTCTGTTCTACCCAAGAAAAGATCCCAAGTAAGAAAACGCTGGTGAATGCCAGAGTGTTAATAAAAATGTTTTGAAGAAAGTAAGAACAGAATTTGTTCTTAGAATGATTGGGTGAATGAGGCCCATTGTTGTTCAAACTCAGCCAACCCTGACACCCCGGTGATGAGATGGTGACGTGCTGATGACAACGATCTCGGAAAACCGACATTCAACTCGGGCACTTCCTGAGGTCAAAGGTAAACAGCTGAGCATCTGTAATCATGAGAGATCTGGAGCTAGAGAGACCCGTTCCGTAGCGTATGTAATCTTTCACCTTCTGCGTTTGTTGTCATCTTCAATCGTTTTTGCATACACTATGTAAAACCTTTGGAACTGCAAATGCTGCTCAGAGCCCAGCCAAATAAGCATCAGCTTTCTGCGGCATCCGTGTTTTTTGCCGTTGTATTATGACTTGTATTATAGGGCTGCGATTCTCTGAAAGGGGTGTTATCCACAATGACATATTCAGAGAACCAGGAGAAATGGAGACACTGGGACTAAGGCCTGCTGCCACAGATTCAGGGCGGGACATCACTACATCATTACTTTCACCCAGCTGTAATGGTTACCATAGTAACAGGTATCATTCTGTTACCTGCAGTGTAGTATAGTGGTTAGGGGGCTGGACCTATAACACAAAGGTTGTGGGTTTGATTCCCAAATGGGGCACTGCTGTTGTACCCCTAAATAAGGTAACCTGAGTTACTTCAATAAATAAATAAAATAATAATAAATTAATTGATAAATGCCAAAACTGAGATTTGTGAGTTTTAGGGACGGTCTTGAGCAAATATTGTGATCATGGCCATGGGGACTGCTGTTTTATTTATCATAGACTAAAAAACATTTCCCAAATCTGAGTTATTTAAAAGGGCTGGTGAGAGTTTGCAGGTTATTTCATTGCAGAGCTTTGATGGTGACCTTGGATATCGCTGAGATCTGGTATCGTTCTGAAAGGCAGACCTGTGGTGACAGTGACTATAATAACATGAGTGGTTATTATTTAAGATTAACGAGGCCAGCCCTGTGACAGATCTCATTATTGGCATGACTCTGTTCTGTGAGTGATTGTGGCTTAAACATCAGAGTCTGCAACCACTCCGCACTCATTTCAGACTCAATTGAGTCACAAGCTCCATCGTCCACCGAGCCATTAAACGGAATATGATAGTACTACAGTATAACATGATTACAGATGTACGTCTGAAGTAATAACCCGTACAATATTAATGCTCTATATTTATCATCTGGCCCGAATTACATTTACAATTACAGCTGAATTGCATTTTACTGTCTAGTACTTGAATTGTAAAGGCCTTGTGTTGCCATTTTACCATTTTAATTCCAGTATTCAACTCTGGTGGGGACTGAAACAAATCTGTTCTTCAGAAAACGCTAAACCCAGACGGGCCGTCTTGAAAGCAGCTGACTGTGTGTTTCCACAATGGATCTTCAGCGCTATGCTAATGCTACGCAAATATGCTAATGTCGTCTCTGTGCGCCGGCTCTAATGTGAGCCGCTTGCTCTCAGATCTAGACCTCAGCGTCTGACAGCAACGCTACTTTCCCCTCAATGAGTCTGATGCAAATATGATGCAATCTGTGTAAGCCAGGGCCCAACCCCCCCGGGCAGGGTCAGAACCCAACCCCCCGGGCAGGGTCAGAGCCCGGCCCGGCAGAGGCGTGGCAGGGAGAGGTCCAACGGCTGTTCCCTTCTAAAAATAATGCACAGCCATTATCTTCATACACCCTGTGACCCAGATTGCTCACTAAAGAATTAGCATGTACTCATGCACACAGGACCGATCACACAGACATGCACTCATGCACACAGGACCGATCAAACAGACATGCACTCATGCACACAGGACCGATCAAACAGACATGTACTCATGCACACAGGACCGATCAAACAGGCATGCACTCATGCACACAGGACCGATCAAACAGACATGCACTCATGCACACAGGACCGATCAAACAGGCATGCACTCATGCACACAGGACCGATCAAACAGACATGCACTCATGCACACAGGACTGATCAAACAGACATGCACTCATGCACACAGGACCGATCAAACAGACATGCACTCATGCACACAGGACTGATCAAACAGACATGCACTCATGCACACAGGACTGATCAAACAGACATGCACTCATGCACACAGGACCGATCAAACAGACATGCACTCATGCACACAGGACCGATCAAACAGGCATGCACTCATGCACACAGGACCGATCAAACAGGCATGCACTCATGCACACAGGACCGATCAAACAGACATGCACTCATGCACACAGGACCGATCAAACGTGCAAACTGGTATTCTTATAAACCAACATTAGTAGCTTAGCAACTGTAATGCAAATGTATTTAATAGGAAAGATTAAGTTGTTGTGTTCAGATTTTTTTAAAAATTTGTAATATGCCAAATATTTTCACATACTGCCAATTTCATTAGCTGGAATACGATTGGAATAAGATTGGAATAACATGGTGTGGGTGAATTAAATCACTACAAAACAAAATAATCTTTAATCAAGGAAACTAAACTTTCTTTTCAATATCTTAGTTTACTACTTTTTTATAATCAGAAAAATAATTAAAATGGCATACATTCAAACACTCTGGTCCATATAGGTCATATTAAATAAGATGAATATGGAATATGAAAATATAAAAAATCTAAATATATGATATTCTTTGCTATTATTAATGATAACAGGAGCTGGGCTGGTGCCATGCATATCATTATATGTTTATATCTCAATGGTCAAAGATCTTCCTTATGCAACGAATGGAGCCTCAGCTTCTTTTTCAGAACAGAACTGCATTATGGGAGCAGGTGCCATGATTATCGTGGAAAAAAATTGGGTTGCATGTGGACAAAAATAAATAAATACATTTTTAGCCAGGTTTTTTATTTTTGTCTTGTGTGTTTTGATGTTAACTTGGCAATCCTACCACGGCTATTTGAGCCGTTTACAGTAGAGCAGATCCAATGATCTCCACTCTTACAAAGCTCAGGACGTGTATCTTTACTCATTCCCACTGCAGCATGTTTCATTTGTAAAACAAAACAGAGCGCAGTGGAGGTAACAGCAGGAAAAGGTTAGTTAGGGAAAGGGTCCTGATTGGTCAGATTTTTATTTTATGTGATGATGATGGTGCCTGTTATCTCCAAATACAGCTTAGCTTGTGTGTTGGACATTGTGTTCTGTGTCCGAGCCTTATATGTAGTAAATATCTGCACATTGTGCGTTTGTGTTTGTGTTTGTGTCTGCGATACAGAATCTGGTCAATCTGTTCACTGTTGGGATGACAATAATATTATATTAAAACAATATTAATAAAGGTTCTTTTCTACTGCCCAGTATACAAAGAGAATATTTTAGGGCTAGAAGGAAGTACAGATTATTTTTAATAGATTTTGTGTGTGTGCCTTCCAGCTGCAGATTTAATTACTAATTCACAACGGCACGTTTTACCAGGGGAAGCAGTGTAATGGTGTACAGGCAGAATCGGCTTCAAATGAAAGACGGCCTTGTGCCTGTTAGCTTTCTGTGGGTACTGGGCACCATGCTCCTCTCTGAAGGCTGCTGTGACGTATATCCATGAGGCAGGCGTGTGACACCACTCAGTGACGTAGGCTACATCCATGAGGCAGGTGTGTGACACCACTCTGTGACGTAGGCTACATCCATGAGGCAGGCGTGTGACACCACTCTGTGACGTAGGCTACATCCATGAGGCAGGCGTGACACCACTCTGTGACGTAGGCTACGTCCATGAGGCAGGCGTGACACCACTCTGTGACGTAGGCTACATCCATGAGGCAGGCGTGTGACACCACTCTGTGACGTAGGCTACATCCATGAGGCAGGCGTGACACCACTCTGTGACGTAGGCTACGTCCATGAGGCAGGCGTGACACCACTCTGTGACGTAGGCTACGTCCATGAGGCACGCGTGACACCACTCTGTGACGTAGGCTACATCCATGAGGCAGGCGTGTGACACCACTCTGTGATGTAGGCTACATCCATGAGGCACGTGTGTGACACCACTCTGTGACGTAGGCTACGTCCATGAGGCAGGCGTGTGACACCACTCTGTGACGTAGGCTACATCCATGAGGCAGGCGTGTGACACCACTCTGTGATGTAGGCTATGTCCATGAGGCAGGCGTGTGACACCACTCAGTGACGTATATCCATGAGGCAGATCCTTCACAATTTAACAGCAAAGAGAAGCCGTTTTCAGACTAAATAATTATTCTGTGTGATTGTGCATGTTGGTTAATTCCCAGGGGGTTAAAATTTTACCACCATCTAATGAGTTTGTGTATGAAAATCTCATCTGACCCATATCTAGAAACGGCCGTGTACTGTACAGGCCCGATGTGACCAGAGGTTCTGTACCTCTGGACTGCACTGACCTAAGTGAACAGCACACTGTACGTCCTGTAAGATATAATGAGCACTATGACTTGGTGGGATTTTTTTATTTTGAAGGAAGTCCCCAAAGGAAGAAATTTGTCTGGGGCCTCAGACCACAATATCCTGAACACACATTAGCACATAGACCACACTGCCCTGCCTCTAGGAGTATAAGATACTAATGAATCTGTACTGCACTTCAGTAGCACATTAGCACATAGACCACACTGCCCTGCCCCTAGGAGTATAAGATACTAATGAATCTGTACTGCACTTCAGTAGCACATTAGCACATAGACCACACTGCCCTGCGCCTAGGAGTATAAGATACTAATGAATCTGTACTGCACTTCAGTAGCACATTAGCACATAGACCACACTGCCCTGCCCCTAGGAGTATAAGATACTAATGAATCTGTACTGCACTTCAGTAGCACATTAGCACATAGACCACACTGCCCTGCGCCTAGGAGTATAAGATACTAATGAATCTGTACTGCACTTCAGTAGCACATTAGCACATAGACCACACTGCCCTGCCCCTAGGAGTATAAGATACTAATGAATCTGTACTGCACTTCAGTAGCACATTAGCACATAGACCACACTGCCCTGCGCCTAGGAGTATAAGATACTAATGAATCTGTACTGCACTTCAGTAGCACATTAGCACATAGACCACACTGCCCTGCCCCTAGGAGTATAAGATACTAATGAATCTGTACTGCACTTCAGTAGCACATTAGCACATAGACCACACTGCCCTGCCCCTAGGAGTATAAGATACTAATGAATCTGTACTGCACTTCAGTAGCACATTAGCACATAGACCACACTGCCCTGCGCCTAGGAGTATAAGATACTAATGAATCTGTACTGCACTTCAGTAGCACATTAGCACATAGACCACACTGCCCTGCCCCTAGGAGTATAAGATACTAATGAATCTGTACTGCACTTCAGTAGCACATTAGCACATAGACCACACTGCCCTGCCCCTAGGAGTATAAGATACTAATGAATCTGTACTGCACTTCAGTAGCACATTAGCACATAGACCACACTGCCCTGCCCCTAGGAGTATAAGATACTAATGAATCTGTACTGCACTTCAGTAGCACATTAGCACATAGACCACACTGCCCTGCCCCTAGGAGTATAAGATACTAATGAATCTGTACTGCACTTCAGTAGCACATTAGCACATAGACCACACTGCCCTGCCCCTAGGAGTATAAGATACTAATGAATCTGTACTGCACTTCAGTAGCACATTAGCACATAGACCACACTGCCCTGCCTCTAGGAGTATAAGATACTAATGAATCTGTACTGCACTTCAGTAGCACATTAGCACATAGACCACACTGCCCTGCCTCTAGGAGTATAAGATACTAATGAATCTGTACTGCACTTCAGTAGCACATTAGCACATAGACCACACTGCCCTGCCCCTAGGAGTATAAGATACTAATGAATCTGTACTGCACTTCAGTAGCACATTAGCACATAGACCACACTGCCCTGCCTCTAGGAGTATAAGATACTAATGAATCTGTACTGCACTTCAGTAGCACATTAGCACATAGACCACACTGCCCTGCCCCTAGGAGTATAAGATACTAATGAATCTGTACTGCACTTCAGTAGCACATTAGCACATAGACCACACTGCCCTGCCCCTAGGAGTATAAGATACTAATGAATCTGTACTGCACTTCAGTAGCACATAGACCACACTGCCCTGCCCCTAGGAGTATAAGATACTAATGAATCTGTACTGCACTTCAGTAGCACATTAGCACATAGACCACACTGCCCTGCCCCTAGGAGTATAAGATACTAATGAATCTGTACTGCACTTCAGTAGCACATAGACCACACTGCCCTGCCCCTAGGAGTATAAGATACTAATGAATCTGTACTGCACTTCAGTAGCACATTAGCACATAGACCACACTGCCCTGCCCCTAGGAGTATAAGATACTAATGAATCTGTACTGCACTTCAGTAGCACATTAGCACATAGACCACACTGCCCTGCCCCTAGGAGTATAAGATACTAATGAATCTGTACTGCACTTCAGTAGCACATTAGCACATAGACCACACTGCCCTGCCCCTAGGAGTATAAGATACTAATGAATCTGTACTGCACTTCAGTAGCACATTAGCACATAGACCACACTGCCCTGCCCCTAGGAGTATAAGATACTAATGAATCTGTACTGCACTTCAGTAGCACATTAGCACATAGACCACACTGCCCTGCCCCTAGGAGTATAAGATACTAATGAATCTGTACTGCACTTCAGTAGCACATTAGCACATAGACCACACTGCCCTGCCCCTAGGAGTATAAGATACTAATGAATCTGTACTGCACTTCAGTAGCACATTAGCACATAGACCACACTGCCCTGCGCCTAGGAGTATAAGATACTAATGAATCTGTACTGCACTTCAGTAGCACATTAGCACATAGACCACACTGCCCTGCCCCTAGGAGTATAAGATACTAATGAATCTGTACTGCACTTCAGTAGCACATTAGCACATAGACCACACTGCCCTGCGCCTAGGAGTATAAGATACTAATGAATCTGTACTGCACTTCAGTAGCACATTAGCACATAGACCACACTGCCCTGCGCCTAGGAGTATAAGATACTAATGAATCTGTACTGCACTTCAGTAGCACATTAGCACATAGACCACACTGCCCTGCCTCTAGGAGTATAAGATACTAATGAATCTGTACTGCACTTCAGTAGCACATTAGCACATAGACCACACTGCCCTGCCTCTAGGAGTATAAGATACTAATGAATCTGTACTGCACTTCAGTAGCACATTAGCACATAGACCACACTGCCCTGCCCCTAGGAGTATAAGATACTAATGAATCTGTACTGCACTTCAGTAGCACATTAGCACATAGACCACACTGCCCTGCCTCTAGGAGTATAAGATACTAATGAATCTGTACTGCACTTCAGTAGCACATTAGCACATAGACCACACTGCCCTGCCCCTAGGAGTATAAGATACTAATGAATCTGTACTGCACTTCAGTAGCACATTAGCACATAGACCACACTGCCCTGCCCCTAGGAGTATAAGATACTAATGAATCTGTACTGCACTTCAGTAGCACATTAGCACATAGACCACACTGCCCTGCCCCTAGGAGTATAAGATACTAATGAATCTGTACTGCACTTCAGTAGCACATTAGCACATAGACCACACTGCCCTGCCCCTAGGAGTATAAGATACTAATGAATCTGTGCTGCACTTCAGTAGCACATTAGCACATAGACCACACTGCCCTGCCCCTAGGAGTATAAGATACTAATGAATCTGTACTGCACTTCAGTAGCACATTAGCACATAGACCACACTGCCCTGCCCCTAGGAGTATAAGATACTAATGAATCTGTACTGCACTTCAGTAGCACATTAGCACATAGACCACACTGCCCTGCGCCTAGGAGTATAAGATACTAATGAATCTGTACTGTACTTCAGTAGCACATTAGCACATAGACCACACTGCCCTGCCCCTAGGAGTATAAGATACTAATGAATCTGTACTGCACTTCAGTAGCACATTAGCACATAGACCACACTGCCCTGCGCCTAGGAGTATAAGATACTAATGAATCTGTACTGCACTTCAGTAGCACATTAGCACATAGACCACACTGCCCTGCGCCTAGGAGTATAAGATACTAATGAATCTGTACTGCACTTCAGTAGCACATTAGCACATAGACCACACTGCCCTGCCCCTAGGAGTATAAGATACTAATGAATCTGTACTGCACTTCAGTAGCACATAGACCACACTGCCCTGCCCCTAGGAGTATAAGATACTAATGAATCTGTACTGCACTTCAGTAGCACATTAGCACATAGACCACACTGCCCTGCCTCTAGGAGTATAAGATACTAATGAATCTGTACTGCACTTCAGTAGCACATTAGCACATAGACCACACTGCCCTGCGCCTAGGAGTATAAGATACTAATGAATCTGTACTGCACTTCAGTAGCACATTAGCACATAGACCACACTGCCCTGCCTCTAGGAGTATAAGATACTAATGAATCTGTACTGCACTTCAGTAGCACATTAGCACATAGACCACACTGCCCTGCCCCTAGGAGTATAAGATACTAATGAATCTGTACTACACTTCATTAGCACATAGACCACACTGCCCTGCCCCTAGGAGTATAAGATACTAATGAATCTGTACTGCACTTCAGTAGCACATTAGCACATAGACCACACTGCCCTGCCCCTAGGAGTATAAGATACTAATGAATCTGTACTGCACTTCAGTAGCACATTAGCACATAGACCACACTGCCCTGCCCCTAGGAGTATAAGATACTAATGAATCTGTACTGCACTTCAGTAGCACATTAGCACATAGACCACACTGCCCTGCGCCTAGGAGTATAAGATACTAATGAATCTGTACTGCACTTCAGTAGCACATTAGCACATAGACCACACTGCCCTGCCTCTAGGAGTATAAGATACTAATGAATCTGTACTGCACTTCAGTAGCACATTAGCCCTTCCGTACTTTACTGTGCTTCTAATTTGAATTAATACTGATGTACTGTATAGCTATACATTTATACTGCTGTACTTTAGTGTGCATTAGCAATACTGTACTGTGTGTATAATAGCTTTTCTGTATTTTACTGTATGTCTGCATTTTCAAGGTCAGAGAAGAGCAAGAGCAGGAATTGCTCCTCGGGGGCCTTGTAAGGAACCGTGACCGTTGAATTTCCTGCATATTATACATTGACTTTTCTCCATTACATCTACATTTCAAAGGCCCTGGAAAACATATGTGGAAAATGTTCATCATAGCACAGAGAATCCTATCAATTCAAATGTGTTTTTCTGAATTCGGCTGACTTTCAAGGGATCGTTTTGTGTTTTTCATATTTCAGTATTCGTGTATTGTTAAAACTGCAAATATCGAATTGCATAACCACTTTGAAAAATATGGTTTATCAAAACTGGACTGAGTGAGGTTTGGAAAAAACTCTTTAATTTCTTGAACTCACCACCTCAAATGCCACAGAGGTGCATTTAGTAACACCGGAGATTGCTGCTGCACTTATAAGGCTGTTACCACTGATGGTGTGCAGGTAGAATCGGCTTCAAATGAAAGGCGGCCTTGTGCCTCTTAGCTTTCTGTGGGTACTGGGCAAGATGGACCAGCCCAGTTGAGATGGACCAGCCCAGTTGTTCTTAAACCAATGGTCAGTTAGTTCTGATGAATCATAACCTCATGTAGGTGCAGCACCAATTTGGAGGCAACAATTCAAACAGTTGATCCTATGTGCTCCAATGAGGGTGGATCCTGCCCATTTATGGGATTGTTAGTCCTCTGTGGTTAGGGTCGCATAATTAATTCACATTAGTGCTTTTGTGATCTGCATACGCAGCTCAGAAACACCAGCGAAGCATGGAAAGGTCCGCTCCAGACTGTGACATCACCCTTGGAGTAAGTGTATAATGAGTTGGGGGTCACTGGTCTTTAGCTCGGCAGGCTAATCGTATCAGTTTCCGTATAGAGATGTGATTAGCGGCTAAACGGTATCTCTGCACAGAGATGCTACGACAACTTACAGCAAACGTATTACGCGTATTACATAAGCCCGCTGGTCTGAGCATGATGTAGCCAGGTCTGGTACAGGTATTACATAAGCCCGCTGGTCTGAGCATGATGTAGCCAGGTCTGGTACAGGTATTACATAAGCCTGCTGGTCTGAGCATGATGTAGCCAGGTCTGGTACAGGTATTACATAAGCCTGCTGGTCTGAGCATGATGTAGCCAGGTCTGGTACGCGTATTACATAAGCCCCCTGGTCTGAGCATGATGTAGCCAGGTCTGGTACAGGTATTACATAAGCCCCCTGGTCTGAGCATGATGTAGCCAGGTCTGGTACAGGTATTACATAAGCCCGCTGGTCTGAGCATGATGTAGCCAGGTCTGGTACGCGTATTACATAAGCCTGCTGGTCTGAGCATGATGTAGCCAGGTCTGGTACGGGTATTACATAAGCCTGCTGGTCTGGGCATGATGTAGCCAGGTCTGGTACGCGTATTACATAAGCCCCCTGGTCTGAGCATGATGTAGCCAGGTCTGGTACAGGTATTACATAAGCCTGCTGGTCTGAGCATGATGTAGCCAGGTCTGGTACAGGTATTACATAAGCCCGCTGGTCTGAGCATGATGTAGCCAGGTCTGGTACGCGTATTACATAAGCCCGCTGGTCTGAGCATGATGTAGCCAGGTCTGGTACAGGTATTACATAAGCCTGCTGGTCTGAGCATGATGTAGCCAGGTCTGGTACAGGTATTACATAAGCCCCCTGGTCTGAGCATGATGTAGCCAGGTCTGGTACGCGTATTACATAAGCCCGCTGGTCTGAGCATGATGTAGCCAGGTCTGGTACAGGTATTACATAAGCCCGCTGGTCTGAGCATGATGTAGCCAGGTCTGGTACGCGTATTACATAAGCCTGCTGGTCTGAGCATGATGTAGCCAGGTCTGGTACAGGTATTACATAAGCCTGCTGGTCTGAGCATGATGTAGCCAGGTCTGGTACAGGTATTACATAAGCCCGCTGGTCTGAGCATGATGTAGCCAGGTCTGGTACGCGTATTACATAAGCCCCCTGGTCTGAGCATGATGTAGCCAGGTCTGGTACAGGTATTACATAAGCCTGCTGGTCTGAGCATGATGTAGCCAGGTCTGGTACGCGTATTACATAAGCCCGCTGGTCTGAGCATGATGTAGCCAGGTCTGGTACGCGTATTACATAAGCCCCCTGGTCTGAGCATGATGTAGCCAGGTCTGGTACGGGTATTACATAAGCCCGCTGGTCTGAGCATGATGTAGCCAGGTCTGGTACAGGTATTACATAAGCCTGCTGGTCTGAGCATGATGTAGCCAGGTCTGGTACAGGTATTACATAAGCCTGCTGGTCTGAGCATGATGTAGCCAGGTCTGGTACAGGTATTACATAAGCCTGCTGGTCTGAGCATGATGTAGCCAGGTCTGGTACAGGTATTACATAAGCCCGCTGGTCTGAGCATGATGTAGCCAGGTCTGGTACAGGTATTACATAAGCCTGCTGGTCTGAGCATGATGTAGCCAGGTCTGGTACAGGTATTACATAAGCCTGCTGGTCTGAGCATGATGTAGCCAGGTCTGGTACGCGTATTACATAAGCCTGCTGGTCTGAGCATGATGTAGCCAGGTCTGGTACGCGTATTACATAAGCCCGCTGGTCTGAGCATGATGTAGCCAGGTCTGGTACGCGTATTACATAAGCCCGCTGGTCTGAGCATGATGTAGCCAGGTCTGGTACAGGTATTACATAAGCCCGCTGGTCTGAGCATGATGTAGCCAGGTCTGGTACAGGTATTACATAAGCCTGCTGGTCTGAGCATGATGTAGCCAGGTCTGGTACGGGTATTACATAAGCCTGCTGGTCTGAGCATGATGTAGCCAGGTCTGGTACAGGTATTACATAAGCCTGCTGGTCTGAGCATGATGTAGCCAGGTCTGGTACAGGTATTACATAAGCCTGCTGGTCTGAGCATGATGTAGCCAGGTCTGGTACAGGTATTACATAAGCCTGCTGGTCTGAGCATGATGTTGCCAGGTCTGGTACAGGTATTACATAAGCCTGCTGGTCTGGGCATGATGTAGCCAGGTCTGGTACGGGTATTACATAAGCCTGCTGGTCTGAGCATGATGTAGCCAGGTCTGGTACGCGTATTACATAAGCCCCCTGGTCTGAGCATGATGTAGCCAGGTCTGGTACAGGTATTACATAAGCCCCCTGGTCTGAGCATGATGTAGCCAGGTCTGGTACAGGTATTACATAAGCCCGCCGGTCTGAGCATGATGTAGCCAGGTCTGGTACAGGTATTACATAAGCCCCCTGGTCTGAGCATGATGTAGCCAGGTCTGGTACAGGTATTACATAAGCCTGCTGGTCTGAGCATGATGTAGCCAGGTCTGGTACAGGTATTACATAAGCCCCCTGGTCTGAGCATGATGTAGCCAGGTCTGGTACGCGTATTACATAAGCCTGCTGGTCTGAGCATGATGTAGCCAGGTCTGGTACGCGTATTACATAAGCCCGCTGGTCTGGGCATGATGTAGCCAGGTCTGGTACGCGTATTACATAAGCCCGCTGGTCTGGGCATGATGTAGCCAGGTCTGGTACAGGTATTACATAAGCCTGCTGGTCTGAGCATGATGTAGCCAGGTCTGGTACGCGTATTACATAAGCCCGCTGGTCTGAGCATGATGTAGCCAGGTCTGGTACAGGTATTACATAAGCCCGCTGGTCTGAGCATGATGTAGCCAGGTCTGGTACGCGTATTACATAAGCCTGCTGGTCTGAGCATGATGTAGCCAGGTCTGGTACAGGTATTACATAAGCCCCCTGGTCTGAGCATGATGTAGCCAGGTCTGGTACGCGTATTACATATGCCCGCCGGTCTGGGTCTGTGGCTCATATAAATCAGGTGAATATAGTGAAGATAGGTGAATACAGGTCATATAAATCAGGTGAATATAGGTGAATACAGGTCATATAAATCAGATGAATATAGTGAATATAGGTGAATACAGGTCATATAAATCAGGTGAATATAGGTGAATACAGGTCATATAAATCAGGTGAATATAGTGAATATAGGTGAATACAGGTCATATAAATCAGGTGAATATAGGTGAATACAGGTCATATAAATCAGGTGAATATAGTGAATATAGGTGAATACAGGTCATATAAATCAGGTGAATATAGGTGAATACAGGTCATATAAATCAGGTGAATATAGTGAATATAGGTGAATACAGGTCATATAAATCAGGTGAATATAGGTGAATACAGGTCATATAAATCAGGTGAATATAGGTGAATACAGGTCATATAAATCAGGTGAATATAGGTGAATACAGGTCATATAAATCAGGTGAATATAGGTGAATACAGGTCATATAAATCAGGTGAATATAGGTGAATACAGGTCATATAAATCAGGTGAATATAGTGAATATAGGCGAATACAGGTCATATAAATCAGCTAAATATAGTGAATATAGGTGAATACAGGTCATATAAATCAGCTAAATATAGTGAATATAGGCGAATACAGGTCATATAAATCAGCTAAATATAGTGAATATAGGTGAATACAGGTCATATAAATCAGCTAAATATAGTGAATATAGGTGAATACAGGTCATATAAATCAGCTAAATATAGTGAATATAGGCGAATACAGGTCATATAAATCAGCTAAATATAGTGAATATAGGTGAATACAGGTCATATAAATCAGCTGAATATAGGTGAATACAGGTCATATAAATCAGCTGAATATAGTGAATATAGGTGAATACAGGTCATATAAATCAGCTGAATATAGGTAAATACAGGTCATATAAATCAGCTGAATATAGTGTATATAGGTGAATACAGGTCATATAAATCAGCTGAATATAGGTGAATACAGGTCATATAAATCAGCTGAATATAGTGAATATAGGTGAATACAGGTCATATAAATCAGCTGAATGCACTTGTTCTTGGAAGTTCCTCTGGGTACGAGCGTCTAAATGAACGTTAAGTAAGAAGATGGGAACAAGGTGAAGCCTGTCCAGCCACGCCCACCTCTGCAGTAACCAGGGAAACGCAGCTCAGTTGGAAGAAGGACAGGATCGAGAGAAACACACTCCATACGCTGTGTACACGCTTTCTCCGGGAGAGAAACACACTCCATACGCTGCTTTCTCCGGGAGAGAAACACACTCCATACGCTGTGTACACGCTTTCTCCGGGAGAGAAACACACTACATACGCTGCTTTCTCTGGGAGAGAAACACGCTCCATACGCTGCTTTCTCCGGGAGAGAAACACGCTCCATACGCTGCTTTCTCCGGGGGATCCCCAGTAAGCAATAAGCAAATCAAATGTAGGTCCTGGAAAGAAAAAGAAAAAAAGAAAAACAGGCAGGTTTGTTTGCCTGCCAGTATAGTACAGTACAATGCTGTAGCAATGACAGAAATGGGACACTGTAAACATTCGCCCTAAACAGAACATGTTTAATAATAGATGGTGGTTCTATTTTTGGTGGAGAGCACAGGTAGAACACACGGTGTTTGTTGCTAATGCGTAGTTGGGTGCGGAGTGATTTTTCCACACCACAGCAATCTCACTGCGCGCTCTAAGCACAGGCCTCTAAGGGCAGCAGGGTGTACACTGCAAAAACCAAAAAAAGGTCCGTCCCAACAAGTATAAGTATAAGACACAAAGATTGGCAATTAGGTGGTGAGTTTTACTCATTTCAACAGTTGCCAATGGAGTAAGACAATTTCACTTGTCAAGCAAAAAGTTACTTAACACAAGTAAATATTTTCTCAAGTCTCTGAAGATTAAGTCTCATTACAAGACTAACACATAAGACTAAAACTAAAACAGTTAAGCCTTTTTTTCCACTGTAGTATGAAGGAACGTGGCTCAGAACTCAAAGGTCAGGAAACGTGTACCACAAATTTCTTCAATAAATATAAATAATACGCTAACCCTATATAATTGGATTTTGCATATTGAAAAAAAAAACTTGAAACTTGAAATTTCTCTTTGATTTTTATTTAATAAGAAATTACATTTTTAAAAAACAGTTAATAAGATGCATTTATTTACAGCAGTATTGCACAATTCCAATTTTAAAAAGGCAAATTTTCAGTGCAAATTAAGAAAGGTTTAAAAAAATAAAAAAAACATTTTGCTACAAATGTACTGGGTCCAATAAAGTGGAATAAAACAGTTCTTGGAGGTGTTCAGTGCAAATGGCGATTGAAGGGGTTGGATTTAATACAGTGATTAGTGCATGCGTGTGTGCACTCTTCCTCATACCTCAACGTTTTGTCCTTTTAAGAGAAGGCAGTCGATCAATCACATAACTGTTCTTTTGTTAAGACAATATTACATTGTAAATTCACTTCTTCTGTGAAACGGGTTACAGCCGAGGGAGGGTAATGAATCAGACTAAAGTGTCCATATTTCCAGAAGTTTCTGTCAATTTCAGTTTTACTGAAATTTAACCAACTGTCAAAGGCTTATTCGGATCTTTGAGAAATATTTGTCTTTTTTTGACTGGACAAATTTTGCTCAGCGGAGTATTCCTTAGAATAGTACAGCAGAATTACTATATTGTGAGAACCACAGACTTTTCAGATGCTCCCTAAAATTAATTTTATCTTCCAGCTATGATCTAACCTGGCACAATTTAGTTTCCTTAAATGGCTAAAAGGTCACAGAGTCATTTTTGCAAACATACAAAGGGCTCATTTAAATAATTTCAGATTAGACTGACTGATAAGCGCTAAAACATCACAGCCGAGGATCTTACTGATCTCATTGATTACCATTAAAGCAAAATTTAACAGACTAAATCCAACTGAATGTGACCACACATCATAACAATATCTAAGCGTTTGCCAGAAAAATAAATACAAATTGGGCTGAACCGAAATTGGGGTGGAGTAATTTTTACTATAAGTACATAAAACCTGTCCCTTATTGTGACTAAAGGACTTGTAACCAGCCAGAGGAATGAAGCAGACATGCTGTATGTCAGCTGTACCATTAATCATGTGACCCTTTAAACTTTGACCCCAAGTGACCGTTTCAATGTTCCCCATTGGAATGTGCTTTTTAACTCACAAAATGTCTACAAAATTAGTTCCTGGAAAAAGTAAACTCTTCCACCTTGGCCTTTAAACCAGGGGTGTTGAAATCCAGTCCTGAACAGCCAGAGGGCCTGCAGTTTAACTCCAGTCCAAATGAACCACAGTTTCTGCAGGTTTTTGTGGTTTCCTTTCAATCTGCAGCCAGTGTGGGCCTTGGGAACATAGTGTATGGAGTGAGGGGACAGGGCACATAGTAAACAGGGGTCTGAGTGGACAGGGGACAGGGCACATAGTAAACAGGGGTCTGAGTGGACAGGGGACAGGGGACAGGGCACATAGTAAACAGGGGTCTGAGTGGACAGGCGACAGGGCACATAGTAAACAGGGGTCTGAGTGGACAGGAGAGAGGGCACATAGTAAACAGGGGTCTGAGTGGACAGGGGACAGGACACATAGTAAACAGGGGTCTGAGTGGACAGGGGACAGGGCACATAGTAAACAGGGGTCTGAGTGGACAGGGGACAGGGCACATAGTAAACAGGGGTCTGAGTGGACAGGGGACAGGGCACAAAGTAAACAGGGGTCTGAGTGGACAGGGGACAGGGCACATAGTAAACAGGGGTCTGAGTGGACAGGAGAGAGGGCACATAGTAAACGGGTCTGAGTGGACAGGGGACAGGGCACATAGTAAACAGGGGTCTGAGTGGACAGGAGACAGGGCACATAGTAAACAGGGGTCTGAGTGGACAGGGGACAGGGCACATAGTAAACAGGGGTCTGAGTGGACAGGAGAGAGGGCACATAGTAAACAGGGGTCTGAGTGGACAGGGGACAGGGCACATAGTAAACAGGGGTCTGAGTGGACAGGGGACAGGGCACATAGTAAACAGGGGTCTGAGTGGACAGGGGACAGGGCACATAGTAAACGGGTCTGAGTGGACAGGAGAGAGGGCACAAAGTAAACAGGGGTCTGAGTGGACAGGGGACAGGGCACATAGTAAACAGGGGTCTGAGTGGACAGGGGACAGGGCACATAGTAAACAGGGGTCTGAGTGGACAGGGGACAGGGGACAGGGAACGGAGATCATATTCGGTCACAGTCTTGGTGTATTTGCAAAACAATAAGGGAAAAAAACTATTTAAAAACCTGCATTCAGCTGATCTGCATCAGCTGTTTTTCACTGGTGCAGTTACGCTGTGACACTTAACGCTCTGCATTACGCTGTGACACTTAACGCTCTGCATTACGCTGTGACACTTAACGCTCTGCATTACGCTGTGACACTTAACGCTCTGCATTACGCTGTGACACTTAACGCTCTGCATTACGCTGTGACACTTAACGCTCTGCATTACGCTGTGACACTTAACGCTCTGCATTACGCTGTGACACTTAACGCTCTGCATTACGCTGTGACACTTAACGCTCTGCATTACGCTGTGACACTTAACGCTCTGCATTACGCTGTGACACTGAACGCTCTGCATTACGCTGTGACACTTAACGCTCTGCATTACGCTGTGACACTTAACGCTCTGCATTACGCTGTGACACTTAACGCTCTGCATTACGCTGTGACACTTAACGCTCTGCATTACGCTGTGACACTTAACGCTCTGCATTACGCTGTGAATTGTGTAATAATATACTCTTAAAGTTCTGGAATCTAAAAATGACTCTAATAGGATTTATAACATTAGGCTGGTTAACAAGGCAGATTTAAGTGCCTTTTGCAACACGGCATCAACCAATAATGCAATTTACAGTGGAGGGAAAAACTGCAATACAATAACATTCTCCAGGCAATACAGTGACACTGTCACGACAATACAGTGACACTGTCACGACAATACAGTGATGCTGTCACGACAATATAGTCACACTGTCATGACAGACAGTTATGGCAAGACTTCCAGGAATCACATTTCTTTCTGAAAGACTTTGATATGGACGTTGCTCTTATCATCATCATCATCATCATCACCACCATCTCTAACAGAACTCTCTGTTTAACACTGATTAAAATCCTTCTCTGGACCACACAAAAAAGGCTTACAGGTACTGAATGGTGCTCCCTCATAATGAGACCATATCACAGTCACTAGACTACACAAAAAGAAGCAGTGATCTGACAGAATGTGACTGTGGACACAATACTGGAGGCTCGGGCCAAACCGTGGAGGCAAACACATTTCTTATAAGAGGTAGACGGCTGTGAGTCGATGGAAGACCATTTAACTAACAGATGCATTACTCATCAATGTACTGGATTTACCCAAGGCCTGGATGAGCCTGGTGCTCCCCTACAGCATGTCAATAATGCAAGGCTGACCAGGAAATACTTTTGAAAAGTACATGGTACTAAATGGGAGAATATAACATCAGCACATATACATTTTTATGGTTCATTGGCTTGGTGGTAAAACGGGACACTTACATTTGGAGATTCATCTTGCCTATGAATTTTAGCTGATTAAATGTTTCGATTTCTATCATTTCTGTGCAAATGGCAATTGCTATTTCACCTTGAGGGGTAACTTGTGTGGCTGCTGTTCTAACAAAAGTGCAAAACGGATAATGAGGAGCAGAGGGTGTGACTGAGGAAGAGGAGGAGCGGAGGGTGTGACCGTGAGGAAGAGGGTGTGACTGAGGAAGAGGAGTGGAGCTGGAAAGCTGTGGATGTTGTGAACTGATTGACCACTTCAAATGAAACAAATAAAATTTCAAAAACAACACACACATTTAGAATTACAGACATTAAAAAAAATTTAAATAAAAAGATATAAAAAGAAATAAATAGTTACAAGAAATGATCATAAGATGTGGGAAAGGAACAACCTTTGGATGCACACATTACATACGAGCGACTGAAAGCGCTAATGCATATCCACAGGGTGTTGTCTGGTGTGTACGCTGGTTTTGATCCCCGTCTCTAGATAGTATCTTTGGCTTTTTTGCGTCGGCTCAGCTCTCCAAGTTTAGCAGGAAAACAGTTATGAGGTACAACTCCAACCTTTTACACAAATCCCAGTGGAACGGTTTAACTTTCTTCTTTTTTTCCGTTGCATTCATCCCAAACCGGCCCAAGCAGAAGAACTGCTCTCCTTCTCACAGAAGCGTCAATAAGCAGGTTTTAAAAGCAGAGGCTTGTTTCTGAAGTGAGCGGCCAGAGCCGTAGAATGAAAGGTAGTAAAGAAAGAAGCCTACAGTACATATTCACATATCTACAGTGTGCAGGAAAGACGTCCGGCTGCTACGCGACTGCTGGGTGTCCGTCTGTACATCTGCCCGTCCATCATCTCCGTCTCAGGATCTGGAGAAGACGCCGGAACAGGACGCTGATCCAGAGCAGGAGGGCGGGTCTGTTCTGGCCCCGCCCTACGTCCGGCCAGCCCGCTATGCCGTTCCTGTCCCGGACTCCCTGGACTCCCTGAAAAGACAAAAAGAGGGGGAAAAAAAGGTCCAGTCAGTGTGACGCCTTGGTGGTCTGTGGAATGCTGGGAATGCTGGAAGCTCCGAGCCGCCGTGGAATGCTGGGAGCTCCGAGCCGCCGTGGAATGACGCAGTAGGAGGAAATATACTCCATGGATACCCAATCCGGCCCTGGTTTTCTTTTCTCCCAGGTAATTAACTGAACAATTAGTGCTACTGATTCACACCTGACTCCCAGGTAAAGGGAGGGTGGAACCGGAATCTTGGCCCTCGAGGACCGAGATTTCAGTGACAGGGGCCTACTCCACAGGGGCCTACTCCACAGGGGCCTACTCCAGGATTACCCTAACCCTACTCCAGGATTACCCTAACCCTACTCCAGGATTACCCTAACCCTACTCCAGGATTACCCTAACCCTACTCCAGGATTACCCTAACCCTACTCCAGGATTACCCTAACCCTACTCCAGGATTACCCTAACCCTACTCCAGGATTACCCTAACCCTACTCCAGGATTACCCTAACCCTACTCCAGGATTACTCTAACCCTACTCCAGGATTACCCTAACCCTACTCCAGGATTACTCTAACCCTACTCCAGGATTACCCTAACCCTACTCCAGGATTACCCTAACCCTACTCCAGGATTACCCTAACCCTACTCCAGGACTCCACTGTGCTAATGGTGCCATGCTAATCTAACCCTGCTTCACTGAAAAGAAGAAAATGTGTCTGCAAAGTATGTTCTCTTGTGGTTTTTTTGTGGGTAGAACAGGTGTAAATTACTGCCTGATTGGCTGCAGCTGGCAGTAAATTACTGTGGAATTGTGGGAAGGGGCAGAGTTGAACCGCCTTCCACCCATTCCTGCCCATACCTCCTGTAAATCTAGCGACTGGCGGGTGCAAATTCTAAAACGACAGGAAGGTCTTAATTACTCACCAGCTCTGGGAAGTCAGAGAGAAGGTAATTGCAATGTTGAAGTGCTACATTGTAAACACTGTTGATCTTGGTGGTGTGTGAAAAGGGGCGAGTTTCAACAAGTAAAAAAAAAAACAAGTAAAAAAAACAAAAACAAATGCCCATTGCTCCTGCAGTAAAACTGCTCAACTCTATGGTAGCATCATTCCAAAGAGTCCCAATCTTCGAAAAATGCACCCTCCCTCACTACCACCTCCTCTCCTCCCTTCCTCCACTACCACCTCCTCTCCTCCTTTACTCCACTACCACCTCCTCTCCTCCTTTACTCCACTACCACCTCCTGTACTCCGTGCCCCAGAAACGGATCTTTGTGTTTTAATCTAATGTTGCTGATTACATCTTAATTACGTATTAATGGTTACATATTAATTAATGTCTCGACGCAAACCGCAATGTCAAGTACATTGTATACTGTACATGTAAATAATTACTCAAAACGTTCAGGCAGTTTTGCATATTTCCAGGTAGGAGGGGAGTGGTAGTGGGGGAGTGGAGGAAGGGAGGTGGGGAGTGTAGAATATTGGGACGCACCCAAGATTTCACAGCTCTGTTTGGCTCTATGGTACAGCTCTGTTTGGCTCTATGGTACAGCTCTGTTTGGCTCGATGGTACAGCTCTGTTTGGCTCGATGGTACAGCTCTGTTTGGCTCGATGGTACAGCTCTGTTTGGCTCAATGGTACAGCTCTGTTTGGCTCTATGGTACAGCTCTGTTTGGCTCGATGGTACAGCTCTATTTGGCTCGATGGTACAGCTCTGTTTGGCTCAATGGTACAGCTCTGTTTGGCTCGATGGTACAGCTCTGTTTGGCTCTATGGTACAGCTTTGTTTGGCTCGATGGTACAGCTCTGTTTGGCTCGATGGTACAGCTTTGTTTGGCTCTATGGTACAGCTCTGTTTGGCTCGATGGTACAGCTTTGTTTGGCTCTATGGTACAGCTCTGTTTGGCTCGATGGTACAGCTCTGTTTGGCTCAATGGTACAGCTCTGTTTGGCTCTATGGTACAGCTCTGTTTGGCTCGATGGTACAGCTCTGTTTGGCTCAATGGTACAGCTCTGTTTGGCTCTATGGTACAGCTCTGTTTGGCTCGATGGTACAGCTCTGTTTGGCTCAATGGTACAGCTCTGTTTGGCTCAATGGTACAGCTCTGTTTGGCTCGATGGTACAGCTCTGTTTGGCTCAATGGTACAGCTCTGTTTGGCTCTATGGTACAGCTTTGTTTGGCTCTATGGTACAGCTCTGTTTGGCTCGATGGTACAGCTCTGTTTGGCTCGATGGTACAGCTCTGTTTGGCTCGATGGTACATTGTTCTCTGGGGGATTTCAGTTGGTCAGGGGCTGGCGGGGGGACTTGTCTATCCTGAGGACCACCATCCTGTAGACTTTGTAGACACTATATCTATATCACTATAACAATATCACTATATATCACTGTATCAATATCACTATATCTATGCTGCTTAGCCCCAGTTTCGCCTCCGCCAGGCATTTTAGTACAATTTTTATAATTATAATAAACTAATATATAAAAGTAAATCAACAATTCTAATCCTTTCTGATATTCACCCTGGCTACGCAGCGCTATGTTGTACGGATGTGTGTATGTGTGTGTGTGTGTGTAGGGAGCTCACACAAAATAAGGTAAACTGGTTTCTAACATTGGCTAACCTTAGCACCCCCATGTATTGACCTAGCCCATTAGCCCAGGCTAACGTTGGCTAACCTCAGCACCCCCATGTATTGACCTAGCCCATTAGCCCAGGCTAACGTTGGCTAACCTCAGCACCCCCATGTATTGACCTAGCCCATTAGCCCAGGCTAACGTTGGCTAACCTCAGCACCCCCATGTATTGACCTAGCCCATTAGCCCAGGGAGAGAAATGTTCCTGGTGCCGTCACTGAGTCCAATAATGTCATTGATTAGTGCGTCAGGTTTAAATCAGTCCTGATTGGACGGGAGGAATGAAAACCAGCATCACTACTGGCCCTGAAGGCCAGATTTGAGTGTCCCTGTGCTGTGCGCTCTGACCAATACCTGCCCGCATCGCAGCGGCACCTCATTCCCTGCTTTTAAACCCTCTGGAGCGCACAGCTGCTTGAATTTCCAGCCATCTTCACCCCACTTGGGTCAAACACGCAATGTGGAACACTTTAAAAACGCTAGTAAACGCCAGATGTTTCAATGTTCTGAACAACGTCATTCTTCGTCACGTTTCGTAAAAAATTCTGCAAGAGCGGTTTCAAATTTTACCAGCATCTAAGGAGTTCACTGCCGTTAACTGTAAGAGCAACACTGAGCACGCAACGAGCAACTACTTCCAATCAACACAAACTATGCTATGCACACAAAATCTCATTAAAAACCTACAGGGAAAAAATGTCTAAATCTAAAAGGAGGACCTTCTGACATGGAAAACGAAACGCACAATGGATAGTCACTTTTTAAATAGGGGTAGGAAACGCTTTCTCCTCACACACCAGTCCAATAGGCTTTTAATACATCCTGTTGGCAAAGAGGGGGGGTGGTGTCAAGTCAAGTACTTTACAAAGCTGCCAGTAAAAAAAACATAATAAACTGAGACTGGATTTTTGCAGCATTTCAGTTGAATACAGATGAAGTTAGTCACACAATGTCCTTATTCAGTATGATCTTCAGTGACTTTGCGCAACCTTATGAACACACCAGCCTGTTCCATGTAGAGAAATGAAGAGGGGGGGGGGTGTTTTGAGGTGTGGCTGGAGGTTGTCAAACAGCTGGCTCAGAGCCTACAGCTTAATTTATGCCCCCCCTCTGTAGTATACAGGCCCATAGTACAGCTCCACATCCCCTCCTCTGTAGTACACAGGCCCATAGTACAGCTCCACATCCCCTCCTCTGTAGTACACAGGCCCATAGTACAGCTCCACATCCCCTCCTCTGTAGTATACAGGCCCATAGTACAGCTCCACATCCCCTCCTCTGTAGTACACAGGCCCATAGTACAGCTCCACATCCCCTCCTCTGTAGTACACAGGCCCATAGTACAGCTCCACATCCCCTCCTCTGTAGTACACAGGCCCATAGTACAGCTCCACATCCCCTCCTCTGTAGTACACAGGCCCATAGTACAGCTCCACATCCCCTCCTCTGTAGTACACAGGCCCATAGTACAGCTCCACATCCCCTCCTCTGTAGTACACAGGCCCATAGTACAGCTCCACATCCCCTCCTCTGTAGTACACAGGCCCATAGTACAGCTCCACATCCCCTCTGTAGTATACAGGCCCTTTTTGCAACTGTCTGAAACGCTGATGAGTAGCTCTCGTGTGTGTTACCAGAAAGTAACACGTTCGGTGTTACAATACGACGGCGCCAATCCACAAACTGCAAAAACCACAACTGTTTTACATGTATCTAAGTATTTATCTGCCTAATAATAATGTATTAGTATACTAATTAACAATTATACAAAATTATTGTTTTTACTTTTATAGAAATATTTGTCATTTATAATGTTATATTATTGTAGCAATATTAATAACAAATGTCACATGTCGAATATTAATGCTTAGACATGTGAAAGCTGGCTGTTCGCAGGGCCTGGTACTGAGGAGATTATTATGCATTGTGCTAAACCCCACACACACTTTCACAGACAAAATAAAACTCAGCCTTCCTAAATTTGAGCTGCTGAACTGTTGGAAACAATGAGGTCCTGGGGGGGGGGGCTGTACGGACACTGCGAGCGGCTTTCCAATTGCACAAATCCGCGCCGTTTGCGAGTTATCCATCGGACCCCTGGCCACAAGCTTGGCTTTCGCTGGGTCAAAGGTCAAAGGAGGTCAGTGGGGGACGGCCAACTCCAGAATATTACCTCTGCAAACTTGGCAGGGGGGGGGGGGGGGGGGGCCCAAAACAGGTGCGGGCTTTTGGCCCAGAGACTTGGCAGGGGCTCGCTCGTTTGGCACCAGCCGATCGCGATAAGCAGCAGGCTTTTTCCTCGGGGGCACTCGGCCTAGAACCCGCCAGGAAGCACACGCCGCAAACGTGATTCCTGTTTAGAAACAAAAAGAACCTCTCCACCCGCCCCCCCCCCTCCACAGCCCCCTCAAAAAAAAAAAAAAAAAACCACAAAACATTTTTCAAATCCTGTGTGCACGTCTTTTTTTTACCGGCATCTTTGATTGCTATCTCTCTGGCTTCAGACGGGGGTTGGCATTGTTGGGGCGATCCGCGGAAGGGGACCTGGGTCCAGGCGAAAGGCGGACGGCATCTGAAGGTGCGGGCGGGAGGACGTCTCGCTCCGGGGAAATGTGGCACGTAAAACGCCTGCCGCGCACACCGTCCGTCGCCGCGGAGGCGACTCTCCTGGTTACCGCCGCTACGCCGATATCCAGGCCAAAAATCACAAACAGCCCATGAACCGAACTACGTGCTCAAACTAGGGAAACAGGTGCGGAGGAAACGCGCCGAGCACAAATGAGTTAACCCTTAGATGGATCTGTAGTGGCAAACTCACTGCACCTTTAACCAAGCTATTTCTGCATAGTGCTGTCATACATTGGCTAGCTTGCAGATGTTACCATGGAGAAATTCCTGCATAAGTGATGACATACATTAGTACAGTACGACATCACAACATCACCCCCCCCCCCCCCCCAAACCCCTCGAGTCAGTCAGGCAAACACTGCTACATAGCTATATCTGTACAGTGTTAGCCTACATAGCTATATCTGTACAGTGTTAGCCTACATAGCTATATCTGTACAGTGTTAGCCTACATAGCTATATCTGTACAGTGTTAGCCTACATAGCTATATCTGTACAGTGTTAGCCTACATAGCTATATCTGTACAGTGTTAGCCTACATAGCTATATCTGTACAGTGTTAGCCTACATAGCTGAGCCTGTACAGTGTTAGCCTATATAGCTATATCTGTACAGTGTTAGCCTACATAGCTATATCTGTACAGTGCTAACCAACATAGCTGAGCCTGTACAGTGTTAGCCTACATAGCTATATCTGTACAGTGTTAGCCTACATAGCTAAGCCTGTACAGTGTTAGCCTACATAGCTATATCTGTACAGTGTTAGCCTACATAGCTAAGCCTGTACAGTGTTAGCCTACATAGCTATATCTGTACAGTGTTAGCCTACATAGCTAAGCCTGTACAGTGTTAGCCTACATAGCTATATCTGTACAGTGCTAAACAACATAGCTGAGCCTGTACAGTGTTAGCCTACATAGCTAAACCTGTACAGTAGTCTCCTACCTTACTGGGATTATATTGTAGTCGCCCAGTTTACTGGGATTATACCGTACTCTCCCATTTTTTTTGGATTATACTGTAGTCGTCTACTTTAGTACACCTGTACCATAATCCAGTACCTTGGTAGGCCTGTACCATAATCCAGTACCTTGGTAGGCCTGTACCATAATCCAGTACCTTGGTAGGCCTGTACTGTAGTTGCGTACTTTCCTAGCTGTGGAGTGCTTTCACAGCCCCCCCCCTCCCCCCTCCCCCCTCCCCCGAGTCCTGAAGCGCTGAGAGCAGCCCCCCCCCCCCCCCTCCCCCCTCCCCCGAGCAGCAGGTGTTCCCCGTTATCTCTGCTCCGATCGCAGACTGTGCAGCTGTTCAGACGGAACCCACGGGGGCCCGTGAGGAGCGCCTCACCGCACAGAGCTGAGGAGGAAACTACGCGTGCTGACGATCAGAGCGCAACAACCCCCTCCCCTAAACACCACCCCCCTCCCCTTACCCTTACCCCGTATCAGGCTATGTCCACTGCGTCCGTCCCGCTCACGGAATGCAAGACTCAGACGTTCCCTTAACCAACCAAGACTAGTCATCAAGAAGGTTAATAAAAACTGAAAGTTATTACATTTCACTAACAGTCAACTACATGTTATGTTCACCCTCAGTAATGCAACATTCAAGACCAACCAGGGTCACAATTATATTCTCTTTTTGGAAAATGAAGAAATTTCTTAGTTTTTTTCAGGTTTTCGTATTTGAACATTGAAAAGTTGGTACATATTTGCTAATCCCTACATTTGGCTTGGATTTGGCTCAGAAATGTCATGAAATATGATATACTGGCATTAATAAATGGGACAACATCTCCTTTTAAAGACAATTTGTTTAACCTGTGTGACTAACTCAAAGAATGCAGGAGCTAGGCTTGTCTGTAATATCGGGCAAGCCTTCTTAAACACTTCAGATAATGTATAAATACACTACTTTAGCGCATGTGAATTATTAACCCCATTCAGCACATGCTGCACTTCTGTAATTAGAGTCTGTGTTCAGTAAAGTCATGGGTCAACAGTTAAATTGTCATTTTAACCAAAATCTTCAACTAGTTAATACTCTGACTTTTTGACAATACATGTTGTATTGAAAGAAGAAGTGAAATTTGTAATACCACCACACACAGGAAAAACAAGAAACCACAATTTATAGGACTATAAATGTAGAAAAACAACAGAGAGATGAGCCAGAATGTTGAGATGACGACGTGCAATTCATGTACTGAAGCTCACCAATATTCCCACAGAACTGAACACAATTCAATTGTCTGAACACAATTCTTTCCGGGGCGGAAGCATGCTTGCACTTTTGGGATTGTCACGGCGACGTTTCTACGTCGATCTTGCTTGTATACATCGGACATGTTTCAAAGAGGAGATGTGACCTTCCCCAAGTGTGAAAACACAGATTCCTGATGTAAACTTACCCAGCGGCACTCTTGGCCCAGCTAATCCCACCTGCTGCTGTGTTCTTTGTTTGAGCCAAGGACAACGCAATAGATGTGGGTCAACGGCGTACCGCAGATAGGAGGGTTTGCTATGATGCCAGCCTGCGCAAACATCAATTCTGACCATAGGCGCGCAAAAACAATGCCATCCTTAGACTGAACGGTCTCTTCCAGTCAGTCGCGCAGGATAAAACAAATAATTTCAGTCCACATCTGCTTTCCATCTGCGCTCGCTCGGTGACAAGGTACTAACATTGCGCATTAGGCTCGGCTTGGCAGGCTAAGAGGTTTTAACAGGAGAGGCTAGGCTAGGCTTGGCAGGCTAAGAGGTTTTAACAGGAGAGGCTAGGCTCGGCAGGCTAAGAGGTTTTAACAGGAGAGGCTAGGCTTGGCAGGCTAAGAGGTTTTAACAGGAGAGGCTAGGCTAGGCTTGGCAGGCTAAGAGGTTTTAACAGGAGAGGCTCGGCTTGGCAGGCTAAGAGGTTTTAACAGGAGAGGCTAGGCTTGGCAGGCTAAGAGGTTTTAACAGGAGAGGCTAGGCTAGGCTTGGCAGGCTAAGAGGTTTTAACAGGAGAGGCTAGGCTTGGCAGGCTAAGAGGTTTTAACAGGAGAGGCTAGGCTAGGCTTGGCAGGCTAAGAGGTTTTAACAGGAGAGGCTCGGCTGGCAGGCTAAGAGGTTTTAACAGGAGAGGCTAGGCTTGGCAGGCTAAGAGGTTTTAACAGGAGAGGCTAGGCTAGGCTTGGCAGGCTAAGAGGTTTTAACAGGAGAGGCTAAGGCTAGGCTTGGCAGGCTAAGAGGTTTTTAACAGGAGAGGCTAGGCTAGGCTTGGCAGGCTAAGAGGTTTTAACAGGAGGAGAGGCTAGGCTTGGCAGGCTAAGAGGTTTTAACAGGAGAGGCTAGGCTAGGCTTGGCAGGCTAAGAGGTTTTAACAGGAGAGGCTAGGCTAGGCTTGGCAGGCTAAGAGGTTTTAACAGGAGAGGCTAGGCTAGGCTTGGCAGGCTAAGAGGTTTTAACAGTGGGGGCTTCGGCTGACAGGCTCATGACACAACCTCTAATTGGCTGTAATGTGCACCTTTCTCTGTGGAGGAGGAGGAGGAGGGTGTTATTACATTTGGCCCGCGCTCCCGCTCTGTCTCCAATGATAACATACTGCAGGCCTCGCTCACACACACACACATGCTCATACACACACGCACACACCACACACGCTCATACACACACGCACACACACACACACGCTCATACACACACACACACACACACACACATCACACACACAAACACATGCACACACAAACACACATGCACTCATACACACACACACACACACACACGCTCATACCCACACACACACACACACACACACTCGCTCATATCACACACACACACACACACACACACACGCTCATACACACACACAACACACACACACACACGCTCATGACACACACACAAACACACATGCACACACAAACACACACGCTCATACACACACACACACACACACACAAACACACATGCACACACAAACACACACGCTCATACACACATCACACACCACACACACACGCTCATACTCACACACACACACACACACACACGCTCACACACACACACACACACACACGCTCATACACGCGCTACACACACACACACACACACTCATACACACAAACACACACGCACACACACAACACACACACACGCTCATACCCCACACACGGCGCACACACACGCTCACACACACACACACCACGCTCATACACACACACATCACATGCTCATACCCACACACACACACACACACACACACGCTCATACCCACACACAACAAACACACACACGCTCATACACACACACACAAACACACACACACACACAAACAGACACACGCTCATACCCACACACACACGCTCATACACACACCACACACACCACACACGCTCATACCCACACACACACACAAACACACACACGCTCATGCACACACACACACACACACACACACGCTCATACCCACACACACACACACACACACACACGCACAAACACACACACGCTCATACCCACACACACACACACACACGCTCACACACACACATACACACACAAAACACAGCTCGCCTCTCACACACACGCGTGCACATGCACACACACAAACACAGCGCTCTCTCTCTCTCACACACACACACACACACACGCTCATACACACACAAACACAGCTCTCTCTCTCACACACACATGCGTGCACATGCACACACACAAACACAGCTCTCTCTCTCTTTCTCACACACACACACACTCACACGCGCATGCACACACACAGCTCTCTTTCGCTCTCTCACACACACGCACACACACACACACACACACAGCTCAATCTCTCTCACACATACGCACACGCTCACACACGCACAAACACAGCGCTCTCGCTCTCTCTCACACACACACACACACACACACACACAGCTCTCTCTCACATACGCACACGCTCACACACATGCACGCACACACACATACAAACACAGCGCTCTCTCTCTCTCTCTCTCTCACACACACACTTGTTTTTGTGCTCCTCACCCCTCCCACAGTAAGACAGGGGGGAGGAAAAAGAGGCAGGAAGTCTGTGTGAGCCATGTTGTTTACTGCAGGGTGGAGTGACACAGCAGCGCTCCCAAATTCATTAACCCCGGGAACGCGACAGCGCTCCCAAATTCATTAACCCCGGGAACGCGACAGCGCTCCCAAATTCATTAACCCCGGGGAATACCACAGCGCTTCCAAATTCATTAACCCCGGGAATACCACAGCGCTCCCAAATTCATTAACCCTGGGAATATCACAGCGCTCCCAAATTCATTAACCCCGGGAATACCACAGTGCTCCCAAATTCATTAACCCTGGGAATACCACAGTACTCCCAAATTCATTAACCCTGGGAATACCACAGTACTCCCAAATTCATTAACCCCAGGAATACCACAGCGCTCCCAAATTCATTAACCCTGGGAATACCACAGTGCTCCCAAATTCGTTTTACCCTGGGAATATGACAGCACTCCAAAATTCATTAACCCCAGGAAACACGACAGCATTCCCAAATTCATTAACCCCAGGAATACCACAGCATTCCCAAATTCGTTTACTCTGGGAATATGACAGCACTCCAAAATTCATTAACCCCAGGAACACGACAGCATTCCCAAATTCATTAACCCCAGGAATACCACAGCATTCCCAAATTCTTTATCCCTGGGAATACAACAGCATTCCCAAATTCATTAACCCCGGGAACACGACAGCATTCCCAAATTCATTAACCCCGGGAACACAACAGCATTCCCAAATTCATTAACCCCGGGGTATACCAACAGCAGTTTCCAAATTAATTAACCCCGGGAACATGACAGCTTGCCCAAATTCATTAACCCCGGGAATACCACAGCATTTCCAAATGAATTAACCTGCATTGGCAGACAACTGCAATGTCCTTCTCCTCCCCCTCGCCACCCCTCCTCCGCCTTCTCCCCCCCTCTCCACCCTCCTTCTCCTACCCCGCTCCACCCTCCTCCTCCTCTCCCCTCTCCCCCCCTCTGCCACCCTCCTTCTCCTCCCCCTCTCCACCCTCCTTCTCCTCCCTCCGCCCCTCTCCACCCTCGCTTCTCCTCCCCCTCTCCGCCCTCCTTCTCCTCCTCCCCCTCTCCGCCCTCCTTCTCCTCCCCCCTCTCCGCCCTCCTTCTCCTCCTCCTCCTCTCCACCCTCCTTCTCATCCTCCCCCTCTCCACCCTCCTTCTCCTCCTCCCCCCTCTCCACCCTCCTTCTCCTCCTCCCCCTCTCCACCCTCCGTCTCCTCCTCCCCCTTTCCACCCTCCTTCTCCTCCTCCCCCTCTCCACCCTCCTTCTCCTCCTCCTCTCCACCCTCCTTCTCCTCCTCCTCCTCCTCTCCACCCTCCTTCTCCTCCTCCTCCTCTCCACCCTCCTTCTCCTCCTCCCCCTCTCCACCCTCCTTCTCCTACTCCTTCTCCTTTACTTTTTCACCCTTGCTTTCTGTGCTCTTCTCACTGGCTTCTCAAATAAAAAGATAAAAAGAAAAAGGAAAATAAAACATGGCTTTGAAGCAAACCCCCGTCACGCACCACGTTCTGTCTCAGTTCTGTGACAGTTTCCAGCAGACACACACACCCCGACGGTTTCCAGCACACACACACACACACCAGCTTCACTCCAGTGGCACGTTAGAGGACACATCTGAGCACTGTCATGAGAATTGTTCTCTGTGTTTTTGTCATTTTCTTCTTCTAATGTCAGCCAGCTGGGCGATACTTACAAACACCCCCCCCTCCCCCCCTGCCCTTTCCCCCCTCCCCCTGCCGGCCATCCTTACACAAGTGCCTCCCCACTCCCTATCTGTGAGTGGCCTGCTACAAAAAAACAACTCAAAAAAGAGGAGAGCCTCTGTCTGGGAGGATCTATCTGCAGAGTCTGTCAATGGAGGACTTATCTGGCCGCGTGTGAATGTTTTTCTGAATGCATTCTGCTATTATGGTATAACTCACGCCATGTATCATGGGTCTAGGTTGGCATGAATTAGCTTACATTTAGTGCATTTAACACTTTCAAGTCTGGGACTGCACTTCCAAGTGGACTCATGGTGGTTATGTTCTCTCTCATTGCAAGTTGCTGTAGATAAGTGTCGAAAAAATAATTTAATGTAATTCCAAATAAGACCGTTAAGTGCAACATTTTACCACAGAATTTTTAAGTGCCAGTCTTTCAACTTTTGGCACCACTGGCTGTAAATCAAAAACTTCTGATTAGGAAAAACTGTGATTAACACAAACAATTAAACAAATATGCAATTTCCGGGACAAATAGGCCACCATCCATTTCCATGTTGATTCTTGAACTTCAACGTTAGCGGGGAAAAGTCTCACGAAGAAATTAAAAAAAAGAAAAGAAACTCAAAGCTCTGAAATCAAACAAAGCGCAGGTACAAAAAGAGACACAATCCTACTCAGGCGCCCTGAGTAACTGCGCTGGTAAAAGCGGGATTGTGTAATTAAAGCCCCTGAGTAACTGCGCTGGTAAAAGCGGGATTGTGTAATTAAAGCCCGGCGCATAGTCCCCGGAGATGTAGCCACAGGCTAGCTTAATGACGTTCTACAGTCACATGACCTTAATGACCACGGCCATGCAGCGCAAGAGCTGGCTGGCCTTTTCGTGCGCATTGTTTGACCCGAAGCCTCGCTTTTACCCATGCCTCTGGATCTATAATTATTTCTGTGCTGCAAGGCCATTAGTATGTCTGGAGCAGTGGTCAAAAAAAGAAAAACGTTTTTAAAGGTGTGCCGTTCTGTGACCTGCTTTTCCAGTTCAGAGATCGCTTTGTATTTTTTTTCGAAGTCACAAAATTAAAAGGTGCGCTATGGTCACTTTCTGAAAGAGAATTTTCTTCAGTGCACATGGTGGACTGCTAATACAATCACTGGCTTCCCTGCTGCCTTTGACACAGATCTGGAAACCACAACCCCGTAGCAGCTGAGGAGAAAATTATAATGAAATTATAATTGATCTTGTACCATCACCTTGATTGAGGGGTTAAAAAAAACAGAAATGTAGGCTATAATATGAGGAAGCAGTCATAAAAACAAGTCTGAACGAAAAAAGGCCTAAAAGTTTTACAGCCATTTCAGAGCCGGGGTTTACCAACCCCCCACTATTAACTGGAAAGGGAGAAATATGGCATATTTTGAGGTATCAAATGAAAACAATAGAGGAGACACAATAAGTGTTTGAGGCGGAACTCACCACCAGGAAGGGATGAAAAACAAATTCAAGTCAAAAGCACAGAGATGTCAAATTATTATTATTTTAAATTCACATATTTTCACAAGTGTTCACACTCAATTTAAGTATATTTTGAGGCAGACGCTAAAAACACTGATCTCTGAAAACTTGTTCTGTATATTTTAAGTTGGCTTACAGCTGCCAAAAAGTGAAGAAAAAGGTTCACGCACCACCTGGTTATCTGTTCGTTTTAGGACCGCATCTTACCAGCAAATGGTACGAGGTGCGACTTGCACATGTTCTCAGCGAGGTTGGTTCTCAGGAGAGAACGGCCCCTGTGAGCGTCAGACGTCTAAAACAAATTCAATAAAATAATAATAATAATAAAGCGGTGGTTGCAGTGCCATGGTGATAGAGCGCGGAGCACCATGAGAACCGGGTGAGTTCTGCTTTTCCCATTGTTCTAAAAAGTACAGAGTGTCTCTCGCTCAGGGAGAGGACAGGAGTCTGCTTTCAAACATGGCCACACTCAGGGAGAGGACAGGAGTCTGCTTTCAAACATGGCCACACTCAGGGAGAGGACAGGAGTCTGCTTTCAAACATGGCCTCGCTCAGGGAGAGGACAGGAGTCTGCTTTCAAACATGGCCACACTCAGGGAGAGGACAGGAGTCTGCTTTCAAACATGGCCACACTCAGGGAGAGGACAGGAGTCTGCTTTCAAACATGGCCTCGCTCAGGGAGAGGACAGGAGTCTGCTTTCAAACATGGCCACACTCAGGGAGAGGACAGGAGTCTGCTTTCAAACATGGCCACACTCAGGGAGAGGACAGGAGTCTGCTTTCAAACATGGCCACACTCAGGGAGAGGACAGGAGTCTGCTTTCAAACATGGCCACACTCAGGGAGAGGACAGGAGTCTGCTTTCAAACATGGCCACACTCAGGGAGAGGACAGGAGTCTGCTTTCAAACATGGCCAAGCTTGCGGCTTCACTAAATGGGCTTTAAGTTTTTTTTAATTCTCAGTTAAATGCGTGACAATCACACAAATATACATTTTACAGTAAGAATGATGTTTAACATTACTTAACTCTATGGCTAATAAGACTGATGCCCCAATATGAAGTTCAAACATAATACATTTATATTCCATTCACTGTAATCTTAAATTATAGCCTGTTCTGGTCCACAGTGCCCTGACAAACTGTCCTAGTTCAATTTGAATGAGCACAGTTTGGAAAACAGTTGGTGAATCATACAATTAATCACCCAGCATCTGTCAGAACAAGTATCTGTTTATCTCTGGTCCAATACCTCTGACCCAGAGGGCATAATATCCTCAGATAAATCAGTTATGTTTGAAAAACACAGTCATGGAGTTTAACTGTGAGGTGAAAAATATTAATATTTATCCTTTTGTATGTCATTTTCTATTGACTGTAGCACAACTCCACCAAATTGTGTTTAAAAATGAACAACTGACAAACACCTGCCCTGGAGGAGGATTCCAGACAAAGCATTTCCTCTCCGGTCCTCCTGTCCAATCACATCAGTGAAACCCACAATTTCATAATTTAACTGTTTCGATGACGGTAAAATTTGACAACACCCCATACAAAACCCCATACAAAACCCCATGCAAAAGAAAATCCCATCAATGAATCGTGTTACTAAGCAACCCCATAAACCATGCACTCATAACTAAAGAAGTTCCGGATATCGGTGAATAAGGACGGTGCTTTTTAAACTGAGTAATCTGCAGGAATTTTATGGCCATCAAAAGGGATATGTATTTAAAATGTAAGCGCTTGACCTTGGTCTGTTTGGGGCCACTATTGTACAGCTGTCTGGTAAATGGAAATGTGAGAACTGGGTCATGTGACTGGCATAGAAGCGAAGTGATTATGAGGGAGATGTGAAAAGGAAGAGATCTGCCCTGGGGAGGGGAGAGGGGGGGGGGGGGGGGGGGGGGTTCATAAGGCGATCTATCAAAAGGCCAAAATATTCTCAATTAGCCTGAGCAATGCATCAGTTGGATGCTAAGTGCTGAATGCTAGCTCATACAGGGGCTGCTCTGTGTATTCATTAAGTGCAGTCTACAGACACACAAGCCTTCCATGTTCTGCTTCCTAACTACAGGTGGTTGTGGTTGGTAAGTGGAGTTTTCAGTGCTGTATTATTCACAGACCTTTATCCATCTTCAGAAGGGCTTCAGATTCATTGCTTAGACAGACACTTATAATGTTACCGGTACGGAGTTGATCATCTGGGTGTGTCGTTAGTATCTGTGCTAGCGCCAAAGCATAGCATCAGTCAGCACACCTTGGCAAAATTAGAAAATAAGTTTACAGGACAACAATTTGATGACACTTTGTTCACACTGCCAACCAACACTGAATTCCAATGAATTCTGGTCTGGAATCTGTGCTTCAACAGCTGTGATGCTGCAGTGTCTGGCTTGCTGGGTCTTGAATTAAAATCACAGCTTTCAAACAGATGCTAATAAATATTTTGTGGTGTGTTGTTTTTTTTTCCGCAGTTAAATCTGTTTGAGGATCTAAGTAGCTCTTTAGAGCAAAACAATCTGTTGAAATGAGATGACCACAGGCCCAATTTATTTGACCATGAAACAAATGCAATCAAAATAATAACCTATAAAGGTTGGTGGGGTTGATCAGAAAAACCAACAAAACCATGCTCAAAGATGTGATGGATGTGGCAAGGATGTGGTTTTTGAGAGAGAGATTGAGAGGTTGCCAGGTTAAAACGATTTGGACACTGAAACCCCTTTAGTCATATGTTGGGCCCTACAAACACTCACAAATTTAACTGTCAAATGTTTCTGAAATATGTTCGAAAATTCCATAACTGAATATTTCCTGGACCTTATCAGGTCACAGATTTGGATTTTCTAACAGTCGAATGAGGGATGAGCAAACATTCTGTCACTAATGAACTTAACTGCAGTGAAAACGGTTTTAAATGCTTGTTACAGAAAAGGGAAAGCAGGCAGAGCTAGCGTGATGGTAGAAATATATCCATGTTGAACAAGGGGTCACCAGATGGAAAGGAATTGAGTTCACTCTCTGCCTTATTTAGCCCTGAACGGCTTTCTGAAAAACGTTACCTATCTGTAAGACAGCTAATATTCAGCACAGGGGCTTATTCTGTGTGTACAGGGACTCTTAGCTGTGCTAATATTCAGCACAGGGGCTTATTCTGTGTGTACAGGGACTCTTAGCTGTGCTAATATTCAGCACAGGGGCTTATTCTGTGTGTACAGGGACTCTTAGCTGTGCTAATATTCAGCACAGGGGCTTATTCTGTGTGTACAGGGACTCTTAGCTGTGCTAATATTCAGCACAGGGGCTTATTCTGTGTGTACAGGGACTCTTAGCTGTGCTAATATTCAGCACAGGGGCTTATTCTGTGTGTACAGGGACTCTTAGCTGTGCTAATATTCAGCACAGGGGCTTATTCTATGTGTACGGGGACTCTTAGCTGTGCTAATATTCAGCACAGGGGCTTATTCTGTGTGTACGGGGACTCTTAGCTGTGCTAATATTCAGCACAGGGGCTTATTCTGTGTGTACGGGGACTCTTAGCTGTGCTAATATTCAGCACAGGGGCTTATTCTGTGTGTACAGGGACTCTTAGCTGTGCTAATATTCAGCACAGGGGCTTATTCTATGTGTACGGGGACTCTTAGCTGTGCTAATATTCAGCACAGGGGCTTATTCTGTGTGTAGAGCTCTAAAGCTCTAAGACTGAACATACAAGATGAAACTCCTCTTCTGCTCAGACTGAATTTACCTACAAATGTTTCTTTGATCTTTTTTTTTTTTTTTTTTTAAAGAAAGGTGATGCAACAGTCAGAAATGTAGCAACAGAAAACAAATAAATTGATAAAAGTTACGCTTTCCCTGATTAGTATCGTCAGAATCAAGAATTTGGGTCGAGCAGGAGAAAAACCTTCCTTCGTTTTCGTTTCCACGTTCCGCTATACGACGTATAGGCAAGGGGGAAAGAGTGGCAACATTCAGTTTAAAAACTGACTGCTTGACTGACAAAACCTGAATAACTCGATCAAAACACAGCATTGCTCAAACGCAGTCAGTCTCTCATCACCAGAGTCACATGGACCCCCCACCCAGCTTCAGCTCCTGAATCCCACTGCCTGCGCTTCAGCTCCTGAATCCCACTGCCTGCCTCCTCCACCCAGCTTCAGCTCCTGAATCCCACTGCCTGCCTCCTCCACCCAGCTTCAGCTCCTGAATCCCACTGCCTGCCTCCTCCACCCAGCTTCAGCTCCTGAATCCCACTGCCTGCCTCCTCCACCCAGCTTCAGCTCCTGAATCCCACTGCCTGCCTCCTCCACCCAGCTTCAGCTCCTGAATCCCACTGCCTGCCTCCTCCACCCAGCTTCAGCTCCTGAATCCCACTGCCTGCCTCCTCCACCCAGCTTCAGCTCCTGAATCCCACTTCTCCCCCCCCCCCCCCCCTCCCTCCCTCCACCCACCCAGCCATGGAAACAGCAGAGGAGCCACAGGGTATCATTATTCTATTGCTGTGTGTGTGTGTGTGCGTGTGTGCATGTGTGTGTGTGTGTGTGTGTGTGTGTGTGTGTGTGTGTGTGTGTGTGTACGGGCTCAGTCTCTCTGTGTGTGTGTGTGTGTGTGTGTGTGTGTGTGTGTGTGTGTGTGTGTGTGTGCATGTGTGCGTGTGTGCGTGTGTGTGTGTGTGTGTGTGTGTACGGGCTCAGTCTGTGTGTGTGTGTGTGTGCGTACGGGCTCAGTCTGCGTGTGTGTGTGTGTGTGTACGGGCTCAGTCTGCGTGTGTGTGTGTGTGTGTGTAGGGGGCTCAGCAGAGCTAATGAGCTAATGTTACTCTAACATTACTGACCCAGTGGAGTTAATGGTCAAACGTAAATATAACGTTACTCACCCTGTGGAGGTAAAGGCTGTTCAGCTCGTCACCGATGCGCCGCAGCTCCTGGGCGACCCACGTTTCGGCGCGCATGTCCGCCGGCATGGACAGCGACCGTGGTCTAAAGCGGCGGTGCGCAGCCTGAGGCATCTCTACAGAACAAACGCACAGGTAATCAGCTGAGGGTGGGGCATGCAATGATTGGTTAAATCCATGGGCTATGTCACTTCCTGTCACACAACTTTAAAAGCTGAACATTTGATCTTTGCTGCATGTTACATTATACCCTGTCCCCAGACTAATTCAGACGACAGTATGAAAACGACCGTGGATATGAAGTATTCTATGAATATGTGCATGTACATATTGCAGAGTATATAAAAAATGTAATACACTCATTTACAACAACTGAATTGCAGGAAAGCGTGAGGAAACATGGTCTTAGAGCGCAGTCGCTGCAGACCCGTATTTACAATTCAGAAACGTAGTGAAAGGGAGACTGGTTGTAGGACGGCTCTTAAGCGCGCTGAAACTCTTGAGGTTTAGCAGCTAATGGTAATTTCTCTTGCTGGAATGCATGAGTACTGATCTCTGGGTATGAGTCATGTGAGAGCCACACTACGCTGCTCTTGCTTAGGGTTTTTATGTTTTTGCATCCTATATTGGCTATCACACGCTCCATTATATTTCCAAATTTGTCCTCTAAAAAGGTTTTTATTGGCCGCCTCTTTGGGTACCGGAACTATATCACACGAACACACACACATTCAGGAAATGAATACTTCTAAACGACGTGATATTGAACCAGGGCCCAAAATCTTCAGAGACTGCCAGCTGTGGCATTGCCAACCCACACTTTGGATTTTAAAAACGTCTTTCTCCATCCGCGTACTTTACCGTCCAACTCAACCCCTCCCATATCCGCTCCAGTGAGTCTTGACTTTACGTTTGGGAGACAGTGCTTATGGGTTTATGGTTAAAAACGGCGAAGGTGAGCGCGAGGCGGCCCTCCCCCGACACTTCCCGCTCCGGGATTAGACGCGTGTAACGTGCGCTCACTTCCTGCTCCGGGATTAGACGCGTGTGACGTGCGCTCACTTCCTGCTCCGGGATTAGACGTGTGTGACGTGCGCTCACTTCCTGCTCCGGGATTAGACGCGTGTGACGTGCGCTACAAGAGGCGCTTTATCTGCGTGGCTCATCAGACGGGTCTGTAAGGAGCAGCCGTCGCTCAGCCTCTCTGTCTCCAGTGCACAAAAGGTGCCAGGTGCTGTTATGACTGTGGTGGGATTGCCTCCGCGACGGTGAACGCCAAAACTACAAAAAGGAGATTACCCTTTACCCCTTTACCCCTGGGCCCGCATGGATTACCCTTTACCCCTGGGCCCGCATGGATTACCCTTTACCCCTTTACCCCTGGGCCCGCATGGATTACCCTTTACCCCTTTACCCCTGGGCCCGCATGGATTACCCTTTACCCCTTTACCCCTGGGCCCGCATGGATTACCCTTTACCCCTTTACCCCTGGGCCTGCATGGATTACCCTTTACCCCTGGGCCCGCATGGATTACCCTTTACCCCTGGGCCCGCATGGATTACCCTTTACCCCTGGGCCCGCATGGATTACCCTTTACCCCTGGGCCCGCATGGATTACCCTTTACCCCTGGGCCCGCATGGATTACCCTTTACCCCTTTACCCCTGGGCCCGCATGGATTACCCTTTACCCCTGGGCCCGCATGGATTACCCTTTACCCCTGGGCCCGCATGGATTACCCTTTACCCCTGGGCCCGCATGGATTACCCTTTACCCCTTTACCCCTGGGCCCGCATGGATTACCCTTTACCCCTGGGCCCGCATGGATTACCCTTTACCCCTGGGCCCACATGGATTACCCTTTACCCCTTTACCCCTGGGCCCGCATGGATTACCCTTTACCCCTGGGCCCGCATGGATTACCCTTTACCCCTGGGCCCGCATGGATTACCCTTTACCCCTTTACCCCTGGGCCCGCATGGATTACCCTTTACCCCTGGGCCCGCATGGATTACCCTTTACCCCTGGGCCCGCATGGATTACCCTTTACCCCTGGGCCCGCATGGATTACCCTTTACCCCTGGGCCCGCATGGATTACCCTTTACCCCTGGGCCCGCATGGATTACCCTTTACCCTGCCAATTGACTTTCTCATGGAAGAGGGATGTCATATTCCTCCTGTATCATTAATTACACAATGGTGCTACAGGCAGTACTATTGACCCAACACCCTTAAGTGACGGTACATTGGTGTGTGGCAGTACTAGTGACCCAACACCCTTAAGTGACGGTACATTGGTGTGTGGCAGTACTAGTGACCCAACACCCTTAAGTGACGGTACATTGGTGTGTGGCAGTACTAGTGACCCAACACCCTTAAGTGACGGTACATTGGTGTGTGGCAGTACTAGTGACCCAACACCCTTAAGTGACGGTACATTGGTGTGTGGCAGTACTATTGACCCAACACCCTTAAGTGACGGTACATTGGTGTTTTCATCTTTTTTTCTGCATTACCAACATTCTGCATTACCAACATCTGCAGTGCTTTATCTGTAATGCTTCACTGTTAGAACCCAGGAAGTATGTTGCTAATGTGCAGTTATTTTTGTAGCCATTAAAACTATACATGCCTAGAGGTGTGAGGAACTTATTAATATCAAAATCTGGTGTATTTTTGGGGGTTTTGGTGATGTTGTAAATAGGTCTGTTCCTTTAGATGTCAGAACAGTTCAACCACATGATGGAGCCGTAGTATAATTTCATCATAACGTTTTACTGAACATTTTAGCTGTTACCCAATTACAGTGCATTAAGCCCTGATTTGAAAATGACTCATTTTCTTTGATGTCAGACTGTAACACAGACAAAGTATAAATAGCCAATGCTTTTGGTTACTGTAAAATGGACTCAAACCAACCCAACATACGGGTATTTGCTATCCTACTCAAAGCAAGAAAACGGTTGGAGCGCAGAAGGAACTTGTCTGAATATATAGACCCATATATTTTGGTCTCTGGCAGCACGAGGGCTTTAAAAGTTCAGCAGAGCGGGACAAGGTGGGGTTTACTTCCTCAGACTGCGCCACAATACGATGAGGTGCGCCGCGCTGACGGAGACCGGTGCGCTGACGGAGACCGCAGTAGGTCGCGAAACTTACAGCACCACATGAGGGCATATTGATCAACTGAACTCAACTCAATACTTGAATTAAGCTTGTGAATAACAGAAGGAAACCGCGCTAAACACTTGCGTAAAATGAAAATGACGAGCAGGAATGACTGCGGTAACAAGAGAAACGACGAAAGCAGCGATGAAACCATAAACAAGCAGTTTACATTGCGCAGACGAGTATCTTGCAATCCTGAACGATTACGAGTGTAAGGCCTTGCAACTGGCCACTGGGGGCTCTTGAATTTCTTATCACGAAAAGTTAGACCAAGTTTACATTCGTCGCTTGTAGTAGTGTGTCCTGTCGGTCAGTCTGCCAGTCATAAGGTGAAAAATGATGACCGCTCAATTGCGAATACGATTCGAACGAACGCGTGATTCGCCACATGGTCGAAACTTCACTGTCAGTTTAACAGACGGCGTGATAAGCGCACTTCTAACGCGTATGTATTTACCCAGAAATGCGCGTATGTATGTACCCAGAAATGCGCCTTGCACTTGCGCGTGGAGTAAGGCTACCTGCTCAATGAGACAGATTTTGGAGACGCTAAACTGTAGGGAAAAGGGTTCTTACCATAATGTTGCGAGTTTTGGTGCACGTCGGATATTCGCCGCTGTGCGTGGGCAATGACTTGGCTAGACGGACTCGGAGTCTGTGTCGACTTGTTGTAGGTCATAAGAGGAGAGCTTGGGACAGAATCGCAGTCGAACGAAAAGTATCCGCTGGACGATCTGGACAGCGTTCTAAACACCGGGGACCTGGATTGGTAGCCGAGAAGGCTATGTGACATCGTAATTCCTCCGCGAATAACGTCCCCTTCGCCGGGCCGGCTGGGTTGGGAGTCTGCTCCGCTACTGGTCTGCGACTCTCCGCCTTCACCTCTTTCAATTAGGGTGGTCGGGCCATTCACTCGCGTTTGTCCTCTGCAGAATAGATAGAGCAGGGATTGTTATTTGTTTATCATTCCTTCCAATGCATTACCTCCCAGTGCTGAAAGACGTCACTTTAGAGTGCGTTGCTGATTTATTAGTCTCCAGTATGGACACTCACCTGCGTGTATTTCTTTTATTTATAAGTATTGCCTACATAGTAAGGTACTCTTGAGCGGAAGAATATGCAAAAGACATTAATTTTGCTGAGAAATGGTGAATGCCAGGGACGGTGCATTTTACTGCAGTCATTAAGTTAGTCTTTCTTTTCCTTTGGAGTTCTCCCCCACTCCCTACCCCCATTGTTCGCTGCAGAATGCTGATGACAGCAGTTTCCACAAGCGGACAACGAAAAAAAGAGAAAAAACTGGCAGGGGTGCGAGTGTAGTAACTGCGTCACAAACAGCTCCTTTTCTAGCCAAGTTTACTTCCTAAATACGTTTTTGTTCTTTTCCAGATATGAGCCAGATATGGCATACATTTTATCGCGTATTCGGGTGCTTAGTCCCTGTTTTTTGGAACTCTAATCTGTAAAATATATTCTCCCGTAGGCTAAATCTGTCACATTTACGGGGGTTCAGTTAAATACTAACCATCAAAGGCTACATATTCCAAAATAGCTAACTGCCTTGTGTTAAAATTTTATCCATAAACGTTGTAAATGATGTTTGTACAAAAGTGGTGTGCACTTAAATAGGCCTATTAGATAAATAAAATAACCAATTTATTATGTTCAACAATTATGTTCTGTAGCCTACCAAATCGCTCTAAATGCGCTTTATTCAAAGCTACGTAAATATCGTTGCGAATAGGCTACTTACATTTCAAAGAAAATCGTAGTATAATGTACAATCCAGAATCTTTATGTATGCCCGGTTTATAACAAAAAAAATACTCCAGAAGGATTATCATTCGCCCAAAATGACGGACACTTCCGCGCGCAGCTTCGTGCAGCTCTGTTATGAAAACTTAATCTCGGTGTTAGAAAGTTTAAAGATCCGATACAGAAACATGTGCCCAGACGTTTGATCTTATTGGATTAGTGCTTCCCTGATTGGCAGCCGATTAGCCAAATGAAACGCATCCAAGAGATCCAGCTCTTCCCACACCGGACATTACTGCCACCCAGAGGCGCTTTAGCGGTGTAGCCTCCTGTGTACTCCTATGAATTCTGTAAGTCTGTTGCTTGGTCCATTTGCGTGTAGCTCGAACTTAAGCCTGTTGTTGAAATCCGAAGAACCGGCGGTATAATTTTGCTTCGTGTTGATCTGTCCTCTACTACAGTGCTGTTTTTAAGCCACTCTCTGGGTATAGACAGCGTAGCCTACCATGTTAATGTAACGTAATTTTAAACAAAAACCAAATGATTTGTATTTCTTCGGTTTTGACGTTTCTGTTCTATCTTCCGATGCGTTATTCACAAACCATTCGAAACCATTTCTGTGGTGGGCTTACTAAAACAACATCAACCAAAAAAAGAGATAGTCTACCGCTTGTGCCGAAACACGGATGGACTTGTTCGCTCATGCGCTCATTTCGGAAGCTTACTGAGGACGAGGCGCGTATAGTGTAGAATTTGAAATATAAATCAAATCTTGAATTTAGATTTGAATGTGGTGATAAGTCGCGATATAAACAACAGAACACATAGCCAATCTAAACAATTAACCAAAAGCCCTGCATTTAATTATACCTGATAACTGTATACCTGGATTATACAATAAATATCCGATATAATGAGTATGAACATGATGCGTAGCATACACAGTCACAGTTATGGCATGCGTTTAACCTCAACAGGTGAGTGTGAAGTTAATTTGAAGTCGAATCGAATCTGCATCATCGTGCGCACGATGTTGGATATGGCGATAGGTAAATTATAAAGAACAATGTAGGCTCATTCTAAAATTACTGATATTGCATGCTATATATTTGCACTTACCTGGACGGGTGGGACATATCCAAAGGCGCTATATTTAGTAGCGCATAACAGTTGTTATCGGCAAATCCGTTGTTGAACTTGCTGTCTGACTCACCCCGGTTTGAAAAGCGAAAAAGTGTAGGTGTTCGCGTAAACCTAATCCTATATATTTTAATTCAAACTTTATATGTCAGTAAGATATTTTTCAATGTGATCCAAAGAAACGTTTTTCTGCTTGTTATGTCTGATGGCAAGACACCCCCTTGAACTGAAATGCATACAAAAGTTGTTGTTTTTTGTTACAGCAGATCGCTGTGGAACGCCTCCGCGTCTTGCGTCTCCGACAGAAAAGTTTGAATGCCTGAAGTTTGTAATATCCTCCGCCTGTAACCCGCCCAGTGGGTGGATCTCTGCGCATAGGGGGGGGGGGGGGGGGGGGGGGGGGGGGGGGGGGGGCGGGGGGCTGTAGCCTGATGTAGCCTACAGCGATAAGGCTATGCAAATTAAGCGCACGAAACGACCTTAATAATATTGTCCTCTTATGATATCAATATAATCACAAATCAGTATGCTAGGCTTTATGTTCTCATATGTCATAGGGGAGTTTGGGAAATAATAAAGTGATTTAAAAATCTAGCTAGCTACAACAAGGCAATCCTTTATGCGGATTATTTATTTTCATAATTGAGTGTAGCGGCACATAATAGGTAAACGGCTATGTAAAATTCACGAATAAAATAAATGACTTTATTAGGTTTTGATTAAATATCGACACCACAATTGTAGGCTATGTCTACTGTTGGTCTGTAGGTAGGCGATGTAGGTATAACTTTCAATTTAAACCTCAGATGGGAATAGACTAGGGTATTGCACGTGGGTGTAAGAATGTCACACAAGACAGATGTCTCGCAGACTTCTGCTTTATAACAAATGGATGATAAACATATTTTATGGATTTGTTGCTTATAAAAATAGCAAAATCTAGACTACGACATTAGTGTATAAACTGATAATGTCGGGGCATTTAAAACGTTTAAATGAATGGACAGATGCAACCTTTTATATGTGTTCCATTCAACTCTTTGATAATTATCCCGTAAAAGCCCGAATGCTACTCTTCATTTCGCATTTAGAATATAATTGACATGGACAAGACATTTTCACTGAAATGTATTCATGTAAATCAAGTTGAACCGAACAACGTTGAACCATATGGGTTTACGTTAGTACCTTAATATGCCACTAAATGCGTGATTCAAACGCCTACAACCCTCACCGAGAACAAACTAGAAATCTAAACTGACGAGTGAAACTAGATTCATTCTCACTATTACACATTATCCTTCTAAAAATTCGACGTACATTTTAAAGTTGCTTACTACATTTAGTCTACAGAAGAGCTAGGACAACTTTTTCAAAAGTCCATTCTGGAAGTTAACTGTAGAAAATAACAAACAAAAATATAGCCTCACGCTTGATGAAGGCTTGTTTCAGCCGAAACGCGTTAGCGTTTTGTCAGGTGTCCATTTAATAAATCGTTTACCGTCTTATTTTTTACAAATGGATGTGCGACCATTCTCTTTTAAAAAAATATATAGCCTAGTTTCTTTTTAGTAACGCCATTTTTGATAAAGACGCGTTTATAAGCCTAACATTATTATTATTAAATATTAAATTATTTTAAATTGTTATAATGATAAACGGACATTATTTGTTAACAAAGTTTAAAAATAAAATTGACATGCACGTATAATTTATGTTACAAAAAGGAAAAAAATCGAGCAAAGAAATGACACGAATCCAGGCAAGTGGAGCAGTGTCCGACTTGGAGAAGTTTCCCCAGAAAATACATACAATAACACACCTATTCTAGTGATCTACAGTACACCTCGTGTAACAACAACCTACTGTGAGTGTGAATGCGCCATGTAAAGAAACGCGGCAAGTCACTCTGAATAAGACCGTCCCTTTAAGAGGACATTATTTTGGAAGTTCTTCGCGAACATTTGCTGGTTGTTTGAGACTCAGAGTTGACATTACCATGGAAACCACGGTGCATCTCCTATGGAACAGATGTCAGAATGTAGCCCTGGAGGGCCGCAGTGTCCGCTGAAGAGTCCACGCACTTTGTTCTCGAAGCCTTAACGGGCTGCTGATTGAAAGGAAACCGGAAGTGCATGCAGAGACTGCGGCCCTGGGACAGGAGTTTGACACCCCCGCTTTGTAGGAAGTGCTTTCAAGCGGTTGTCTCTGTTTCGCAATCTAATTACAAATAGCTTCTTTTTTTTCTAGAATATTTTAAGCTGATTGGCAGTTTATTAAAGTGAGTGTCATGGGCATGTGACCTTAGCTGAACATGTAGACCAAAAAAACATTTTCAACCCCCTCTGCTAAAATCCTTCCAATCATAGACAATGATATTGAAAAGGAAGAGATTTGAGAGAAATACGCGCACATACACACACGCACACGCACACGCACACGCACACACATGGATACAGTAAACATACACAATACCAAGTTAGATTCAACTCAACGCAACTCTGAAAGCTAGTGTTAGGGGCGGAGTCATGGTGGAGATGCAACCGTTGCCCTGATAGAATGATACAAGTATAGCAATTTATTGGTGCTTTTTGTAAAATATGTTACTCAGCACATACAGTAACCTGAACATATTTAAAGTATAATGAAGTATAAGTAAATAGTATAGCAGGGACTAGCAGCTATGGCCCTGGAGACCCACAGAGTCTGCTTGGCTTTGCTTTCCACCTTAAAATAAGCAACTCATTTGGACCCAAGAAACTGAGTGAGGTGAGTTAACTGTGTAATTATGAACTGCTATTATTGATCAGTTAAGTGCTGAGTAACAACAGAAATGTGTACTTTAGCTTGCTGACTGTGTGATGTTGTGTATTTTAGGTCGCTGACTGTGTGTGATGTTCTGTATTTTAGCTCGCTGACTGTGTGTGATCAGAGGCGTTTCGTCAGGACAGGCAAACCAGGCAAATGTTTGGGGCCCCAAAATATACGTGGGAAAAGGGGGCCTCCGATGGCCACACATGTATTGGAACATTTTGCAATGACAGCTATAAACCCCCTTAAACGTCTCAGAACGGCAGGCCGCCCCCCTCACCCCCCACTCATATTGGTGCATTTTGCAGTGACATTTACAAAGTCATTAAGTAAAGTAACATCCCATAAAGCATAAAGCCACTAGTGCACCGCCGCTGAAAACGGAAACCCCCTACGCGGGGCTCCTAGTTACGAGAGTCAGCTAGCTACCTGTCATAGCCTAGCTACTTACAACGTAGCTAACCGTCGGCAGCATGAAACGAGCATACCTCAGTGGTCACCAGAAAAGAAAGAAAAAGCGACATCAAGGCAGTGGTAAGTGGATATAATTATGCTGAATAAATACACCATGAGCATCTGAGTG